>LPNX010496631.1:390324-410433 GCA_001517045.1 Pseudotsuga menziesii | reverse complement strand
CGCCCACAAGTTTCGGAGTTTCGGGGCGGGACGCCAAGAAGTCCCCCCAAGTTTCGCCACCCACCGAAACGTTTCGGCCTGCGTCCCCCCACGTCTCGCCAAAACGGGGACATCTCGAAACGTTTCGGGTGGAGTTTCGGAGTCCCCGGGACGCCCGAAACGCCGAAACGCGTCCCCAACCCTCCAGGACGCGTCCCCGTGTAACACTGAAAAAATGTGCTAGCATGGTCAATTTTTATAAAAGGCTCGGCTTCCCAGACTTAAGCATCAAGCCGACTAGCCCAGAGTGGTTTTTCCCTTGGTTAGTATTGGTTGTTGAACAAACGACTAATAATTTCTGAGTTTTTCACTCACACCTCCAAAGTTGGGGTAGTCGTCTTGGTGGTTAGGCCTTAGGAGGTTATTGGAGCCTCCATGTTAGTGCTTATAAACATGCTGGGCATTCGAATTGAGTCGTATGGACATGTTCTTGGTCCCCCTAGAGTTTCATATGATTCCGAGAAAATTAATTTTTTCCATTTTCTAAGCCATTTTTTAATGGTTTAATTGAAAAACTTCAAAATGTAATAATTGGTGGGTCCGGAGTCCGTTTTTGGCGTGGGGATGCTCGTTTTCACACTCAGAGCAGCATCTTTACCCCGGTGGCCACTTTCACTATGTTTCAAGCGGCTAAAACATCCCGGAAGGCATTATTTGGATAACAAAGCAGCAAAGTGACATTTAATTGATAAAAGTGCATCAAACTAGCATTAAGGCAAATTTTTTATTAAAGTCAAAAGTCAATTTTTTTAATAGGGAAATGACTTGGCATGAGGGCCCCATCTCATGCGCCTCTCTTCCATTGGTTAAGTCAAAATTTTGGTTGGATTTTAAGGTAACGAATGATCATAATATGGTGACGTCAACTCACTAAAAAAGGAATCACTAGCATGGTGTTGAAGTGTTGCGCTAGCTAAGAAGTGGATCCCCCTTATTGTTGATGTAATTGTAACTTCGGAATGTATTCATCTGTATTTCTTATGTATTGTAACCCGATGTTTATTCCGGGATGTATTGTAATGTATTTGAGTCATGTCATACCCCGATGTTTATTCCGGGAAGTTTCTATAATGAGAGAGTCATGTCAAGTCATTGTGGGTAACCCTCCTATTGGTCAAGGGTTAAAGTCCCCACAGTTGTGGGGCCCTTGGGTTATTAGACTATCCTAGTGAAGTCGGCCCTAGGTGAGTCATTGTAAGTCGGGGCAATAGTCCCCACCATTGTGTTACCCTCCTATTGGTTGGAGGAGGCAAAGTCCCCACAAGTGGTGGGGCACTAGGGTTATTAGACACTCCTAGAGATGTCGGCTCTAGTAAGTAATTGTTAAGTGAGGCCGACATGATGGAGTGCACTTCAAGTGAACGAAAGAATATAAATAGAGAGTGAGCCTCTCTATTTATCTCACTTGCAACAAACACACTCACTCATTGAGGGCGCATGAGTGAGAGAGGAGAAGCTCTCTCAGTGTGAGAGAGAGAGACTGCTACTGTCGGGAGATCATCTTACTGTCTTGGGGTTTTACCTTTTGTGCTGATTCTATCTCTGAGGAAGTTGCGGGGTTTTCTCCTTTATGGTTTCTCCGAGGAAAATCTTTGTGTCTCTTGTCTCTTGTGTTGTGCTTATGTTTTATTGCTGTGCTTGTTATTCTCTTAGTTAAAATATCCTAAGATCATAATGCTAGCTTGAATAATGAAAAACTAACACTTATATCCTTATCACATTGAAACTTTGGTTTTGTTATATTATAATGAGTGTTTATCTATGGTGACGTCAACTCACTAAAGAAAGACTCATGCTAACATTGTATTTCGCTAGCTTGAAGGTGTGGGCACCCTTTATCCATATCACATTAAAACATTGGTTTTGATTAAAGTTTGGTCATACCATATGTTTACTTGGAGGCGCATATTTGTTGGTGAAAGCACTCGCGTGAAGTAGGTGAAACACTCGCGTAAGGTAATGAAGCACATGCGATTTGTTGAGTTGGCTTAGTATTTCTCTCTCATAGGGGGCACCCTCCTTGGGCATTTGAATGCTTTCCAAATGGAACACATGCAAGGGGCCTCTCTCCCTCACTTTTCCTTTATAAGGAGGCCTCTTCTCATTTGGGTTACAACTTCTTGCTACCCACACTCTCTCTGTAATGTCCTCTTCCGATTAGGCCTTGAGGCCCAAAACCGCTAACCTATGTGATTCCTGTGGGTTCGAGCGGTTACTGACAGTTAAGGAATCATCTAAAGACTGATGCCATCTATAGAAAATCTAGGGCATCATCATTAGGTCAAGAAGGGCCACTGAGGCCAAAGGCCACCTTTGTGCATGCCATCCAAGCATTATTTAATGATGCATGCACTCATTTAAGTCTCCAGGCGCATGCATGCAAGTCAACTGCAAATTAGAAGATAAAGTGACCTAATTAGGTCAAAGATTAGGGTTTTCGCAGTTGAAAGTTATAAAAGGAGGATAAAGCGAAAGGAGACTTCACTTTTGATGATTATTATTTTGGGAGCTCTTGAATAGTAGCACAGCAGTTGGGGTTGGAGACGACATCTTCAACTAGCGGGGTTTCGGCAGTGAAATATCTGCCCTAGTCTCATTCAGGGTAAGCCATACAGGTTCACCATTTGCTCTTACATCCATTCATAGTTATCCAGTATACGGTGTAGATTGTTGCAGGGACACGTGTGCAACTGTAAGGGGGGTTTTCAACCAGAAAGCCCTAATCAGTTGCTGGGTCTTCAGATCTCAATTTTACTTCGAAACTCAGGCACCATCCTCATCATTGGCATCTTACTTCAATACCCGGTGATTATCAGATCCGACTGTGCTCATCCGGAGCAGTTATCAGCTATTTCGAGATCAGGGGGGGTGAGCAGCTGTCTCTCTGGAACAATTTGCTAGCCTGCCTAGAGACCTCCGAAACTCCGCATGTACCAGGCATTCTCTCCAGCATGGGAAGGCTATCAGTCTTACAAATCGGCAGCTCCATCAAACACCTCCTTCACTGAAAACGTCATCCTTATTTGATCTGGGGTTCTTGCTGCTGGGGTTTCACCGGAAGCAGAAGATATCAGTCCATCTCCGATTCAGTTCTTGATGCTTGCATACTCTCTCAGGAGCAATCCAGCTAGCTTATCAGTGGTAAGTGTTAATTCTATCTCACAAACCCTAACCCTAATTTTTGCTATAAAACAGGGATTTTTGCATGGCAGTTTGCTTGCCCGATTGTATCAGCATAATTGCATAGGAATAGAAAATATCGAGATTTGGGATATAACACTCATTCTTTCATGTTCATTTGTTCTCATTTTGCTCAAAGAGGAGTGAGCTATTCTAATTTCCATCCATTGCTATTTTGTTAATGAGAAGAAATCTTTGGAGGAGATTGGAGTTATTGGCTCTTGGGTGAGGTATCATTGTGCATTTCAGTTTTTCAAGCATATGTGCATCTCAAGCAAATTATTTTGCTTGAAAATAATATTGTGATATTTTTATTACATGTTATGTGGGTTGTCTACTTAGCATGTGAGAAGTTCATGAATTTCTAGTTTGAATTAGTGATTTCTCACTTCTTTGCTTAGATTTCTCGCCCCCATTTGCATTGTGAAGTTAGATCTTGTTGCAGGTTACCAAGGCTTGGAGAGTGGGATTCCTGGGGGGGATAACCCATTTTTCCAACAACAAAGAAGAACCCAGCTCCATCTTTTATTTTCTAACTATTTTTTGTTGCAGATTTTGGCTTTATTGCTCTCAAAACAATTATTTGCATCATTACTTCTTTGTTGATTTTTATCCATAAGTTGCATATTTTTTACAAGCAAAGGTTTGAAGTGTTTTAAAACTAATTTCCAGCATATTTGTAGAATATTTGCTTGTTGTTTTGTACAGGTTTTTCACAATGCAACGGAAGGTTTTGCCAAAATTTGGATAGAAAATAAAACAAAAAATTCCTAACTGAAACCACTTCATAGCCTCTTCCCTAAAGGGGTCACAACCCCACACTTTCTACTTCTCTACTCTCTAATTCTGGACTGAAAATTATTCTTTCTTTGTAAAGGCCAAGAGAGTCTCTTGTGCCTAGTTCCATTTTTATTTTAAGTCAAAATTGTATTTTACTTTGAATTTTCAGCCATCCATTGTCTGCAAAGGTAGTTGGGCTTGTCCACCTTTGCATTGCAAGTGAAGAAGGGCTAGGAGATTGCTACTTAGTTTAATTTTCGACATTTTAGTTCTCTTGTTTTGCCCCATCTCTTCCTTGCGGAAGAGAATTGAGTGGCTAGATTAACCATTTATTTCATTATTTTATTTACTATTTGCTGCCACACATTGCTTGCAAACAAAGATGAGTTTACCCACCCTTGCATTGCAAGAGAGGAAGGGTTAAGATTTAGTTTCCTTAGTCTTATCATTCAGCATTTCCTTTTGAGTTTTTCCCCACCTCTTCCTTACGAAAAAGGGTTGTGAGGCTTGTTCGCCATCTTTTCCTTTCTTTGTAAATTTATTCTTCAAATTGTTGCCCACACCTTGCATGTGAAGTGGCTATGCCCTCCTACAAAATTGTGTTGGCTAGTTTAGTATTGTTTCAAGTAGTTTTTTCATTCTTTTGTAAGTAAATAAACCTTGCCCCACTTTTGCCCCATATTCACTCCCTTTTCCGGTTCATCCAATCCTAGGTGACAAGAAAGGACAAAAGTTTGAGTTGGCTACAATAATTAGGAACTTTAACACTTATTTGGAAATTGAGAAAATAAGGGTTAGTTGTGGAGCTAGAGGGGTAGAGGCTGAAGGGAGCCTCGTGGCACTTTTTTTCCTCCTGTTAAGCACCCGACTTTTCCTTGGAGCTGATTTGAGGAGCTATAAGAGAACCTTGTTCTCTTGTTGAGCATCCAATAATTTCTCTCAATCAAAGGAAAAGGATTAGAGGTAGTCACATTAGGTAGATTTTACTTTTCTTGTCCAAACACTAATTCCCTAATTTGAAGTGAGACCTAAAATTAATTAAAATTTACAAGACCACTTGCAATTCATTACAATCACTTGTCACTTTCACACCTACTTTTCAAAGCAATTTTTTCAAGTTCGTTTCCCAAGCAAGTTATTTCAAGTTTCAAGTTCATTTCATTACAAGTCAAGTTATATTTACAAGCAAGTTATTTCATTTAGTTTGGAAGTAAATTATTGCAATTCTTGTGTTTCTTGTGTAATTTATTTTCATTAAACAAGCGTTTGTTTATTGTAAATTTTGAGCCCAATAGATAAGTCATTGGTATAGTCATTAATTGATTGTTTCATTATTTTAGCATTACTTGGTTGAGTTTCAAGTAGGTTTGGTTGTCATCAATTTATTTGTTGCATATTGCATGATTGCTTTGTCATTCAACCCCTTACACAACTTAATTAAAATTTAACTCCTAAAATCAATCCTAATAAAATATTTAAAAACTTAGTAAATAGAGTCTACCCCCATCAGCTCCTTTAGGAGTTGGGACTAAATGAAGGAGTTGGGAATCGAGGTGACAGTGGGTCCTCGACTCGTAGCTTGCCCCCAAGGACACACTGGGTGGGTTGGAGACTTCTCCACGTTTGGAGGTGTGTATTAGGCAGCAACACAATCATTCATTGGACATTAATAAAATCATTTTTTATTGTACTCTATAAATAAGCATTAGTCAACCTCACAACCTTTGTTTTCATGTAAGTTATCTTATTAGTATTTTGTTTTTGCTTCTACAAATGACCAGTTAAGCCTTCTATGAGTTGTCGTCTGCTTGGTGCCTTGTTTCTACTGTTATCCCTTATATTGTATGAGGCCTTGTTCTAGCTTGAATATCCTTTCCAAGCAGGTTGCATTTGGAGGATCTTGGTTTGGAGCCTACATGTTGGTGCTATGATGCATATTTGTTTATGGATTCACCTTGGTGGCATCATCATTCCATATGTCGCATGCATTGAGAAGGAAACCCATCAACTAAGGGTTTTCCTTAAGTATTGTGGCTCATTATGTGATTTGGTTGCTCATTGGGATGGTACATTGATTTGCTTGGCATGTTGGCATTCATATTGGTCTTTGTGCACTAAAGAGAGGAACACCCATCAACTTAGGGATTCCTAAGGTTTTGGCATGATATTAGTTGAGTTGAGAACACTTCTCTAGAGTGCCTCCTTTCTTTTTGGCTATTGGTGGCTAGATTTGGTCAAACCCACATGCGTTGGCTCATTTAGCTAGAGCACTCTAGCTTCCATTCTTATTGAGCATGCTTTGAGGGTTTTGATGAGTTTAGTGGCTTTGCATATGGATCCATGCTCTCGGCACACTTGATGAGGAGTTGTATTTGATCATGATGCATAGATCAAGGTTTCATGCACATTCTTTGAGGGCATCCTTGTTTTAAGGGATTGTTTTAACAACCATTGCCCACTTTACACTTATATCTATGTAGATATGTTTTTGTGGGATTGGTTAGCATGATTTGAGAAGTGTACCACATCTTCTTGGCACACATATTGAGGTCTCCTATGTTTGAGGAGTTGTTATAGCAAATAATGGACCATTGTTTGCATACTTATCTATGCGATCCACTTTTGAAGGTGTTTGATAGCTTTATTGGAGGGGCATCCTAGCTCTAGAGCATATATTGATAGAGTACCCAAATGATTGCCATATCAGTGCCAGTAGATGTAAAATGGTCGTTGAATTTCATAATTGTGGTCATAATAGAAATTCTGACAAAAATGGAGGGAGTTGTGGTGGTTGCAACTTTGTTGCCCTAAAGCCCTGGCCGCATTTTGACCTACTCTTTTGAGGAACACCCCACCTTTGATGCTTGAGCATTTTGGTTATTTGGGAAAAGTAAGATTAATGTATGCACATGGTGGAGAATTCCTTGTACATTGGGCTAAGCTTTGTGTGTTGTAAGGATATTTTAAGAGGGACATTTGCATGAGAAGGGCATGTGGCACATCAAGCCTTTACACTTGGCCAAATATGCTTCATTCAAGGAGGTGTTTTGCTTGAGAGAGAGACATGTGGCATCTCCTTCATCATTGTTGTACTATTTTATTATCTTGTGGGCATTTTTGTCTTGGAGAGCCCATCATGTAATACTCCAGTATTTTTCTAGTATTTGCCTTGGAGAAGAAAGTGGATCTAGAAACCACTAATTAGTATTTTAATGTAAGGGAGATTGGGCTCAAATCTATATAAGGATTTCCTCTTTCCATAGTTAAACATGGTTGGATTAATGAAGAACACATGTTTTTCAGCCTAGTTGAATATCTTATAAAGATGAATGTGATTTTAAGGGTTCCTATGTAAGTGTGGCTTCCATTTTGACAAATATAAATTTCCAGAAATTACATTAAGCCTCCACTTGAGGGCATCTATGTTATTGGAAAAGAAGGTTGGATGAGGTCTTTCATATTTAACAGTTTTTCTGTTTTTACTATCTAGTTGAATAATTTATGTTATGCCACTTTTTTGAAAGGTTGCATGGTGTTTTTAGCTTGAAGTAAGATCACTCTTTTGTGTTGAGCATGTGCACAAGTAGAGCACTGTTATCACATATATAGTAGCCAGGCTACCATATTCTATTTTTCAGACATAGTACATTTTTCAGCCAGATCTCTTACATTATGAGATGCCGAGATGAGCATTTTTTATGGATCATGTTTATATTAGTGGACTATTGTACTCTCCCATGTCAGGACTGAGTCTCAGGACACTCAGATTTGAGGACCGATGTAGCCATTTATGTCATTACAGAGCAGTCATCGATGCCTAGTTTTATATCAGTTCTTTCTCATTAGACAGATGGTGTCTTAGTTGGATTATATTGCATGATTATGACTCAACATTTTATATTGTGTGATGGTTATTATTGCTCTTATACTGATTTTTGTGACATGTATTGACCTGTGGTATCATGATCTAGCGGTCATAATTATATGGACTTGGTTGTATCTTGTACTATGTATTGATGTCCCTACTTATACTTGGAAGTTCTTGATCTATAATCATTGGTTTTACCCTCCTTAGGGAGAATAGAGGTAGTCATTCTCACCATTGTTTTGGCTTGCTAGTGTTGGCTCCATCATTCATTGTCTTCACCCATCCATTACCTTCCAATTTAGTTTTCAACCCGACTGACTTCTTGACTTATGGCATGGAGGATCTTTCTCCCCGCTAGAACTTTTGTTGGACAAGCCTCCCTGTCTCTATTGTGTTTCGGCTTTGAGTTGGTGACAAAACTTGCCTTTGGTAAGTTGGATAGTATGCCTACATCATTCTGGTCGATTGTCCCGATGTTTGGCACTGTGCAGAACTACCCCCTAGTCACTTGAGATGTTGTTGGCTAAAACTAAAAGCTCATGCACTACCTGTGTTGAAAATATTGAATATGCGCCTATGAAAAATGAAAATTATAAAACTGTGTTTCTTAACATATGTAAAGAGGGCAAGAGCAATGAAATGCTAAAATACTCCTTGAAGAGTATAAGAAAAGGTCCAAAAAAGCAATGATTAAAAATATGCTGACCTTATAAAAATATGTCACGGACGAAAGCTGTGATTAGCTGTGCTTTTAAGCACTGGTGAAGTCCCAAAGGGTCATATAGGCCAAAAAGGCCATGGAATAAAATGATGGTCCTAATGAACTTGGATCAATCTTGATGTAGTCATGATGCCTAAGTTGAATAAGCACTCTCTAAACAACTCACTCACTGAATAAGCAGCCACTTGTTTGTACCATTGTACCCCCATCCCAGAGAGCCTGGTGGGCTCAGTTTGACAACGCAGGCACCCTAGGAGGCTGTTTTGGCAGGATCATGTTTCCCGAGGCAGATTAAAAATGATTAAATGGCTATTGAAGAAATCGATTTGGGCTACTGAGGTAAAGAAATAGCATGGGATGAGTCACAATGATGAGAGTCGTGTCTTCCACACCTTCTCCAGTAGTTGCAGCACTTGATTGGGCCCACACCTATTTTTGGGCATTTTTATATTATTTTCTGGAGCTTTTGGAAGGCTCACGATTTCCTCAAGAAGGCATAAAGTCAAAGAATCAAATTATTATATTATTTTATTGTGCCATGGGAACACCCAGAGGGAGTTAGTCAAACACTCCTTGGACCCACCATGTGCTTCATTTATTTCTTGTTGAGTGGGTTACCTTTTTATGGGTGGTTTAGTCCACTTTGGTAAATTATGGTTATATTGATCCATGTGTTGTATGTTGAGCTCATCTCAACCATTGATTAGAACATTTCATTTTTTAATCTTAGCCACTCGTTTTGAAAGTAGTTAGGATTCGGTTATGATTGTGGTTCTCTCATTTCTATTTAAAGGAGAGAGCTTCTCATTTGTAAGGGGTCTTTGGCTCTGGGATCTTAATAATAGAAAGATTTTTTTGTGGAAATTTTCTGAATATGCATTGCATCTGATGTTCTCAAATGGTGATTGGATAATCTTCAGCTTCCTAGCATTGTGGAAATTCTTGTGAGATCTATATTTTTTTTTTGCTATCATTGTTTTGTTTACAGGAGGGCGTTTTGGCTGGAGCGTTTTTGCAGGGGGACCTCAATTCGCTTGGCTTTCTTTGTCTTGGATCAAGGGGTTTTCATTAGTTTCATTGTGATCTATGATTACTTCGTTTTACTTTCTTGTAGAATTTGGTTTCTTTATCTCGTATTGGCAAATTTGATATTGTTGACGTTTGCTCATGCAGGATAGGGGGTGCATTGGTGGCTTGTGGCTTACATACTTCATAGAAATCATTGGGATCTTCCAGAATTGATCGGGATAGCAAAAATCATCACTGTTAAAGACTTCTACAAGCATTTCCAGGTAAGATCTAACAGGTAAGTCTCTTCTCTTCAGATCTTATTCCATTGTACCTTGCTTTACTTCAAATTTTCTGAAAACTATTAAATATTAAAAACCCTAAAAAGCATTAAATCTGGGAATAGTCCGATCTTTGGCCAAACCATTTCTGGGTTTCATAGATCGAGCCTTCCCTTCACCAAATCTGCTACAATGCTGGTCAAAATCCTGCTAGTTTGACCTAGATCTGATTTTTAGCCAGAAAACTACATAACCCCCCCACTGAAAATTTGACCTGCTAGGGTTTTGACTTTTTCTGAATTCTGACTTCACAGACGGATAGATCGGGTCCCACAGTGTCCAAATCAACCCCAACGCTGTCCAAATTCTTGGCAGGTTGACCTATATTTGAGTGTTTGACTGAAACAGCCTTAGCGCCCTCACTGAAAACTGGACTTTTCCAGATTTGAATTTTTCTGAAATCTGACAAGATAGGCTGATAGATCAGGGCTTAAGCACTCCAGAACACCCCCAACGCTGAGAGAGTTCTTTCCGGTTTGCCCTAGATCTGAAATATTGGATTTCAACCCTCCTAGCCCCCTCATCAGATTTTGACTTTTCCAGATCTGATTTTTCTGCTGATTTTCTGATTTGGTTTTATAGATCAGGTTACCCTGACCTCATTTCTCCTTCAAAGCTGAGTTGCTAGCCTCCAGGTGACCCTAGAACTGTCGATTTGCTTCTCCAAGTCCTAGCACTAGCTCTCCATTGAGCTGGTTTTCCTGTAACCTGACTTTTTCAGGCTAACTCCTTTCTGGGTCCATAGATCAAGGTATATCCTAGGTGGGTTCACTGAAACGTTGGGTTGATGTTGACTCCATTGCCCAATGCACAAAAGGCACTGATCTCCTAGCTAGCCCTAACTTGACCTCACTCCCATCTCCTTTGCCAACATTCATTTACAAATCAAGTTACCTAGCTTTCACTGAGTCTGTCTCCTTGGTACTAGACAGTCCCAACTCTGTCCTTGCTTACCCTGTCATAGTTACGTTTCCCAAGACAGTGGTCATCTCCATCAGTTGCTAGTACCTAAACCCTAGAGATAGGGTTTCCATTTACCTTTCACCTTACATACTTTAAAGCCCCATTTGATCTATTTTGGTGTCTAGGTCTGATCTCTCCTTGTCAAGAGCAGATCCAGGTTTCCCCCATTGTTGTCTAGGACTATGATAACATAAAGTGAAGGCTGCCTTGATTAGCGTGACAACCATCCATTTGAGAGTCTAGGCAGTTGTGGTTCCACCCCTTAGTTGCTTGCCCCTCTACCATCCATCCTCGATCCACCTCACACAGGCAACTACAAGGCAGGTGATAACATTTTGGCGCCGTTGCCGGGGAGGTAGAGGCCTACCTTAGTTCAACATACCTCACCTCTCCCTACGACATATCTTTTATTGGTGAATTACTTGTGTGGTTCACCTGGCAACTCCACCCCGCGACTCCACTAGGGATCGTACCCAATATATTAATCTCAAGTTCCTAGAGCGTCCTATAAACCCTCAAGGAATCCCATAACTTACGCAAGGAAAAACAAACCGGTATCCAACACCACTGTTGCCTCAAATCATCCTTTGGGATCCCTTTCAGCTTCATCTAGCCCAATGGCCGGAACAAACACTAGTGGAAATCAGAATGCTCCTCCTCCACAAAACCCTAGGATTTTTGGAAGGAAGGCCAAGGCATCTCCTTTAGATTTCTCCCTGATCTAGGGGGCCCCACATGACATGCCTAAGAAATATTTCGAAAAAGTTCCTAAGTTTGATGGAGTGTCAGCTACCTCCATCGAGGACCACATTGATAAAGTCTGGGATCATATGGAAGCATATGGAGCTGTGGCTAAAGATGTATTCATGAGAGGTCTTTTGTATTCTCTGGAAGGAGATGTGCGGAAGTGGTTTGATAGGTTACCTGCTTCATCCATCAATGGCTATGACCACTTCATCACAAAGCTTAACAGTGATTGGTCTCACAAGTTGGATAGGAAGTTCCTCTTGCATCAACTGTTTGACATAAAGAAGAGGGAAAATGAAACAGTCCATGAGTTCAACCTGAGATTTGACAAGACTGTAGGAAATATCCCAGATGAAATTAGACCAAAAGACCAAGGAGTTGTTATCCATTATCTGAATGCTTTTGATGGTTGGCTGGGTTTTAGTTTGAAGGATAAAAATCCGAATGACTTGAAGACTGCCCAGTTCAATGCAAAGATGACTGAGCAGCATGCGACATCTATGGGCAAGCAAAACTTCTTTGATCATTATGCCCCATCCACTTCTAGGTCTGAGCCTAAGCTCCGAAAGCCCAAGGAGCCTTTGAATGAGCCAAAAGAGACAAAGGACGCGTTAGAAACCATGTAAGAAATGATGAAGCAACTGACTGTCTTGACCAAAAATGTTGCTAGTTTCCATGATCCTGAAAGACATAGAAATCCTTATGGCCCTAGACCTTATTGGAACAACAAGAGGTCCTAATAGAGATCTTAATAGAAGAAGGCCCAAGTATCTAAAGAATCATGAGAAGAGAAATGTCAATTGGTGTGATGAAAATGATGAAGAGCCAACAAACGCCAGCCACCCTGATGACCAGCGAAACAACATCAATTTCATGAATGATTTGTCCTCTGATGATGGGTTTGGAAGAATTCTCCTAGAGGAAGAGCCATGGGAGCAAGAGGAGGAAACTTGGGAGCAGGAAGAAGACTTTGTTGATGAGCCTGAGGCTCCATGTTATGCGATAAACATCCTTGAAGCAAAAGAAGAACCACAGGTTAGAATTTATAAACGAAGAGTGGATCCCCAACCTTCTTTCTTTGACAAACGAAAAGTAATTAATGAAGATAAAAAGGAAGAAGAAGATCTTGCCTTAGGAGATTTGAACCTGAACATTGACATAGAGAAAGAGTTGAGCAAGATAATGTGTAACATCCCTATAACTGCACTGATGAATGTTCCCTCTGTAAGAAGCCAGGTAGAAGAGTTCTTTGATGGCATTGGCCAAGACAAAACCCCCGAGTTTGCTTTAGAACCCAATCGCATACAGAGTCCTGAGAGGATACATCCTAGAAAAGATGAAAAGGATCCGCCTGTTAACATATAATCTGCTATCTATGAAAGAAAGAATGGTGGTCACCCTCCCTTTTACCTAACCCTGCACATTCAAAATATGCTCCTGCACAATTGCATGTTAGATTCTGGAGCAGCTATGAATGTAATGCCTCTGCATGTCATGAAGGAAATGGGATTGGAAGTGACTAGGCCTTATGGAAATGTTTGTGGCTTAGACTCGAGGCGGGTGCCATCCTATGGCTTCATTAAAAACCTTAGAGCTGATCTATTTGCATGCTCGGACATTTCCACTATGATGGATGTAGTTGTTATTGACTTGCCCCCAGCATATGGAATGCTTTTATCTAGAAAGTGGGCAACCGGTTTAGGTGGATACCTCATGATGGACTTATCATACTTTGGTGTCCCAAACTCTAACGGGGCTCTGATCAGGATCACTAAGGAAACCCTGCTATGAGAAACATTTGGAGACTTTTGAAGAAGGGATTAAAAACACATATGGGGAAGAATTGTTGAATAGTGCTAAGGCCCATTTTGTAGAAGATGCAAATGAAATGTGGGAATATAGGCAGCCTGAAAACATGTTTCTGGCAATGGAAGACTCTTACTTATCTTCGGAAGAAAATCAAACAACTCAAATTGCAAGGATGACTAGTTTGGAAATGCCTGAAGGTGAATGCTCAGAGGAATTAGATGAGTTAGGAAGAAATGAGAGCCCATTCCAAGATCCCGAGCAAAACAATGCAACAAATCTTATAATTGAAGTTGATGAAATTAGTAATGCCAGACATGTTGGAAGAATCCCTCGTAGAGTGAATGAATGGTTTGCTTTAATTGACCAGAATAGAGAAAGAGAAAGCCAAGGACTGTAACCCATTTACCCATGGGAAAACCATCTTGAATTATCTAGTGTAGTAGATGCCGATAACGAAGTCAGTAGCACCCGTGTTTCTGATTTCACTAGGACATTATCTCATTTGTCTTTGGAAGATGGTAGCCTAGTTCAAGTCTATGATAACTCTCTAAGTTGGCAAGAGAATGCCTTAATAAATGATGTGCCCGAAGGAGATTTTAATCTCAACAATCTCGCTATTTTTCAAACTCCTTCAGCCACACCGATTAATGCCTTATTTGCTTATCCTCTCATTCCTAGTTTTCTCCTACCACCTAAGTCATCCAGTCTTCACAATCATGATCTATCTCACATTCCTAGTTCTTCTGCATCGCAGCCTAGAGTAGAACCATCTGATCTAGAGGGTATGCATATTCATGTTCCTGCAGGGGAAGGATCTAGCCACAATACTGTTATATCCCATAATCCTCATCCTTGGGAAGAAGATAGAGATTTTTGGACAGTGGGAGAAACTGTCAAACATGTAGTATCTCCTCATAATGATAAGCCTAGTACAAGTGCACAGGAGGTAAGGAAAGAGATTAGAGAGATCCTAGTTGGTAGCATAGCTATTCCCATCGACGATGATCCATAGAGATTTGATGTAGTCCCTTCCAGAAGAAGCTCAAGGATTATCACCCCGCAGCCACGAAACATCGTTGATGTCCATCCCATGCCAGTACGTAACATTGAAGTGGTTCCTGAATCAGTAAATAGGAATAGATTTCCCACCAAAAGTCAAGTCCTTATCCAAAACCACTTGCTGCATTTCCGATTGGGGCAAGCTAACGATCTCTGGGTTGGACCTTTTCTGTAGAACGTAGCGTTGGTGATATATGTTTTCTTGTCACTAGTACTGGACGACAGATTCTGCTTCCTATCAACCAGAGGGATTTGAGGAGATACATTCCCGACCTTACTTAGCCTTGAGTCCCACTTTGCCTGGTAGAGTAGAGTAGGTAGGACCTGAATAAGCCTTTCCCGGCAGTAGTATAGAATCTTGCTTTGTTGTCTGAAGCTCACCTTTGAAGCTCTTAGTGTAATTCTGTTTTCCTGCAAAATAAAAAATCAAACTTTTATTGAAAAGTTATGGTTATAGATTAGATTTATTTTATGTTTTTCAGTTTTATGCATCTTTATTTTCAGTATTTATATATTATCCACATATTGTTTTGACGACCGGTCTGTGAGTTTGGTATAACTCTGGACATGTTGCAGGTAGTCAGGTACATTCTTGGTAGCGGTTGCAAAGCTGGATGGATTGATCGAGGATGCGAGAAGCAGAGTGCGAGTACCAGAGATTTTGAGGTTCTCAAGCGCTCTTTTCAGCAAAGCACTTGTCCCAGCTGGAGCCAGATGTTATCACATATATAGTAGCCAGGCTACCATATTCTATTTTTCAGACATAGTACATTTTTCAGCCAAATCTCTTACATTATGAGATGCTGAGATGAGCATTTTTTATGGATCATGTTTATATTAGTGGACTATTGTACTCTCCCATGTCAGGACTGAGTCTCGGGACACTCAGATTTGAGGACCGATTTAGCCATTTATGTCATTACAAAGCAGTCATTGATGCCCAGTTTTATATCAGTTCTTTCTCATTGGACAGATGGTGTCTTAGTTGGATTATATTGCATGATTATGACTTAGCATTTTATATTGTGTGATGGTTATTATTGCTCTTATACTAATTTTTGTGACATGTATTGAATTGTGGTATCATGATCTGGCGGTCATAATTATATGGACTTGGTTGTATCTTGTACTATGTATTGATGTCCCTACTTATACTTGGAAGTTCTTGATCTATAATCATTGGTTTTACCCTCCTTAGGGAGAATAGAGGTAGTCATTCTTACCATTGTTTTGGCTTGCTAGTGTTGGCTCCATCATTCATTGTCTTCACCCATCCATTACCTTCCAGTTTAGTTTTCAACCCGACTGACTTCTTGACTTATGGCATGGAGGATCTTTCTCCCCGCTAGAACTTTTGTTGGACAAGCCTCCCTGTCTCTATTGTGTCTCGGCTCCGAGTTGGTGACAAAACTTGCCTTTGGTAAGTTGGATAGTATGCCTAAATCATTCTGGTCGGTTGTCCCGATGTTTGGCACTGTGCAGAACTGCCCCCTAGTCACTTGAGATGTTGTTGGCTAAAACTGAAAGCTCATGCACTACCTGTGTTGAAAATATTGAATATGCGCCCATGAAAAATGAAAATTATAAAACTGTGTTTCTTAACATATGTAAAGAGGGCAAGAGCAATGAAATGCTAAAATACTCCTTGAAGAGTATAAGAAAAGGTCCAAAAAAGCAATGATTAAAAATATGCTGACCTTATAAAAATATGTCCCGAATGAAAGCTGCGATTAGCTATGCTTTTAAGAACTGGTGAAGTCCCAAAGGGTCATAGGCCAAAAAGGCCATGGAATAAAATGATGGTCCTAATGAACTTGGATCAATCTTGATGTAGTCATGATGCCTAAGTTGAATAAGCACTCTCTAAACAACTCACCCATTTGTGAGGCACTGCCATTCCTTGTGTTGTTGTTTGTTTGACATTGGTTATAGTGAGTATTCCCTTTCCATTATCCAAAGTGTCATGATGTTGAGTAGGAAGTCATCCTTTGCCTTAGCCTTGTCATTTTCACTCTTCACCCTTCACTAGCAAATTGGCTACAACTATGAAGGGAGTATAGTCTTGAAAGTCTAAGTCTGAGTAATAATAAATAAAGCCTTATATATGTATTGGTTGATGTACCGCCAGTGAAATGAATGCTACTTGTTGTGATTGTTACTTAAATGAGTTGTAGAGCATGTCTTAACCTTTTACACTTGCAGCAGATGGATGATAGTCTGAGTTATTATTGGTGTCTGATCAATTACAGATGGTTATATTGTTTATTGGATATGATTGATGATCAGATAAAGACCTATGAGGGTTATGAGTATACACCTTAGATGGATTTGGACTCTTTGAGTCTAATGAGATAGTGTATTTCCAATTTTGGGCACTTGTAGATATGATCAGGCTCATTCTACCTCTCTGATGTAGTTTTTCTTCACAGGTTGATATGTTTGAGCAGGGAGATGTTTTAGTTGGATCTCCTAGGGCGTTGTATGGGCATAGGGGGGTGCAGCCACTTGTTTGTACCATTGTACCCCCATCCTAGAGAGCCTGGTGGGCTCAGTTTGACAACGCAGGCACCCTAGGAGGCTGTTTTGGCAGGATCACATTTCCCAAGGCAGATTAAAAATGATTAAATGACTATTGAAGAAATCGATTTGGGCTACTGAGGTAAAGAAATGGCATGGGATGAGTCACAATGATGAGAGTGATATCTTCCACACCTTCTCCAGCAATTGCGGCACTTGATTGGGCCCACACCTATTTTTGGGCATTTTTATATTATTTTCTGGAGCTTTTGGAAGGCTCACGATTTCCTCAAGAAGGCATAAAGTCAAAGAATTAAATTATTATATTATTTTATTGTGCCATGGGGACACCTAGAGGGAGTTAGTCAAACACTCCTTGGACCCACCATGTGCTTCATTTATTTCTTGTTGAGTGGGTTACCTTTTTATGGGTGGTTTAGTCCACTTTGGTAAATTATGGTTATATTGATCCATGTGTTGTATGTTGAGCTCATCTCAACCATTGATTAGAACATTTCATCTTTTAATCTTATCCACTCGTTTTGAAAGTGGTTAGGATTCGGTTATGATTGTGGTTCTCTCATTTCTATTTAAAGGAGAGAGCTTCTCATTTGTAAGGGGTCTTTGGCTCTGGGATCTGAATAATAGAAATATTTTTTTGTGGAAATTTTCTGGATCTGCTTTGCATCTGATGTTCTCAAATGGTGATTGGATAATCTTCAGCTTCCTAGCATTGTGGAAATTCTTGTGAGATCTATACTTTTTTTTTGCTATCATTGTTTTGCCTACAGGAGGGCGTTTTGGCTAGAGCGTTTTTGCAGGGGGACCTCAACTCGCTTGGCTTTCTTCGTCTTGGATCAAGGGGTTTTCATTAGTTTCATTGTGATCTATGATTACTTCGTTTTACTTTCTTGTAGCATTTGGTTTCTTTATCTCGTATTGGCAAATCTGATATTGTTGACGTTTGCTCATGCAGGATAGGGGGCGCATCGGTGGCTTGTGGCTTACATACTTCATAGAAATCATTGGGATCTTCCAGAATTGATCGGGATAGCAAAGATCACCACTGTTAAAGACTTCTACAAGCATTTCCAGATAAGATCTAACATGTAAGTCTCTTCTCTTCAGATCTTATTCCATTGTACCTTGCTTTACTTCAAATTTTCTGAAAACTCCTAAATGCTAAAAACCCTAAAAAGCAGTAAATCTAGGAATAGTCCGATCTTTGGCCAAACCATTTCTGGGTTTCATAGATCGGGCCTCCCCTTCACCAAATCTGCTGCAACGCTGGTCCAACTCCTGCTGGTTTGACCTAGATTTGATTTTTAGCTAGAAAACTGCATAACCCCCCCACTGAAAATTTGACCTACTAGGATTTTGACTTTTTTTTGAATTCTAACAAGATAGGGTGATAGATCAGGGCTTAAGCACTCTAGAACACCCCCAACGCTGAGCTAGTTCTTTTTGGTTTGCCCTAGATATGAAAAATTGGTTTTCAACCCCCTAGCCCCCTCATCAGATTTTGACTTTTCCAGATCTGATTTTTCTGCTGATTTTCTGATTTGGGTTTATAGATCAGGTTACCCTGACCTCACTTGTCCTTCAACGCTGAGTTGTTAGCCTCCTGGTGACCCTAGAACTGCAGATCTGCTTCTCCAAGTCCTAGCGCTAGCCCTCCATTTGAGCTGGTTTTCCTATAACCTGACTTTTTCGGGCTAACTCCTTTCTAGGTCCATAGATCAAGGTATATCCCAGGTGGGTTCACTGAAACATTGTGTTGATGCCGACTCCATTGCCCAATGCACAAAAGGCACTGATCTCCTAGCTAGCCCTAACTTGACCTCACTCCCATTTCCTTTGCCAACATTCATTTACAAATCAAGTTACCTACCTTTCACTGAGTCTGTCTCCTTGATACTAGACAGTCCCAACTTTGTCCTTGCTTACCCTGTCACAGTTACGTTTCTCAAGACAGTGGTCATCTCCATCAGTTGTTAGTACCTAAACCCTAGAGCTAGGGTTTCCATTTCTTAGGTAAATAACTCCCGATTCATCTTATTCCACTGCTAATGCATATATTTATACAAATCATATGTCGGTTGTGATTCAACTTCCAACCAACCTATTCATATTCCTACATGACTATTCACATTCAGAATATATTTACACTATTTACATATTGTATAATCTCGACGGATTATATTCCAACAATCCCCCCCTTAATCCGAAGGGGTGTTAGTAAGTCCGAGCATGTTTCTGAATCTTTCAAACTTTTCTCGTCCAAGCGCTTTGGTGAAGATGTCTGCAACTTGATCATTTGTGGAACAATGTCGAAGATGGACTGTCTTGGCCTCTACATGATGTCGAATCAAATGATACTTTGTGTTGATGTGTTTGGTTCGATCATGGAATCTGGGATTCTTAGCCAGCTTGATTGCAGAAGTATTGTCGATCAATAATGGAGTGGAGTTCTCTTGTTTTTCTTGCAAATCTTCAAGTATCTTCCTGAGCCATACTATTTCTTTCGTTGCTTCAGCTGCAGCCACATATTCTGCTTCTGTTGTTGAATCTGCCGGAACTTATTGTTTGCGTGATCTCCATGAGACAGCTGCTGATCCAAGACTCATAGTGTATCCAGAAGTTGATACTCCTATCTCCTTATCGCCATCAAAATCTGAGTCTGAGTACCCAATAAGTTTGAAGTCATCCACTTTAGAGTACTTGAGTCCAACATCTTGAGTCCCCTTCAAGTATCTTAGAACTCTTTTTGCAGCTGACCAATGTCCTTCACAAGGTTTATGCATGAACCTTGAAAGTATGCCAACAACATAAGAAATATCTGGTCTAGTTGTTGTAAGGTAGATAAGACTTCCTACAAGTTGTCGATACTTGGTTGCATCTTCAAATTCTTTTCCTTCGCTTGATGTGAGCTTCATTTTCTGTTCCATTGGAGTAGAGATAGGGTTGCATTCTGTCATGCAAAATTTGTTTAGTAGTTCTCCAACATATTTTTTCTGAGATAGGAAGATGTACTTAGAATGTTGAGTGACTTCAATTCCTAAGTAATAGTAGAGATG
>LPNX010496631.1:329113-389278 GCA_001517045.1 Pseudotsuga menziesii | reverse complement strand
TAAATCAGAATGCACTAATTCTAATTTCCTACTTGCTCTGAAATTAGATTCATGGAATGGAAGCTTACTGTGTTTCCCTAATATACATGAATCACATTTGTTCTTCTCTTTGGGAATGGTGGACAAACCAAATACACCATTCTTTCTCAACAAACGAAGACTGTTATAATTCAAATGACCAAATCTTGCATGCCACAATAAACTTGATGACAAATTACCTTCTCCATGCTGAGAGAGGTAGGCATAGTTCTGAACTCTTGCAGATGAACCCTTTAGCTTCAGCAGCTTCCCATCTTCGTATCCAGTCATGATGACTTGGTTGTCAGAGGACTTTCTTATTTCTACGATTCCATCCAACATGTGGATGGAATGGCCTTGCTGTCGAATCTCCACCAAGGACAGCAGGCTTCTCTACAACTCTGGAAGATAAAGAACATTCTTCAACAAGAAATCAGGGAATCCAGGCATCTTCAGCCAAATGGCGCCCATTCCCTTTGGTTTAAGACTAGACTTGTCTGCAAAGTAAACTATGCCATTTATTGTTTCATTAAGTTCTTCAAAACAGTCTTTTCTAAAAGTCATGTGTGATGTTGCACCAGTATCAAGCAGCCAACAATCTTTGTAAGATGAAAGTGAAGTCATTTCATTAATTCCAAGATTACAATGTGCAACAATACAATGAGCAGAATCAGAAGATTTACTAGCATCTTGGTTTTTATTGTCATCTTTCTTCTGGTTATGTCTGTCTTTGATGGAGTCCCACAAAGCCCAACACTAATCTGATGTGTGTCCAGTCTTTCCACAACGCTTGCACTGCAACTCTGATCTTTTGCTGAAGTTTCTTCTTCCTCTGCCTCTCTTGCTGCTTTCTCCTTTTGGATGGTCATTGGATTGGTCTTTGCCAACAAGGGCAGCACCAATAATAGATGCCAAAGAGTGCATCTCTAATATGGAAACTGTAACTTACAGAATACTTAGAAAAAGATATGGGATGCAGGTTTAGATTCCTGCTCCTTTACAAATTACAATATGATTCTGCAGCCTATACAAATAATTCTACAGCCCTATCAAAACAATCTTGTAGCTGCTTTATATTTAATTTTGCAACTCTATATCATTTGCTTTTAGAGTGCTATTACATGAACAACTCAAAACATCTTATGAAAAGACGCAATATTAATACAATGTATTGTAGCAGAGTGGGTTCTCAACACTTTTACACTCTTCAAATCACATCATTCACAACTCATTATAAAGGTCATGGCTCACACTCATCCTTCATAGGTTCATACATAAGACACATGCTCTCGAGCTCATACAATATCCATATTAGGTAAATATTTGCAGACAAACTCTATGCATATAAGTTTGGACAGAAGTTAGGGTTTGTGCAACCCAATGGTCACAAAATATTTTACCTCCACTCAAAGGTGTGAATCTTCACCTACGGTCTAGTCACCGAGATTCAAAGGATTCACTCTTCAGGCAAATAAAAAACATGAGTCTTCATCCTTCTATCATTATTCACCAACTTTGCAGCAACAATCTTCACATGGAAATCGCAGCTCATACAACACAGTTGCACTATTCATAACAATCTTCACAGTCGTAATCTTCAAAACAATCTTCACAATCGCAGCTCATACAGTAGCCACACCATTCATAAATATGAAAATATTTTCAGACATTTCCAGAAAGACTCCATGCACAAGATAGGGCATAAATTAGGGTAACAATTAGGTTTTATGCAGTCTGCAACTTTTTACCTTCACGCAGCTCCAATCAAGCTTCTTGTCAACGCAGTCTTCAAAATGTATATTCCTCCATGTGACTGACTAAGTGTGCCTTCAAAAGAGTGCCTTCACGTGACTGAGCAATGGTGCGAGTCTTTACGCAGTTGAAGAGAACAGTCTTCACGCAGTCTTCAATGCAGACATCTTCAATCTTCAACGCAGACAGCCTTCAACGCAGCCTTCAACACAGCCTTCAACATGACTTCAACCTTCAACGCAGTCACAGCAAACAACACAAATTCAATCTCCAGCGAAATCGCATCTCATACCATCTGGATTCTACCCAAATTTGAATAAAAAACACATGTCTTCTATGACAACCGAGCTATGGGTGGAGATAGAAGGTCAAGGTCTTCTCAATGCAAGTGTGGAGAATATCTCAGCCTATTGTGCGTGGCTGAATTCAGTGCTTATACAACCCATGCAAGAACCAGACCATTCAAACTCATCATCATTGACAGAAAACGGGGCAAGGAGCGTGATTGGTACTCCTTGTCGCAAACGGGATAGCTTCTTTGTGGGATCAAAAAATGAATGCTATTCGTATACACCAAACCGTCCCAGGCGTAGGCTCTCCAGGGCTCAATCTTATGATGGACCATGGAAAAATTCAGGTCTGGATATTCTCAATCAGCCGAGGCCTGTCTGCAGAATGTGTGCAGTGTATCTCAACAGGTAGCGCAATGGGGCTATGAGAAAAATTGAGTTGCAGCAGAGTGGTAACTCTCAAACGAGAAAATGAAGCGTTGATGCAAAATTAGGGTTAGGTATATAGCAGACTAATGATACATGCTGCGTGGAGAGATGCACGGAATTATTGGCACCCAAGCTGTAGGAAAACGCATGCAAATATAGACAGATGGGGCAGAATGGAGGTCTGAAATGCAACCAGGAATTATGGCAGGCAGACTGGCAGGCATGCAGGCAGGAGCTATGGCAGGTGGTGCTCTGATACCACTGTTAGGTAAATAACTCCCGATTCATCTTATTCCATTGCTAATGCATATATTTATACAAATCATATGTCGGTTGTGATTCAACTTCCGACCAACCTATTCATATTCCTACATGACTATTCACATTCAGAATATATTTACACTATTTACATATTGTATAATCCCGACGGATTATATTCCAACACCATTTACCTTGCACCTTACATACTTTAAAGCCCCATTTGATCTATTCTGGTGTCTAGGTCTGATCTCTCCTGTCGGGAGCAGATCCGGGTCTCCCCCATTGTTGTTTGGGACTAGGATAACATAAAGTGAAGGCTGCCTTGATTGGCGTGACAACCATCCATTTGGGAGTCTAGGCAGTCGTGGTTCCATCCCTTAGTTGCTTGCCCCTCTACCATCCATCCTGGATCCACCTCACACAGGCAACTACAAAGCGGGTGATAACAAGCACCTTTGTTAGGACCTATGAATTTTGATTTCTAGCAATCCTATTTTTCATTCATAGGTGAGATTTTGCATGTTGTAACAGCACTTCTCACCCCCCCCAACCTTTCATCTATTTTCATCTCTCTTGGTTTCCTTTATTGAATCCATTTGCCCAACTTGGATAGACACTAGTGTTGGTCCTCCATCACTTTATTTTCCTATGCTACAATTTCTATTTTGCTAGAGCTAACTCTTAATATCACTGCGAGCCTCCAATGTATAGCTTTAGTGATCCTATCCTATGGATAACCCCCTTGTGCTGGAGGAGAGATCGCCTAAAATGTGAGAGGGCATTGTTGTGGTAGACAATGGACAACCCCTCTTAGTTCCCTCAACGTTGCACTTATGCTTCGGGGATTCATTAGTTGAGTGCTGCTTTGGGCGGTAACACCTACCTGATGAGCTATTTCACCGTTAGAATGCAATACCTCCAATTTCTTACTTTTTCATCCTTACTCATACAGCTGGTAACTTTATACAACCAGACTCCAGATATAGGTAGTAGGGTTAATCTCATCTTTGCTATGTACTTGATCTAGCATTCCTCATAGCCAAGATTTCTTGTTTGATTGTATCTCATCCTTCTGCCACCTTCTCATTTGCTTCAAAATTCCCAGCTGCCACCTTCTGCTTATTTTACTCTGATCTGAAACAACTCTCCAAATGGAAATTTCCTACAAAGCTCTTTCCCTTTCTTCCCAAGTCATTGATCTGCCTGGTACAATTACTTTGCTTATTTTCAAACTGTTTGTTTAAAATATTGATCTAGAGGCATTCTCATCTTCACAAGCACATGGTCTGCCAATATTTTATAAAACTGCTCTTCTATCTCACAATGTTATACTTATGTGCTGAATATGCATGGCATTTCTGGGCAATCCACTAGGTTCTCTGTCCAAATATTTTACTATCCTTCCTGAAATGTCAATTCACGTTGTGCGAGATTTCCTGAATGCCATTCTTGAACCCTCCTAGTATCATTCAGAATTGCACATTCCCATGTCCCTGTTTAACTGAATTTAGACTTTGCAAGTTTGCACCAAAAGCATGAAACTGACATACCTACCCGCACAAATTCATTATTGTGCTCATAATTCTTTCAGATAGTTTGAACTTTGAACAGTGAATGGAATACATCAGTGATTTTTCTAGTTTAGCAATATAAAGCAATTATCATAATTGGCCAAACTGCTGGAAATTCTTACACCAGCAGTTAGATAGGCAGAGTTTTCATGTCTATAGTATATACTCTTTCTTGTAGGAAAAGCCACACAATTTCCCATCTCCACTCGTACAAACCTTCTATTAAGAATATGCTTTTAGGATCATGTTAAATGTCCAAAGCACGGTGTAATTTTCTAAGAACGTCGTCCTGAATATTTTGGGTCAAACAACTTTCTTCCAAAATTATAAAAAATGCACCAAGTTGAGGACTTTCCACTCTCCAGAGTAGAAATGCATTCCAAAGTATTCTGCTCCAATGAATGATTCGAGCAGTTCAAATGTTCACGGACAAACAGAGTTGGCTTCTTCTGAAACTTGACATTGTTCCAACGAGTAGCAAGTCTAATTTTCTCAATCTAGTGACATATCTAGCTAGATGCTTAAAACTTATGAAAATTATCTCAGGTTTCAACCCCGATGAAAAACCTTACCCAAAGTTTACAAAGGAATTCCCCATCATGTTCCTGTACTATTCCTTGGAATCCCATTCATAGGTAGATCGTAGGCAACATGGATTCATCTAAAGAACTATTCCTTGAATTCTTTTACCATGCATCCTTTCCTGACTTTGATTCTGACTCTTGCATTCCAATAACCACTAGAATATCTTCAGCTTTATGCACTACGATTTGTTACCTCAGAAGGATATTTGTTTCAGAGTGGTATATCATCCTTTGAGTGAATGCTTGCCCTCTTCTATAAATTTTAAGTATATGCACAGCATAAGGATCCCATATCCATTCAGTACTTAACAATTTATCCTACAACAATGCCACAGTACATACTATTTTCCATGCTGACAAGTTCCAATAGAAGATCTTGTCTAGATCATGTCTCCTAGCCGCTTTGCCACCAGTCTAGATCATGTCTGGTAGTTACTTCACCATTAGTCTAGAATATTACCAAAACATGTGTCGGTTGCTCAATATATACTTCGATTAATGCTCTTGTTATGCACTATGAGACTGATGGGGTCCACAAAGATGCAAACTCAAAGCTCTTAGATCAGTTATTATGGCTAGCAGAATAAGGTCACCACAAAATATCAGTCTCTTCTCTAGTGAAGCACCTCAAAACCTATGTATTGGGTCGCAATGAACTTTTGCGAAAAAATGCTTTTCTGAAACCTTAGATGGTTATCCCTAAATATATAATTTTCACTTAGTATCACAAAAAACAGTGTAATTCTTTCTATTCCAAGAATAAATGTCCAGCTGTTATCTTTTCTTTTTCATATGATCTGTTCTCTTTCATTTAAAGCACTCTTCATACTCATATCTGCTTGCAAGTTAGATGCATAGCTCGAGTAACTTTTGTGATGATGCCAAGTTTGGAAAAGGGTTAGGGTCCAGGGATCAGGAACACGAGATCCTGTCTGGTGATGAGGGTTCATCTATATGATATGAAATATAACCTCTTTAAGTTTCAAAGAAATGGTCGAAATACCTCAATCCATTGCTCTCTCATACATTACTTAAGATCTTAATGCTTTCCACCTTGCAATGAACTACCTCATAAAGAAAAGGACATGACTCATAGAAAGCCTTGTGTAGTGGAATTTTGAGCATGTAGAATGGCTCCAGTAACATGCAAATAGACAAAATTGCATCCATGCCTTGAGAAGCTTGCCTTAAGCTTTGCATAACCAACTCGCCACCAGACAGGTTCAATAAAATCCACAACTCCAAACCGATCCAACAATTCAGGGATGACAACACCTAGAGCTGCAAGCATGGCCCAGCGAGCATGGAGCACTTCATAGCTGCAACCAGAAAGCAAGCTGAATTCAGAAAAAGCATCAAAGGATTTATTATTAAGCAAATATTAACACATGATTTTCAATGATACATTTAGTAACAGATTAAACCTTGCTAAAGAGCTTAGTCCAGAACTTGTGCGACAGTTTTTCTCATTAGGTGGAAGGACAGAATGATGAGATGAAATGAAGGTTTACAAATTATGCAAGATAAAAGTTCGAGGGAATAATTGAAGGAGCATTTAAAATAGTAGAAATTATAATAAAGAAAGTTCAATATAGTAACTCAATCTCCTTGAAGGCCATTCAAAACCAAAACCAGGTTTCTTTCATGGTCCATATGGATAGTATTCTCCAGCATCGAGTGCCCAAAAGACTATTTTCTCTTCAACATGCCCACAACTTCTGAAACAAATATCAGCTTCGAAGTATTGCGAGATGCTTCCTAATGTTTTAACTTATGAGCATTAACCACCTATCAAGAGGTGGGATACTGTGCCGCAGTTATGGCGTGTAACCTCACAGCCCAACTTAACAGCCATGATGGCTTCTGCTTGAACAGTGGCCCCCTTGCAGGGGTACGCTGGCCCACGAGAGGAAAACATGTCAGATGGGGAATCTGACCTGGTGGGTGCAATAACAACACCCCCACTTTCAACGACCTGGCAAGCCCCTTTGACAATATCAGATTCTTTGTATTAAATGCACATATAATGTACTCTTACATTAAATATTCTTTTAAACCACACATGCCAGTTCCAATCTCCCGTATTCACATCATTGTCAATGGGGCTCAACATTGATACATGCTATCAACAATGACCATCTGCAAGTTCATTGCATATAGAAGAATTCAAACGATGAAGTACTGGTATTTAAAAATTAAAAGTAGCACACTTAACTTTCTCGTGATCTAGGTTATGCAAGTCTGCAAACATATTATTCCATCCAAGCTCTTGGAAATGACGCATGACTAAAAGTGCTAGAATTGCCTGTTTGCAGGCCAGAAATGGGCACGGGGAGGTTGATATCTGAACACACTTGGCAATTTGGGTGGAAACAAGGGTCCCTAAAAATTAAAGGGGTAAAAATTAAAATGAGAGGAGGTTCATAACCAAGTTAATTTTATTTTTACACATTTTAAATTGAATGCATTTTAATTGCGACTTGGATCTTTGACCCCTCGGAAGCCACACATAAGCAGAACAGACATAGGGAACATATATACATGCTTGGAGATGGCAAATAAGAGTTTTCTTAACCCTTTCATCAACTTTTCAACTTGTTTTCACCTGTTTCAATTTAATTTTCAAACCACATGCCCTAGGGCTACTAGGGCCAAAATTTTCCATTTTCAGCAAAGAAAATGAAGAAATTTCCTCTCTAGCAGAGTCTATAGAATTGTGCGACTCACATGAGCCAGTTTAGAACTTTTATGGCAGGGCCATTTTTGTGATCTGGGCAGTAACACATTGCTGAGCACAAGAATGCGGATTGGCATCATATGTGCCCAATCAGACCACACGATGGCACGGCAGATGAGCAATCTGCAATAATAAGATTTTAGCAGTGTGCTCATCAGATTTACGAGTTTGCTCTTGGCTCAAATGTGTGAAATTTGCTAGGTGTTCTTTTTGTTTTTTTTGTTTTCTAAATTAAAGGCCAGTAATGTTTTTACAACAACTATTTTCCCCTTATTATATTGATTAAGGCTACAGTTAGAGTTGCAACTGTTGTTAGGAGGCCTGACCACATTATTGCCTCGGTGAACAACCAATAGAGAGATGGATTGGCTCTACAGCAATTTCAATGACTGAAACTGTGACGACGACAGTTATAAAGCAGTGCAGATTATTTCAAGCCGCATAGATGTAGACCAATGTTGAAAAACTTGGCTCAATGAACGACTCGCCAAGGCCGGTGTAAGAGCTCAACTGGGACACAGAAAAACTCAAAAAATAAAAATGTATTTAAAATGAGTATTTTTTCTGCTTTTACATATATGCCGGGCAAGTTTTTTGGCCAGGCCTGCGAGTCATACTCGTCGAGCCACAGAAAACTCACCAGTACTTTGTGGGTCACATTTTGACCCACGAGTACTCATGCGTTAGACTCAGTGTTACCAACATCGGCTGAGAAATCACTGATGTCCAAGAAATCGCGAGTTTTTCAGCTCGGAGATTTTTTCCCAAGATTTTCCCCATTTTTTCCTGATTTATCCCGAGATATTGCTGATTTTTTCGAGGTGATTTTTCCAGTGATTTTGCTGATTTTTCCCCGCTTTTTTCCTGATTTATCCCGATTTTTTCTAAAGGTGAAATTGAATATTTTTGTTTTTTTTCAAATTTGCCGATTTATTGTCGATGTTTGCCGATATATTGCCGAGATATCCTGAAACAATGTTTCCTGGACCCTGCCGATTTTTTCGCCACGCCGATGTTCGCAACACTGGTTAGACTCACCCGCGGCCAGTTATACTCGGGTCCATATCACAGCGGCATGGTTTTGGTCGTTAGCCAAGTTTGACTTGCCAGTATGAGTCAAGCTCTAGGCCTTACAGGTTGATATACAGGGGCTCTACAGGGCCATAAAGTACCAGTATACATATACACATTCTTTCTGGTTTATGGGAGGATAAATCCCTTAGAGATCTCTTTCACAACAATTGGTGCATTCAAGATTTGCGTATAATCCAAAGCTGGTCGGGCAATGTCACTCAGTCACCCATCATGAGTTGTGGATGCAGAGAAGTTCTTAATAGGTGCTCTAAACGTGGGATAAACCTGAAGGGTGGCAAACTCTTTGTTACAGAGGGGTCCCCATAAGTGAACACACTTGTGGTTTTTATAAGGACCATCTTATTTGGGATTAGGACAAATATAACACAAGTGAATTTTTGCTCTGGTGGTATGGAGTGGTATCACAGGCAGCAAAAGGAGTTTGATACAATGGGTCGAGCTGTCTACATAAGAGCTTTGCAGTGTACTTGACAGAGTTTGGCACCAACATAGGAGAGATGTGACTCATGGGACTCCGTTGATAACTTGGATTTGTAAGCATATTCCTTGAATATCACCAATAATGAGTCTAATTATAATTTATCACCAAGGATTGGAAGCCATGAGCATGAAATGGGCCACATTACTAGACCGGACTCTTGATCAAAAGGTGATATTGGTGCCTCCTCACATCAATTTACACCATTGATTGTTAAAGATATGATGTGACAATGATGGGGATCAGGAGGATGTCCCAAAGAAACAAGATGCTAGGATAGGTCAATGGCAATGAGGACATGGAGGAGAGCAGTAGGTGAAGAGGAGGATGTGATTATCTGCTAGAGCAAAAGGAGAAGAAGGGCAATAGGAGTTGCCTAGAGGAAATGAGGTGCCTTGCGAGGAGGGGATGTTCTAGCTTCGGAAAGACCCTCAATGTTCCGTCTGCTAATAAGTAGGGGCCAGGTCTGGAAACCTTGTCATTTTCCATTATTATATGTTTATTCTCCACTCTATTTGATTGTATTCATTTGGCTATTATCATCTCACTCCTAATGTACTAATTCTCACTTGGGTGGTTGTAGGGGTTTAAAATGATATGATCTCATGCATGCAGGTCTGTACATTTTTACAAGCCTTCATGAGTGCTAGGAACAAAGAGCAAGAGCTTGTGGCATTTTGTATGAGGAGTCTTTTTTGTACATAAGCCTATATTGGATTCTTTTGTGTTCATTTTGGTATCATTTTTCGTGAATCGCATGCGTATGCGACTTATTTGGATTTTAATGGGCTGTAAAAGTTATTGAAGTTTATAATTGTATCTTGTATGACATTGATATGTATTTTCATATATATGACATTTGCATTGTTTTCATATACTTGCTTTTATTTTTTGTGCATAAATGCATTAAAACAATTAAAATAACTTTATAGACAAAAGTTATGACAGATATGGACCTGAATAATCAAGAGGCAAGGCTAGAATCAGTGGATGCAAGAGGAGAGCAGTAGGTGAAGAGGAAGATGTGATTGTTTTCTGGAGCCAAAGGAGAAGGGCAACAGAAGGTGCCCAAAGAAGATGATGCGACTTACCAGGAGGGGATGTTCTAGCTTAGGAAAGATTCTAGATGTTTTATCTTCTAATGAGTAGGGTGGAGGTATTGAAACCTTATCATTTGTCATTATTATATGTTTATTCTCCACTCTATTTGATTGCATTGATTTGACTATTATCGTCTCACTCCTAATGCATTGACTGTCACTTGGATGGCTGTAGGGGTTTGAAATGATATGATCTCATGCATGTAGGTCTGTGCATTTTTAGAAGCCTTCATGTGTGCTAGGAACAAAGAGCAAGAGCCAGTGGCATTTTGTATGATGAGTCTTCTTTGTACATGAGACTATATAGTATATTGGATTTTTTTTAGTCCATTTTAGATATCTTTTTGGGTGAATTGCATGCGCATATGACTTATTTGGGTTTTAATGGGTTGTAGAAGATATTGAGCTCTATAATTATATCTTGTATAGACATAGATGATATTCTTATATATATGACATTTGCATTTTTCTTCATATACTTGCTTTATTTTTTGTGGTTAAATGCATGAAATCAATTCCAATAACTAATAGGCAAAAGTTATGGTACATATGGACATGAATAACCAAGAGGCGAGGATAGAATCAGTGGATGCATTAGTTTGGTAGTGTAAACTCAGATATACAAACGCCAATGTCATGATGAATACACGAGTAAGAATGTCCTATACCAAGCAAGTAATCCATGAGTCATGCGTTGAAAGGAAGACTACACTTAAGTGAATTGGAGAGGACAGGCATGCATGGGGGTGTGGAGTTCACGATGGATGAGTGTGTAGGATAGGTGGAGGCCATGGTGATTGGCTAAGGCCAAATACCGAGCTTAGAAGGGGGGTGGGTAGTGTCTCCAGGTAGACACAAAGGGACTATTAATAGGAAGGTCACCCATACAGGGGAATGGGGAGGATGCCTAGGTTTATGCAAGGAGGAATCAATCTAGGGATCATTCTCCCTAAGAGTATTTGCCATTGAAATTTTGGGATATCAATGGATTTGTTAGGGCTATGGTTCATTATTTGAATCCCAAGCTTTAAGATGTTGCTAATTCAAATTCCAAGGCAAGAGAAGAATAGCTACCCTTGTGTGGTGTAGCCAACTTATTTGTACCATAGTTGGATTATCTAAAGAGTCGCCATTTGACAAACATGATAAATGTTTGTTTCCAGTGTATCAGATAATCCGCCTTTGTGCCTAGCCAATTTTGGCTAGTCAATTTTTATTTTCAGTAATTATGACCATGGCTCCGCAGGGTTTGTAATAAAATGTGCTAGTAGGGTGTTTTGAGTGGTTCGGTCTCCCTAAGACGTAGAATTTCAACTAAGGTATTCCAAGGAGTTTTTTGCCCTTGACAATTATGCTTTGCCTATAGCCGAGTATAATTGACGAGGTTTTCTCTTGCTTCCTCCAAAGCTGGTGTTACCAACTTTTTGTACCATAGTTGAGTTACCTGATGAGCCGCCGGTTGGCAGACTTGTTCAAAGTCTGATTCCAGTGTATCAATTGATCCGTCTTCATGTCTAGCCAATATTGGCTAGCCAGTTTTTGATTTGAATAATTTTGACCATGGCCCCGCGGGGTTTGTAATAAAATGTGCTAGTAGGGTATTTTTGAGTGGTTCGGTCTCTTGAGACGTAGAATCTCAAATAAGGTATTCCAGGGAGTTTTTTTCCCCTGACAATTATGCTTTGCCTTCAGCCGAGTATAATTGACGAGGTTTTCTCCCGCTTCCTCCAAATCTAGAATGCCCGATGTTGAATTCTGGGCCTTGAGGGGTTAATAGAGCTCAACTGAGTGTTATAAACCTACTAGGCATTATTTAGGTAGAGCATGGTCATGTCCTAAGTCATTTGAACATATAAAAAAATTTCGAAAAAATCTTTTTGGAACGAGGAAAAAATTAAATTTTTTAATTTGTTTTTTTAATTTTTAATTATTTTTCGTAAGTTTTTTGGGTTAATTTTTCCATAAATTAAATGGAAAAAACCCGTTTGTAATAAGTCGGTCATCCGGACCCCATTTTCAGTGATTGAAGGCTCTAACCTTAAGCCAAAAATCATTCTTGATCGGCCAGCCAGTCAGAGCCAACTTTCAAATCATCAACTGGACACATAATGCATTTTTTCTCAAAAAAATCAGTTTTGAGGAAAAAAATGAATTTTTATTAAAAAATGATTATTTTCAAGAAAATTCAAACTCTCCAAATTAATCCAAATTCAGCGAAATAAAAGGCTAAATGACATCTCATTGGGCATTTATGATGATTGGAGTTATCATAACTCAGCTTCAGTCAGCATTAAGTGAGCAATTAATTTATTATCAGTTAGCAGACATGTCATCTCCAGCTAAAAAATGAGATGGAGAGCATTCATTGGTCCGGTGATTTGATCGAGGTAAAGGTTGAGGCTTAACCATCAATGGCCTTCCCAGACCTAGCAGAGGCTCCAGCCAAACCTAAAAAGTGGGTTTACCATCATGAAGGCGCCTCTCCCCAAGCTCACGCATCCTCTCTCTCCTAGAAGGCGTCATCACACGTGTGGGTGCAGTAGGGGCTTGTTTTCAGTGCTCAGGGTTGGAGTGGGGGCGCCTTGCCTAGGTGGAGGCCTCCCCTCACTCCCATCTCTTCAATTTAGGTTTGGGTTCTCTATTAGGTGGCCAAGCTAGGTTATGTAATTTGGTTTTAGGGTTTTAGCACTCTCTCATTGTATAAATAGAGGCTCCTTTAGCTCTATTCAAGGTAAACGATTGATGCAAAGAACCTCTGGTGAATTACTGTCATGCTTGTTGCTTTTGCAACCGTGGAATAAAATTTTAAGGTTTTGGGGGCATACATGGTGTGTTAATGTGGATGAACAATTGGTGAAATGAGGTGAAATGTTTCAATTTCTGTCTTTTATTGCTTAGGATTGGATAATAGCTCATGCTTTAGAAGGCTTCTATAAGCACGTAAGATTGATTATTTGATGTTCCAATTCAATCTTTTATGGTTTTGTTCTTATGAATTAAAAGTAGTATTGATTATTCAATTATATGATATACTCTTTATATTTTTATTAACCAAACATACATGATCTAATCCATTCCTTGCAAGCGTTAAGTTGAAATTGTGCAGGTTATCTCATTGAAGCGAGTAGGAGTTTGAGCTCAGGTGCATCCTCTCCTCTCAAAGCCAAGGAAACTTCCGGATTTTCAAGATTCAAACGAATCCAAACGCCATCAAAGTATCTCAGGTTTGAGTGTTTGCTTCATCATTATTCATCTTTCAAATTTCATAAAATCTTTATTTTCTGGGGTTAGGGCACGGTTTGGGCTAAAGTGAACATTCATTCACCAAGCCTTTGCCTCGGTTGGCTGCCCTGTTTATTATTTGCAGCCTTTTTGGCCTTTTTATTGCAGCCATTCTTTCCTATCCTTCGCTGTCCACTTTTCCTCACTTTTGTACCTTTTGGACAGCCCTCTTTTGCCCTCTTTCTTCACTTTTTGCAGCCCCTTTCCATCCTCTTTCGTGGCCATCTTTCGGGCTGTACTTTCATCCTTTTTCTTCCTCATTTGCAGCCTTCTTTCTCTGATTTGCAGCCCTCTTCTTCCCTTAGTTTCCAACCTTCTTTTACTTGCCTTTTGTCCTCTATTCACCTCTCTTCTACCTCTCTTGCCTTCCCTTTTTTATTCATCTTTTCTTCCTTCTTTTGGGTAAGTTTGATTAGTTGCTTTTAGCTAGTTTGTAGACTTAATTTCAAATTATTTTTATCAACTAATATCATAACAAGTGTGTGTCTAGAGCTCTTAGTTTCAGGCAGGTGAAGGAGAGCCCAAAGGCCACAAACAAGCAAGAAGTGCAAAAGAACAAAAAGACTCTCTCCCTCTTCTTTCATCCCCTTCTTTCCCTGTTCTTCCAAGAAGCAAAGAACAAGTCACCATGATCATTGTAAAAAACTAATAAAAAGGGGCTACTGGGAGCAAGTCTCCTTTCTTTTCTACTTCCTCTATTTGGGGGAAGTGTGTCTTGTGTTATTTTTCATGTTTTCTTAGTGTAGTTTTCTTTAAGCACTTAGCTTAGTTCTTTGATTAGACTTAGTTTCTATTTTCATTAATTGCTAGTTGTTCCTTAATATAAACATTGATTGCTAGATTAATTATTGCATTTTGGCATCTTCATATAATTGTCAAGTCATAAAAAGAATCAAAATCTCTTGAATCTTGCCATAAGGTGGATCAAGAGTGCTCTCTGTCGGAGAGTTTAATAAACCATCATTGCTTCATGTTATGTTGTTTTGTTTAATCAATTAATTCCTAAGTAGGACTCTTGAACTTGCAAAAACACAAGTCAAGAGCACTCTCTATCGGAGAGCATCTTTAGCGTTTGCATCACCCTTGCATTAGTCTCATCTAGATTAGATAAGACTCTTGAACCTTCGTCATAAGACAAGGTCAAGAGCACTCTCTGTCGGAGAGTCTAATTAATTAACTTAATAAAACCTTCAACACACACACCCCTTTAATTAATTAACTCCTTTCCCTCCTTGCCGGAGTATGCTCTAACCGATCCCAGATCGGAATACCCAGAAACGGAACTGGATCTTTAAACCCTATAAGGGTAACTTAATAATACTTAAACACCCGTAACCAACGCACCGGCGTTGTAGGGATTCTTCCAAAGTACTTCCTAGTAGAGGCGCCAGAACCTCCCGCTGTCTTAGATTCTCGGCTAGCTGGTCAATCTTTGCGATACCAACCTGGGATACTGGGCGGGCCCGACATGTCTTCAACGGAGGGAACTTAGAAAAGTCTCCCGGCTTTGACAAACCTTCGTTGACACCGTAATCAAGAGCATTTCAAATTGTTAAAATATACCAAGAGCACTTGAAAAACCTAATACTCGCTAGCTTAATTCCTAGACTTTATTTCATGCGCTTATTTGACTCCATAAGGCACTGGTCCTTTGTTATATTTGATTAATTTTCTATCTTGATCAACTGTATATGGTTCATTTCAATTGATTATATTTGAATGCTTAATTAAAAGTCTGGAATCTTTGCTTATCTGTATGATCTCTTGTTAGCAACGTGGATTGCTTTGATTAATCATTATCCCTTTAATATTAAATCATGTTAAATCACAATAACTCCTAAACAACACCCATCCGCATCCAAAACATCTCAAACTTAACTTAAACATTGAGCCATAGAAAACTCTTTGTTAGGGACTACCCCCTTTGGCTTCGTTAGGAGTTAGCCTAAACGGAGGAGCTAGGAGTAGGTGACAGTACCTGGCTCTGTGCTTGCCCCCAAGGTCACACCTCTCCCACTTTCTCAAGTGAGGAGACAGCTTTCAATTGATTTTTGCTGCTAGTTTGCAATCGGCGGACAACAGCTGGAATGCTCGATTTTGAATTCTGGGCCTTGGGGGGTTATTAGAGCCCAACTGAGTATGTATAAACCTACTAGACATTATTAGAATAGACTATGGTCATGTCCTAAGTCACTAGGACCCTCAGAAAAATTCTGAAAATTTTTTACCGAACGCGTCAAATTTTTTTTTTTTTTCTAAGTTTTTAATTAATTTTTTCTATAATTTAAATGGAAAAATTCAATTTGTAATAAGTCAGCCATCCGGGGTCCGTTTTCAGTGTTTGAAGGCTCTAACCTTAAGCCAAAAATCATTCATGGGTATCTAGCAAGCTAGCTCCAAGTTTCATATCATCATTCAGCTACATAACTCATAATTTCTCAAAAAAGTCAGTTTCAAAGAAATTATTGATTAAATATTAAAAATGATTATTTTGGAGATAATCAAAATCTCTCCAAATTAATCTGAATTGAACGAAATGAAATGCAGAATGGCATGGCATCAAGCATTAATGACGATTGGGCTTGGCACAAATCTTCTTCAGTCAGCATTCAATGAGCACTGAGTTCTCAGTTACTTAGCCAACTCGCCTCCTTCAGTGATGACCACGTTTGGGTGAGGTGGAGCTTATTTATTAGCTCGATGATTTGATCGAGGTTGAAGGGTGACATGTGGCCCTTGTGTCTAGGTATTGGCTCCTCAATACCTAGCTCCATACTCTTCAAATCCTTCAAGCCTACCTTCCTCTTCCCTCACGTGTGCTCTTCATCATGCCTCACGTCTTAGGTTTGGAGGCTCATGCTATTGAAGGTGGAGAGCTCCTATTGGATGGAGATGGATTGGTTAGGGTTGGAGTGGGAGTGCCTTGCCTAGGTGGAGGCCTCCCCTCACTCTCACCCTCTTATCTTAGGTTTTGTGCTCATTACGTGGCTATATGGCTAGGTTTGCGCTCTCCTTGCATGGTGTGGTGTTAGGGTTTAGGCCTTCTCTCATATAAGAAGAGACTCTTATGAGCTCTTCAGGGTGGAACTTTTGGGTTAGAGTTACTCTGTAGAAATTGTATCAAGCTTTGCTTGGATTTGATTAATAAGAATTTCGACTTTTGAGGTCTATGAGCTCTTTGCATGTGGTAAACATTTCATGGTTGAGGTGACATTGCTTCTAACCCTTTGCTTTTAAATACTTTGAATGAGATCAGTTTCTTTGTTAAGCTCAAGAGGGCCACTGTTGGCATGGTAGGGTAATCGTTTGTTGTTTCAATTCGATTATTTATGCAAAGAAAGTTAGAACTTTGATGAACATGAGTAGTTAGTTATACGTAGTGTTGATCTTGGTTCAATTTTATTAGCATACTTTCATGTGATTTGATCTCACTTTGTATTTGAGTTTTGGTGTTATTAGGTTTCACAGGTTGAAGAAGGGTGTGAGTTCAGCTGCATCTAGCCCAGCTTCAAGCAACCCTTTTGTTTAACACTTTGTGATTGCAAGACCTACAGGGATTGTGTTCTTTTCATACGAAAGAAAGCCGGGAGTTTCTCTTCATCTTTTGTGTTCCATCCACAAGAAACCCTTCTCCTCTACCTTTTCATTAATTTGTTTTGCATTGCTTAAGAAGTAGATTCACTCTTTCATTATTTATATTTAGATTTATCTTCTTTAGGCTTTGTTAGATCTAATATCATTCATTAGATCTAGGAAGAAGATTGTACTTTCCATGCAAAATTTTCCAAAAAAATTTATTTTTGCATTGTCTTTCCCATCACTTTTTAGTATTGTTAGCTTGCTGATTTCTTACTTTTGTGACAGGTACAACGGAAGTGCTGACAAAAAATTGAAGATTCAAGCTTAAAAAGACTCATAATCCCCCTTTCTTCATTCCCCTTTCTACAGCTCGCTCCGAAAGCCTTCCAAGGATAAGAAAAGAAGCAAAAAAACATCAAAAGAAAGGCATTGTAAAAGAATTAATAAAAGAGCAAGTGGGATAAAGGCTCCCACACCCCACTTCCCCTATTTGAGGGAAGCCTGTATCGCCATTGTCTATATTTCATTTTCTTTAATTTGCTTTATACCTGCAAAATAAATTAATGGTGAAAGTAGAATAGGGTAATTAGTTTCAATTGGTTGAAAAGCTTAGTTAGATTTGATTTCATTAGTATATTCTTACTAGTTTCCTCTTATGCAATCTGTCCTCATGCTAGATTAGGTTTGATTTCATTTTTGCTGGCATAAAAGTTATCAAAAAAGAAAAATTTGTTTGACTCATTGCTAGTTAGTTGTCGTTCTTTTATTTATTTCTTTGAAAAGTTTAAATAAAAAAGAACCAAAATCTCTTGAATCTCACCATAAGGTGGATCAAGAGTGCTCTCTATCGGAGTGTTGTTTATTTTTGTCATGGTTTTTGTTACTTACACCCATGCTCTCCCGATTAAGGCCTAAAAACCTGAAAGAGACTCTTGGGTAGATTAGTCTTTTACTCTTTTTTCAAGTTTAACTAATTAATTCTTAAAGTCTCTTGAACTTGTCAGAACCCAAGTCAAGAGCACTCTCTATCGGAGAGCATTTCCACTGCATATCCTTGCATCAAGCATATAGTTTAGCTAAGACTCTTGAACTCTTGTCATAAGACAAAGTCAAGAGCGCTCTCTATCGGAGGGTTCTAATTAATTTACTTAATAAAATTTTGCAACTCACATTTCCCCGCTAATTAATTTATCTCATTGTTTCCTTGCCGGAGTATGCTCTAACCGACCTAAAAATCGGAGTACCCAGAAACGGCATTGGATTGTTAATCTTACAAGACTCAACGTAATAAAATTTGACCCCATAACCGACGCATCAACGTTGTAGAAAGTTTCCCAAGTCATTCCTAGTAAGGGCGCCAGAACTCCCCGCTGTCTAGAGTCTCAATTAGCTGGTCAATCTTCACGAAACCAGCCTAGGATACTGGGCGGGCCGTCATGTCTCGAATGGAGTAGCTCGGAAGGCTTTCCCGACTGATCTCTTGATACCTTTTCATTGAAACCTTAAAAAAGACCATTAAAAAACTCTAAAATAAACCAAGATTAATCGCGATACACATTCACTGGCACTATTTTGAGATTCACATCCTCATTACACTTAAGCATTTCTGATAAGTTGACTCCATAAGGCACTGGTCCTTTCTTTTACGCATTGTTGATAATCTAGGCCATTTGTCCATTGGATATTTTGATTAAAGTTTATATCTTTGAATGCTATATCATGTCGTAAGTTCTCAACATATTGTTTATCTTCTAAATCTTGTGATAGCAACGTGGATTGTTTTTTTATCTCATATTTATTTTTCACTTATCTAATATGCAATCTTCATTCATCATAATAAACTCCTAAAAAACACCCATGCGCATCCATAACCGTTAGAAACATTTAAAATAACTTAAGAGCCATAGAAACTCTTTTGTAGGGACTACCCCCCTTGGCTTCATTAGGAGTTAGCCTAAACAGAGGAGCTAGGAGTAGGTGACAGTACCTAGCTCTGTGCTTGCCCCCAAGGTCACACCTCTCCCACTTTCTCAAGTGAGGAGACAGCTTTTGGAAAGTTTCTGCTACTGGTGACTGCAATCAGCGGACAACATGTGGGTTGAAGGATTCAGATGGGTCAAAGTTGGATCTAGTGGTTGGATTAAGTGTGGATTCAAAGTCTCAAACAGTGGAAGTGATTGGTGAAGCAAATAATGTTAGGTCGAAGGTGGCAATGTCGTAACAAACAAGGGGTACTATCCAACCCTCAAGTTGTGGGGGGTATCTAGCTTGATGATGGTCTTGCGGATAACATATGGATTAATGGAGCTCTCCTGATAAAAGATAGTACAATGTCGTTGAAGAAGGAATCTAACCCTTCTACAATGCAATATGTTGAGTGCAATGGTGGACTAAAATCCAAGACCATCCCTGATTCCTCTAATGTGAACGAAGGTGATTTCAACTTTATCCTAGCCAACAATAGAATACTTTGAAGAATAGGAAAATTCAAAGAACCATGATGTGATTTTGGTTTTTTACGCCATATGCCGAATGAGGAAGCTTTTCACTAGTGGTGCATTTCAAATTGGGAAGCCAAGGGGATTTCATTGAACTATTATTGGGGGCTTGGCTCTAAGCATGTTTTTCTTCTGTTCAATTTTGATGTTGTGGACTAACATGTTTTATAGTATGGTACTCGGAATATTACAGGGTCTCTAGCTTATGGTCAGTCCTGGTGGGTGGATTTTAACTTGGAGGATCAAGGTTATGCTCATTGCCCACTTTGGTGAGAATTTTCTGCATTGCCAATTTACTTACAAGTGTTTGTAGATTGGTTTCCCAATAGATTTGGCAAGGTGCTCATTTAGGAGGGCTGATATAATTCTTTTCAAGACAACCTAAGGGTTTGTGTTATAGTGGATTTGAAAAAGAAGTTGCCATTGCTAATTTCCATTTTGATTTTAGATGGGGTTCAACAACAAAAAGTCTAGTACCCGAATCTTCCTAATGCTTACTTTACTTGTCAAGCACAAAACCACCTCATTCATGATTTCCCTCATCGAAATCCTAAACCGACAACTCTAGAGGGTGCGGGGGTTGTTGCTTTGATAATGCCTGCAACTAAGGAAGTTGGTTCTTTAGTTGCTTCAGGGTAGGCTACCAAGGATGGCGGGTCTTCAGCTAAGCCCACTCAGAGCGCAAGAGGTAAACCTACTAGGTTTTCAAGTAAGGAATCTTCCTGGGGCATTGAAGGCTGAGTGTAGCAGCAGGTTTAAGAGCCTAGCCGCAACGTGCGTGCCATTTGTAGCCAGAGTCAAAGCATTGCCACCTCAACTCCAACAGGGAGTGGCTAGTTGCAAATTATGAATGTAGGAGTTGGATGGTAGGTGAAGTCCAACAAACAAAAGAAAGTTTCTTCTCACTTCCATTTGGACAAGCTTGGTAGAGAGATGAGTTGTATTTCCCTGTAATGTTCCTTTCTATACGCTGGTGTATGTTTGGCATTTACTTGGTTCTAGGATTTTGTCAAATACTATTCCCTCATGCTTTGATACCACTGTAATGGCCCTGAACAAATCTGAGCTAATTTTGTTGGGCACTACTTATGCAATCTGATTCACTACTTATGCAATTTGATTCAGAACTTTCATCAAACACTTTGTGACCACTGTCGTTTACCATTGTTGTTTTTCTTTGAAATATATATGCCTGATTTTTATGTGTGTTTGCTTGGGATTTTGCACATATTTTGGGTGTAAAATACAAGATGATTTTTAAAAATATAGAGGTATCACCCAATACTTGATTACTAGTGTTATCCACTAATTTTGCACTTAGTGGATTTTTCGGTGAGCCGCCAGAGTATTGAACAAGTACATTTGTTCAATATCAAAGTTCAGAAGTTCAGTGTGCTCCAGAGTTAGCCAGGTTTTGGCTGAACTTTTTATTTTTTGTAAAATACATGTTCATACCCCCTTGGGGAAATTGTAAAAAATGTCCTAGCATTTAAATTTTTATAAAAGGCTCGGCTTCCTGGACTTAAGTATCAAGCCGACTAGCCCAGAGTGTTTTTTCCCTTGGTTATTATTGGTTGTTGAAAAAACGACTAATAATTTCTGAGTTTTTCACTCGCACCTCCAAAGCTGGGGTAGTTGTCTTGGTGTTTCGGCCTTAGGAGGTTATTAGCCTTCGTGTCAGTGTTTTTCAACATGCTAGGCATTTCGATTGAGTCGTATGAACATGTACTAGGTAGTAGGTACCCCTAGAGTTTCATTTGATTCCGAGAAAAATTATTCTTCTCGTTTTTTAAGTCATTTTTTAATGGTTTAATTGGAAATTTTCAAAATGTAAAAAATATGTGATCCGGAGTCCATTTTCAGCATGGTTAGGCTCATTTTCAAGCCCGGAGCAGCATCGTTACACTAGGGGCCACTTTCACTATGTTTTGGCCAACTGAAGCATCCCGAAAGTCATCATTCAGCTAACAGAGTGTCAAAGTAACATTAAAATGCTAAAATTGGATAAAATGTACCGAGTCCAAATATAAAAAAGTCAATTTCAAAGTCAGATAAATATATTTTAATGATGGGTGTGACATGGAGGTGGGTCCCTCATGCCATGTAACCACTTCAAAATATGATATGACTCAAGCTATGGTTTAAAGGTATGACCACGAATTGTTATAAGAGAAGGATGATGTGAGGGTAAGTTATGGTCTCATACTAAGCGCTAGCATGGAGTATGAAGTATGCATGCGATTGGATTGGGAGGGACCCATCCACTCAATAAGTTATTAAATAAACCATAGTGTATTCCATGCATGCGAATTGTGATGAGGGAGTGGTGACGTCAAAGTCCATTAATTTTTTCCTTCATGCCAAAGTTTACGTACGAGTGCATGGGTTGGTGAATACTCACGCATGGGGATTGATTCCTCCTTCAAGCGTGATTCTTTCCCTTAAATCAAACATGAGAACTCACGATGGCAGCAAGTGGTTTCAAATGGTGACGTCAGTCCAAGCTTGGAGCTGACGCCAAGCTGCCGTACATCTCATGAGATCAAAGAGACTCGCCGAATTGATGGGGTGAGTTGGCAGTTCAAACTCAGTTCCTCTCTACTTCAGCTCAATTCAAGCTCACTTAATTAAGCTTGATCTCTGGTTCATTAATGCCCCCTGGGGCTTGGTATTTTGTATATATAGAGGCTCTTGCAGCTCTATTTGAGATGGAGAGTTTGGCATGGAAACTCTGGTGGAATTTGTAAGCTTTTTTTTGTTAGTAAAATATTGAGACTTTGGAGGTCATTTGATGGGCTTTTGGCATTGTGTCTTCATCCTATGTGAAGTAATCTCTTTCACCCTACCCTTGTATTGCAATTTGATTATTATGTTTATTGAAGACTAATAATCTAGTACTTAGGCTTCTAATCAATTTGCATTGAGTGTTTGTGTCTTTAGAGATTGCACCTAGTAGGAGCTCTCAGCATCTAATACCTTCACCATACAAATGTTCCATTATTAATATATTTTGTTTGCAAGGTTGCAAGCGGTTCCGGATCTTTCTTGCCTTCTCCAACAAACTTCTAAAAAACTCTTTTCGGTTACTTGTTACTAGTCCTGCCCATCTCTAAGTTGTGGAAGATCCAAGTCATACCTTTCTCCAAGCCTAGAATCTCCCACCAAGCTTGCCATCTTGCTTTTATCGCTTGTCTTGGTCTCCTGCTTTGGTCTTCCTTCCTTGCTCTCATCTTCTTCCCCTTCTGCTAGTCTTCTCGTCTCACCCTTCCTCATTCGTCCTAGATCCCCTTTCTTCTCGTTTTTCTCTTTTGTCTTCCTCCTTGCCTCTCGTCTTACCTTTCTTTCTTCCTTCTTCCTCTCGTCCCTCCTTCTTGCTTTTGTTTTTCTCATCTTTCTCTTCCTTGCCTTCTCGTCTTCTTCCCTTCTCTCTCGTCCTACTTACCTTGCCTTCCCTTCGTTTTCTCTTTGCTTCATTGTCCTCTCCTCCTCTCATCCATCTTCTTTCTTATGCTTTCGTTTTACTTGCTCCCCTTTCTTTTGGTTAGTTTAGAGCTTGCATTTTTTCTTTGTTAGTTTAGTTTGTTAGTATTGTTAGTGTAGCTTTGCATTAGATCTCATTTCTATAGTTTTAGATCCATAAAGTTTGTAGATCTTAATCTTAGATTAGTTTCAAGTTTGATTTATTTTGCTAATGACTAATGGGTGCATGAGTTGTTTGGATTTTTGTTTGTTGTAGGTATTGAGAGGAGAATAAAGTGCAAAGGTGAAGCAAAGAGAGACTTGAACCTAAAACACTTGGAGATTACCCAAAGAAGAAAAGAAACACATCAAGAAACCATAAGGAAGATCCAAAACCCAATGAAGATGGTGCTAAACAAGAAGATCTAAAGCTTCTCACTCCCCTTTTTGTAAAAGAAGTCATAAGACTTCTTGTTCCAAATTTTTGCTTACTTTCAGTTCCCAAAAAGTTAAAAATCCTCAATATTGTACTTGATTAATAAAAAGGCTAAGTGGGATAAGGTCTCCCACACTTTGTGTTTTCCTTCCCCCATTTGGGGAAGAGCCTTGGGTTGTCTTTTTGTTTGGTTATTAGCATGCTTAGAACACTAGTTATTAGTTCAGTTTATTTTTGCTAAGTTAGTTTCTTTCAAGTGATTGTTTATTAATCTTTTTGAGCTATCACTTGGTTTCCGCATTTACAATCTGCTTGTCTCTTAAAAAGAAACGAAAGTCTCTTGAACTTGCCATAACCCAAATCAAGAGCACTCTATGTCGGAGAGCACAGTTACATTGCATTTTCCTTGCATTAGGCATATAGATTAGCAAAAGTCTCTTGAACTTCTATCATTAGACAAAGTCAAGAGCACTCTCTGTCGGAGAGGTTCATCTGTGTGCTCATAATTAATAAAATATTTCCAAGACACATTCCCCATAAAATTTACTTCGTTGCTTTCCATCACTTAGTATGCTCTGCTGACCTTAAAAAGTTGGATTCGTACTCAGAACGATGATTGGAAATTGATTAATCTTACAAGTGACAACCATAAGTAAAACTTTCACCCCCATAACCAATGAACCGGCGTTGTCGATAAATACTGAGGTAGTGGGCAAATTCTTGCTAGTGACGCTGGAAATCACCATTGTCAGAGTTCTAGCTTGCTGGTTAAGTTCCTTGGACACCTAGCCTAGAATACTGGACGGTCAGACATGTCATTGAAGGGAGCCACTAAAGGTATATTTTCCGATTGATACCTTGTGTTCTTAGCCATAATAATCAAGATCACTAAAAATTTATAAAATTTACAAAGAACACTTGCAAAATGATCTCACAAACACACTGAACGCTTGTATCTTTGCATCCCAAGCACTACAATCTTGACTCCATTACCCATCGGATAAGGCACTGGTCTTGTGCTCATTTCATTTATATATCTAAAGTGCATATTTTATTTCATTATGGATGCCTTTGCTTAAATCAATCAGTTGTGTTGTCCTTAAATTATTGCAAGTATACCTTTGTGGTATTTAAATTTTAAATCTATGATCTTTTCACCATAATAAACTCCTAAACAACACCCATCTGCATCACCATACACCAAAAACACTTAAAATACATTGAGCCATAGAAACTCTTTGTTAGGGACTACCCCCCTTGGCTTTGTTAGGAGTTAGCCTAAACGGAGGAGCTAGGAGTAGGTGACAGTACCTGGCTCTGTGCTTGCCCCCAAGGCCACACCTCTCCCACTTTCATAAGTGAGGAGACAGCTTTCAGAAGATTTCTGCTGCTAGTGTGCATTCGGCGGACAACAACCAGCATATTAAATACCAATAATCAGACACAATAAATGTATAGAAGACTAAATTCAACTAGCTGCTACAACAGTCCAAAAGAATCCATAAAATCGGATTTTTTATTAAATTAATCAGACCTGGAACAGTTGTAGTTGACCTTCCTTGATGGACAATTTAGATTATCAGTGATTGCTTGAGTCTAAAGCTTCTCTTCTTGATTGGAACGACCTCTTCCTTATGGCCACAACTGCTGCAAGTGACTAATGTCACTGTAAACCCTTCCTCAATGTGCCCAGCAGTCAAATAGAGTCCTCCTCTAACCAGATATGACACTACTCCCAAAAATAATAAGTATTTTAAGGCTCACACCCTCCAAGAGCAATCTAGTTACTAAGATTGAGTGTGCCCTTTCCTAAGATCATTGTTTTGCTTGTTGCTGTTGAGGAATATACTCAAGGGTTGCGCCCTTTAGAAGACAAGGTGGTCTCAAACTAAACCCCATGAACCAACTATTAAAACCCTTGTAGATTACTGTCCAGACAATTGGATCGCACCAGCAGAACAAGGAGTGACTCCTACAGGTGGATGAGATGCTTTTCAAAAGCAGTTCAACTCCTCAGAAACTCCCACAACTTGGTCTTTAAAGGTTGCAGCTTCACTCAACAGTAAATGGTGGAAGCGATGGGAATGAAGAGATATTCCAACGCTACACCCTCTAATCTCTACCCACGTTCTTCTTCTTGGCCAACAACGACAGCCTATGACAAGAAGATGGTGATACACCCTTCAACACAGCAGCAACATGAATATTTAAGAAGAAAGATGACTGCATCTTAGAGCTCCATCACAACTGCTGCGCCCCCATGCCCAAGTGCGCACTTCTCTAGAAAAATCAATGGAAACTAAGCTCAAAATCTACGATCTGAAAGCAATTTGTAACCCGAACACGATAACGAAGATCAATAAGGAAATTTGAGTGACCTTCCCCTCTTAATCGCTAAGGTGGATGGTTTCATCACCGAAATTATTCTCCTTGTCTTAGGGTTTTTGTCTCACGAGCAACAAACTACAAGAGCTCTCCTAACTCACTTTTCAAAAATAATTCATGAATGAGTGAGAGAGTGACTTATTTCCCTTTTATCTTCATTTTGACCCTTTTTGGCCACTTTTACCTTTTTTCCCTTTTAATTATTAAAGTGACTTTTTTCAATAGTCACTTTACAATTTAATTACTCAACATCACTTTATAAAGTCACTTTTTGCTTGGTGTCATTAAATAATTAATTGTTTCCCCTTTTTGATCGATTGACACAACTTCCAAAGCCATCTCCCCTTGTAGAGCTAGAGAACATGAAAATGGGGACATTAAATCCCCATGTCAAAATTTTCAAGGACACTCTGATCCTTTCACTTGAACAAAGAACCTATTCTTTGGGGAATGTGGCAATGAAAAACCATTTCAATGGCCTCGACAACCCTCTCTTCCTTGAATGAAGTTGTCTCTTCTATCATGGAATGCGAGAGGGATGACAATTCCAAGTAATAAACAATTTGTTCATGGTGTTACAGAGGTCCACATTGGACATAGTCCTTTAGAAGGAAGTCAAATCTATAGGATTTGAACTTCATAATCGGATGAGTTTGAATGGCCCATTTTGGGCCATGGATCATGCATAGGGAAATGGGGTGGTGACCCTTGATCTTTCCCATTACTTGCAGAGTTTTGTTGTTGATCATGGGTGTGTCTAGATTACCATTTTGGCTCATAATTGACTATTTGGGTTATGTTCAGGGTATGCATCGAATATCAGTTGGAAGAGGAGTGTGTGAAGAGAAATCCCCTTTGGGATCGATGGCATCTTCACTATTGGATGTAGTTTGGATTGTTGGTGTTAACTTTAATATGGTTGAGTGAGAAAGTGATTGTTGTGGTGGTGTTCGTATTGTAGTTAGTGATGCAGAGAAATAGACTTGGGTGTGGTGTAAGTTGGCGCTTCAGTGATATGACCCAAACTGGAAGAAAAAGGATTGGATTATGGGGGTTGGTTGACTTGGTCCAATTTCAGACAAGATAAGGTCATAGTTCAGGCAAGGTTGGATTGTGTGTAAGGACCTCAAGATGGCATCTCCTATTTTGGGGGTCAATGCCATGTTGATGTATTCTTTATAAAGATTTTACAGGATCACCTACCCATTCAGAATGTCATTTTAGTTGGATACGTAGTGAATTTGATGCCTTCTTTCCTTGTTTTAGATTAATGTTTTGCACTTGGATTCACTTGATTTGTATGCGCTTATCCATCGTGTGTGGAATCTTATCCTTTGTCATATTCACAATAGAGGCTCAATTCTTCGGCAACATTAATTCAAACATATCAACACTATCAAAAAGGGACAGTGCACCACCTAACAATTAGCATATGCATATACCATCCAACACTTCCTAGAAAACCATTGTAACATCAATCTAATCACCAAGAAGTAGCATCTCTAAGAAAGTTCACAAGTGTACCCTCTATCCATTAAAACATCCATCAATATGATCCTGCAGAGCTCGATCCTTCTGACAAAAAATCACAAGTGCAAGCCTGATGTAACATGAGGGGCAACACCTTCCAAAGGTTCCCTAATGTTGAATGCATTAAGTTGGTAATGAATTAAGAATTAGGAGAAGAAAGAGAGAACTTTTAAACCAAACAAAATACTACTTAATTAACATGCTATTTTTTTATTGATATGGTTATTTACCTATGTAGATAAAAGAGAATCACACAACTTACTTGAAATATTTATTGAAATCTGTTGGGTCCTTGCTTAGACCTGCTATGTCAAAGCCATAATCACCAGGTGTTTCTCCAATAAGATACTCTGGATAATCATAAGGAATCATCCCAAGCCAGCGAGGCCGATCTTTCCCATACCATATACTATACAGAAAGACAATGCACATAATTAGAAACTTAGATGTATGCATGCCAATGAAGAACTAAAAATCTTAGTTGAAACCCAAGGTGAAGATTACAACCTTAGAAAGAGAAGAAGTTACTTCATAAGTATAGAATAATCTAATTTTTTATGTCAAAGATTTACTTTGCAAAAATAATAAGCAACATTTAGATTTTCCTTAGATTAAAAGTCCATATGATGAAAGACAAATAAAATTTATAATTTCCATTTCTTGCTTCAACTCTTTACAAGATCAAGAATCTAAAATGTTCAAGATTAATGCAAGTGCCTCAGATGTTAGGTCAGCAACGGACTACTCCTAGACTCCTCCCAAATCCACCCAACAAATCCTTCTCAACCTCAGGCACTCCCAGAGGACATTTGTACTCCCTCCTATACTTCTAACTCTATCTCTCTCTCTAACATTGAGTGTTTTTTCTCTCTTTTGAGAGTTTACCTTTTCAGTTCACCCTTTCTCATGAACTACTTTTCCCTTGTACTTTCATGTTTAGCTTTTCATATTTCAGCATTAAGGAGTGATCTTGGCACTCCCATAGTCTGGTGTTAATCAGTTGTATTAACTAGTCCCATTGACCTATTCTTTGATCAATCGTGGACATTGATAAAATTATCTTATCTACAAAAGTAGAAAATCAACTCTAAAACCCAAGTAGAGAACCTAATCAATACATTGTGAATACTACATAACAATACACAAGTAAATAATATGTCCAATTAAGACTTGAGAAAGCAACATATTATGTATACTACATAAGAACATGTAAGTAGATCCCTCTCTCTCACATACAACATTCCAGACCAATTTCCTTGTGAAAGTTTTGACAAGTTTATGTTTCTATCCTATTGGCTTGGTGTTCAGTAAATCCTCTTCTCCACATAAAATAAGTGAAATATTATCTTTACATTCTAAACATCCCTCTAGTGACCTACAGGTGAATATTCTTCATGAATATTTTCTAGGATATGCAAGATCAAAACATCTAAAGTTCTACCATTTCCTCACAACAACATTGTATCAAATACCCATGCATAAAATTCAATGTCCAAACCATCCAATCCCACAGCTACATGCAAATCTTCTCCCTACAAGGTTTGCTCTTTGGAATATGAATCTTCGTATCTTTGTTGAAAGGTAGCAAGTCAAATTATGTCTTTTAGATTGGTGAAAAAATCAGTCTTTACTGATTGTGGATGTTATGATCTAGTTGTTTTTAAACCTTGATGCAATTAGCATCTTTGAGAAGTCCTCGAACAGCAAGATTGATGAGATATAACAATTTAAGGCTACTAGATAATGATGACAAGAATGAATAGGGATAAGCAATGCCATTCTTCACTGTTCCAAGTTATCTCAAATAAAAGTTCTACTTCATCTTAAATATTTTAGGTTGATATTGCTAGGGTCATTTCACCATAACTCATCATGACTAAATATCTATATAATACACAATTAATACAGACCTGTAATCCAAGAATACATCTAGAAATTCTTGTAAGACAAGGAAATATACATATCGAGGTCCCTTGGCATTAGAGGGTTCAATGACATGTTGAGAATGGTGTGATCTTTGCATGTGGCTATGGTGGACAGTGGACCCATATTATATCGTTAATGTATGTAGCTAAGGCCAACTTATGTTTATTTATTGCAATGCTAGGTTATGGTTAAGGCCACCCTTGTGAACTAATATGTGGGCCCTATTACCCCTCATATTGTATGAGACCTTTTCCCATATTGAAGACCCTACCCAAGCAAGCTGCATTTAAAAGATATCAGCTTTGGAGTCATTAGGTTGCTATTTGGATGCACATTGCATATACATCATGGATCATCATTTGTTTGGAATATTCATCACACACGTTAGAGGCATATGTGGTTGTGATGAAACATTAGCCTTGATGAAGGTTTTTCATTCATGTCTACTCATTCGTTGACCCCTAGAACATGCATGGTGAGGGAAACCTATCAACTAAGGGTTTCCCCTAAGTATTATGGCTCATTATGTGATTTGGTTACTCATTAAAGCAGTGCATTGGTTTCCTTAGCATGTTGGAATTCATATTAGTTTTTGTGCATCTTGGAGAGGAACACCCTTCAACTTAGGGGTTTCTAAGGTTTTGACATGGTATTAGTTGATTTGTGCACCTTCCATTTTGTGATATGTACTTGGATGGATGAGATGCTTTCTAAAGGAGTGCTCCACACTTTTGGCACACTCTCCTAGGGCACCCTCTTATAACAACTATACATGTTGACCGACTCATTGAGTGTGAGGCATTTAGTGAGAGATGTTCACTTGTGCACATAGTTTTAGAGTCCCTCTTTCTTGACCCATGGTTTTGATATATTTTATGGTATTGACACATGGTTTTGAGGCTTGTTCACTTTGGTTTAGTGGAACATTTCACCCTTGATTCACATTCTCCTAGGTCATCCCTCTTTTGACCCTTGGATTGAGGACAGTTGGCTGTTTGCATATGGATCTATTCCTTGGCATATTATTTGAGGTTGACCCACCCTTGGAGGTTGTTATAACAACCAAAGGGGATGCTATTGCACACATATACATGAAATCCATTGTTTGAGGAATTGGTTATTGCATTGGAGAAAGCATCATAAGTTCATAACTAATTTTGCAATCTTTGGCAATGTTTTGGCATCTTGAGGTTGTTGACCCCCTCATCTAGGGGATCCCTCCCTTGATCATTCCATTTTGACACATTTATTGAGGAGATATAACTTCCATGGCACATCTATCTAGGGAAACCACATTTGGGAAGAGTATTTTAATATTCCGTGGGAGGCCATCTAGCCCATAACCACCCTTTGGCACAATTATCTAGGGAGAAACATTCATGGATTATTTTATATTATATGGCAAGGTAAATGTTGTCCCAAAGCCTCCTCCTTGCACACTTTTCAGGGGCACACCTCTTTCTAAAGAGTATTTTATGCTATAGTTGGTCAAGAACCTTCATGGTGAGGAACTGTTGTCACATATATAGTAGTTGGGCTACTTTTGTTCCTGAGCAGTGTTGAGTAGTTCTGTGAGCCAGTCCTTTACTATGAGATTAGCAGATGATGAGCCAGCAGTTGATGATCTCACACTTTCAGCAGATCTAGAGTATCCAAATTGACCAGTTCTATGCCATGACTGAGCCTCAAGACCCCAGATTTGATGATCGAGTTAGCCATTCTTATAACCCAGAGCAAGGATTGATGTAGTGCCTATGTGTAGCAGCAGCAGTTGTCCCAGTGATTTTCAGATTGTTTTCAGATCCAGTGCAGGTGTATGACCCAGGTGATATTATAGTTTGTGCATATGGATTTTGATGTTGCTATGTTACCTATTTTAGTAGTGAGACTCAGTTGATATGGATTATATATTGGCAATACTTTATCTTGGTTCACTTGGATTCTAAAGTATAAATGATCTAGTGGTTTTGACAGAGAAGTTCTTTTGTATGCTCGTTGGCCTTGCCCTACTCCCAATATAGATTTAGTCTTTTCCCTTCAGGGACACAGCTTGCTAGTCTTGGCATCATTTCCACTGTCTGCGTCCATCCGTTGCCTTCCCACTTTCATTAACTATCCTGGACTTGTAACTTGACTAGTGAAACTTAGGATTTCCCCCACCTTCACCTCTATGTTGGAATAGGTCTCCATGTATAAACTATGTCTCGGTGTTGGGTTATGTGATTATTGTCACAGGGAATGTCTACCTCTAGGTATTGAACACAAGTAGTCTTACCAAAAAAAGTTGTTTTAGACACTAAGGCATCAGAGCTTAAAGTTATTCTAAATGGATACCCTGCCAGCAAAACAACAATGTTTTGAGACACTACTGGAAATAAAACAAAACTAGTACGTGGTCAAGAGATGAGCACTCATCCATTGTATGGTGTAAGACTCATGTATCCCCACAGGATATCAGGGAGGCAAGCCCAAGAAAGTTGAGCCTTATTCATTTTCTGGTAGCCTAAAAGGATTTCCAGGGCACCTGTTCTTGGAGGCTGGCAAGTTATTAATGGTAAATAAAGTTGATGGCTATAGCGTGAGCACTCATTCTTTGTATAATGTTCGGCTCATCTGCCCCCATAGGGCAGCAAGGAGAGACTGGCCCAGGAAGGTCATGTCTTTGTCATTATCTGGAAGCCCAAAAGGCTTACCATGGCACCTACCTTTAGAGGTCAACTAGTGAAATAAATGTTGAGAAAATAAAGTATTAAAAAGGTTTCTTGTCTAGAGTCTAGTGGAGCTTTCTCATCATTCCACCCATTTGTGAGACACCGCCATGCCCTATTGTTCACCCAATCCAACCTATGTGTTGTGTGGATCCCCTTATCCTTCATCCCAGGTGCTTACAGTGTTGAGTCATCAAGTCATCCCTTGGCCTTACCTGTTGTTTATGATCCCTTCACCCTTGACTAACAAAAGGGCTAAATCTACAAATGAGTATACACTGGAGGTTCTTGTTTTGAAGCAACTGATCATTTTAATTTAGATTATTATTAGATTTATTGTGCTTATACTTGCCAACTAAATCTAGTCATACTGGAAGTGTCACTGCTAACATTGATAATTGAGCATGCTTGTCAACTTGTACTTTACAATATCAGAGTTTAGCACTTGGGTCATCATTTGATCAGTTTTGACTTGGTCAACTCAGTATTGGCCAGGCCATGAGCAGGATCCAAGATGAGTTATAGACCAACATTTATGGTTGATGATTATTTATGGTCTACAAGTGTCCATTAGACATATTCATGCTTCAAATGGTGATTTATTATGATGGTTTGTGTTATTCCTATGATTATCAGCATTTACAGGCTTTATTATTTTATTGCTCTGACATGGATGGGACCTCTGATGTACTTTTGTGAAGGACTTATGGGGTATAAGTACTCATTCCTAGTGGATTTGGACATTCTATGTCCATTGGTGCAATTGGCTTTCAGTGTCAGACAGGCACAGGAAAAATATGGGTCTCTAGGATTTCTTGCAGCAAATTTCTTGGGAAAAATGGAAATAAAGCACAACGAAAAAAAATTAAGTTCTCCTAGGGAGCTATAGGGATTCTTGGGGTGCAGCCAATCGTTTGTACCATACTACCAGGGTCCCAAATCCATCTGTGTAGTCTTTTCACGTTAGCTTTTGGTCCCTTGTGAGATATTGGTTGTTTTATGTTCACAAGGCAGCATTTTAATAATTAAAAATGGCTAATGAGGTGTAATATTCAATTTTTATAAAAAGGGAATAACTGAGGACTAATAGCACTAGGAGTAGAAAGGTACATAAATTCAGTGTTATTAAGTCATCAGTGTAGTAAGAAGGCCATAAGAGTTCATATCATAAAGCATGTGGAGCATGCAGGCCTTATTTTAGTGTTAAAGTCATCATGAAATTAGAATTGCATGCATGCAAAAGTGAAGTGTAAACCCTAAAAGTGACATGCAAACCCTAAAAGTACATGCTATTCTATTTAAGAAGGGTTATTGAACCAAAGAGAATATCTATTGTTATTGTTGATTGATTTTGGAGTTTCGAACAGCAGCACAGCGTGCAGCCACGGCAATTGGGGTTGGAGACAGTGTCTTCAGCTAGCAATGGTTCGACAATGAGATATCTGCGCTAGTCTCTTATTGGGATAGATCATCCAGGTTTATCCATTGCATCCATCATATACTACAGTATTCGGAGATCTAGCACATTCTGAAGGGTTATTAGCAGATCCACGTTTTGCAGCCGGAAGTAGCAAGTAAAACACAAAAGGATTCGTTGGGACCACAAAACCCAGTCTTTCCTCTGCATGTCAACTTCCTCTTTCTCAGCAGGCCTATCCTACGGTATGCAGTGATTATCAGCCATCAATTTGCTCACCTGGAGCAGCTATTAGCCAAACATATCAGATGGGGGCGTGAGCAGCAGAATTGCTAATCAATTCGCTAGGGCACTTAGAGGCAACCAAACCTCTGCATGTGCTAGGCCATCTCTCCAGCGTCAGCAGACAGATAAGCTCAGAAAGTTTCATCCCGAACGAACCTCTTCTCCTACAAAAACGTCACCTTCAGTCCGGAGGGTTTTTATGGTACTGCGGGGCAGTAACACCGGAGGAAAAGAGCATTATTAGACCACCCATCCGGATCCTTATGCATGCAACTATCTTTGGAGTCATTATTAGCCAAAATATCAGTGGTAGGTGTTAATTTCTCTCTGCAAAACCCTAACCCTAATTCAACTATATTTTAGGGCATTTTTGCATGGCGAGTTTGCATGCACAGTTATTTTGCAAATTTGTATGAGAATGAGTGTGCAAGTCTGCAGTATCATAGAACATTAGAGAATATAAGTATTTGGGATATTACAGTGGTATCAGAGCATGATCCTTGCCAGCTATGGACACATAGCAATTGAATAAAAGTGCATGTTGATGAATGCGTGTACATGCAAATGCATGTCAGTGATGTTGGTGAAGTGCATGTCAGAACAAAGGTTTTTCTTTGTCAGCTTGTGAGAACATGAAGACAATGAGAAGGATCTTGACTGAAAATTGGCAGAGGTTAGTAGTACTTCAACACTTGCCTCAATATCAAGAGTATCTAGCCTTGGGTGATGAGGTATGTGCAACACTGTCCTTTCAAGATTATTACACCATCAAGTTCGGGAGCCAGCCTAAGGATTTGGATGAGGATCTCCTTAAAGACATAGTTGGGGGAGGGAAGAAAGATGAGCATGAAGTACAGGTTGTTGGTGAGCTTCATTTGGAGTTAACAGTACATGATGAGGATGTGCATGAGGAGATCGCATTTGAGCCATCTTGTGAGTCTAGCGACACAAACACATTCGCTAGTCAGATTGTGGACAAGCCGTGTGATGAGTTGGAGTTGGTACACTCTTCATCACCTATAGCAGGAGTCCAGACAGTTATGACAGGTGAAATACATGAGGTGCAAGGCAATGAGCACAGCAGTCGAGACAGTGAGCAGTCACACATGGAGGTTAGGGAGAGTTTATACATGCATGAGATAGAGATTCCAGATGATAGTCACCGAAAGAAGATTGAACGTGTTAAAGAAAGCATTTTAGCGATGAAAGAGAGGACCAAGATACTCCGAGACACCATAGTACAATGAGATGTTGAGCTTACAGTTCTTCGAGTTGTACGTACCGAGTCAGCGGTCAGGATTTCTAGTATTGAACAACAATTAGATTCCTTGATGGGGCAGCAGGAGAAACATACTATTGCATTTCAAAGCAGTCCTCTTAAGGAAACATAGACAAGGCTTGCAGTAGCTTGAGTCCACATTTGCATAATGGCGGATGGTTTTTACAGGTTGGCCAGGATCGAGAAATTGACCAGCAATATATGAGCATTCCAGTTGAAATCAGAAGGGTAGAATGTCAGCTTGGTAGGATTATTCCTTGTGATGGTGCTTATGGATAAGGTACTTTTCGGGAGTTGGATTGGAGAGGGATTAAGAGTTGGTGTCCTATTGAGTGGGCGATTCTTGGGAAGACATTCCTAGCCAAGGGTATAGTCCCACAAGAGCCTTCAGATATTTGGGATGAAATATGCACAAGTTTGCATTGGGATCCAGGTGGAAGACCTTATGAGGGATGGATATAGTGTTTACTGATGGCATTACTTGGGAGTCTACATGATGCTCCTTGTGTCGATACTACGCAGGGTAGCAGTGGATGCATTTTGACCTCTGCAATTCTCAGATTGATTTGGGACCCTGGGATTACAGTGACTGATAGTTTAGTGATTGCTAGAGGATGCTTTCAGGAGGTCTCTGGTGATGGTACCGTACAGTGCAAAGTTTTGAGCAAAGGGTGCTACAGATCTCCTAGGATAATTTGGGACCCTGGGATCATCCCCGGATTCAATTGGTTTAGTTGATCGATTGTGGATTTGCGTTGGCATTGCTTGAGGACAAGCAATCTTTGGCGAGGGAGGACTATAATGTTTCATTTTTATAAAAATGGAATAACTGAGCACTAATAGCACTAGGAGCAGAAAAGTACATCAATTCAGTATTATTAAGTCATCAGTGTAGTAAGAAGGCCATAAGAGTTCATATCATAAAGCATGCAGAGCATGCAGGCCTTAGTTTAGTGTTAAAGTCAACATGAAATTAGAATTGCATGCATGCAAAAGTGAAGCATAAACCCTAAAAGTGACATGCAAAACCTAAAAGTACATGTTATTCTATTTAAGAAGGGTTATTGGACCAAAGGGAATATCTATTGTTATTGTTGATTGATTTTGGAGTTTCGAGCAACAACACAGCATGCAGCCGCGGCAGTTGGGGTTGGAGACGGTGTCTTCAGCTAGCAAGGGCTCGACAGTGAGATATCTGCCCTAGTCTCTTATTGGGATAGATCATCCAGGTTTATCCATTGCATCCATCATATACTACAGTATTCGGATATCCAGCACGTTTCGAAGGGTTATTAGCAGATCCACGTTTTGCAGCTGAAAATAGCAAGGGAAAAACAGAAGGATTCGTTGGGACCACAAAAACCAGTCTTTCCTCCGCATGTCAGCTTCCTCTTTCTCAGCAGGTCTATCCTACGGTATGCAGTGATTATCAGCCATCAGTTTGCTCACCCGGAGCAGCTATCAGCCAAACAGATCAGATGGGGGCGTGAGCAACAGAACTGCTAATCAATTCGCTAGGGCACTTAAAGGCAGCCAAACCTCCGCATGTGCCAAGCCATCTCTCCGACATCAGCAGACGGTCAAGCTCAGAAAGTTTCAGCCCGAACGAACCTCTCCTCCTACAAAAACGTCACCTTCAGTCTGGAGGGTTTTTACGGTACTGCAGGCCAGTAACACCAAAAGAAAATAGCATTATTAGACCACCCATCCGGATCCTTATGCATGCAGCTATCTCTAAAGTCATTATCAGCCAAAATATCAGTGGTAGGTGCTAATTTCTCTCTACAAAACCCTAACTCTAATTCAGCTATATTTTAGGGCATTTTTGCATGGCGAGTTTGCATGCACAGTTATTTTGCAAATTTGTATGAGATTGAGTGTGCAAGTCAACACTATCATAGAACATTAGAGAATATCAATATTTGGGATATTACATGAGGAAATCTATTTGGGTAATTGAGGCAAATGATTGGCATGGAATTGGTCTGAACAGAGTATTTGGGTCTTCATCCAGCATCAACTCCACTTCAGTCGGAGTCCACATGTCCTCGTTTTATGCATTTTAAGGATATTTTGATGTATTTTGAAGGAGATCCCCTAGTGATTTTTATCACTCTTTTATATTATTTGCCACCAAACATTGTTATTGTGCCATGGGGCCATGCTAGTGAAGGATAACATAACCTCCTAGCCCCACCATGTGCTACCTTATGGTCATTAGTCATCTTTTATGTGGTGCACCCCTCATCGGGCATTTCTAGTGATGGGCCCCCTTATATTTTTGAGTTGATCCATGTGAGATGTATCCGGCTAATCTTAGCCGTAGATTAGGATAATTTTATCTTATGATCTTGACCCTTGATCTTTTTGGATCTAGGTATTTTGTACTTGAGAGATATATATATTGAGATGCTCTCTCATTTGTAAAAGAGACTTTTGGCTCTTAAACTCTTGGATTAATAAAAATATTTTTGCAGAAATTCTTGGAAGCTTTGTCAAATGTCTTGTATGGAGATTAGAAAGTCTTGCTCTCTCAAGCATTCTTGCGGATCTTTGCATCTCTAAATTTTTGCAGGTTTCCATCCATCTGGTGAAGGAAGCATTTAGGTAGGGGCGTTATTGTGACTAAGCTCCATATCGTCCTCTCAAATCGCCATTGGTTCAGGGAGTATATTTATTGTGTCTTACGACCATCTTGATGTTCTTTGATTCATCTTTCGTTGTCATTTCATCCATTTTTCAGTAAATTGATTCTCATAGCAGATCTCTTTTGCGGGAGGAGGAGCGCTTGGCATCTAAAGAGGAGGTAGCGATTTCACTTGGAGAGGCATAGAAAACGCTCGTAATTGATTGGAAAGCAAGAACATCGTCATACAAGGTTAGTAGCAAGTATTTCCAGGTACGTCTGCATATATTTTATTTTTCAGGATTTGATTTGATTGTCACAACCAAACCCTCTTTTCCTAAAACCCTAGTTTTGTAGATCTGATAGATCTGGTGAGTTTTTTATGACGACCATCAAAACCCACTTGGAGATTGATGAATAAACCCTAGATCTCAAGTTTCATCAAAATCAAACTCCATTTGCCCTAGGATCTAGCACTAGTCACTCTAGGTGGAGGCGCCCTTATTGGGTGGGTGGTCGTTTTTTTAGATCTGTCAGATGGGTATGCTTGAACCCACCTCAAAATCATAGATCTAATCTTCAAGCACCTTGATCTAGTCATCTCATGCCCTGATCTGCTCTTTTGGGTCCACTTTGTCCAATTATGCAAAAACCTTAGGTGGGTCCCTTTAGGGTTTCATTTTATTTGGCTAGATCTACTTCCTTAAACTATTTGTGGTACAATCTCAATCAAGTTGGGTTATTTCCTAATCTTTACTGATCCTCCCCAACTTGGCCTTAATCTCCATACCACTATAATTCGATAGATCTAGTTTTATCCACTCATTATCTCTCTTCTTTTATACATTGTCAAACCCAAGGAGAGTCTTGAGAAGGTTCTCTAGATTCTTAGGCTAGTAGGGTCTCCCCCTTGGTCATTCTCCGGATTGATCTAAAGTGACAAGAGCCCGTCCAATGTGACAATTACCCTTTACCCGTAGTGGATGAGGCCCTTGTGGTGTCACCGGTTAGCTGCCTCACCTCTACTGTCTCGGATGGGATACATTTAGTGGGTAGTTACACATTGTGTAATAACATCTTTTGGAGCCGTTGACGGGGAGGTAGAGGCTTACCTCTGGTGTCTACGAGTTGTACCTCACTCTTATTTTCTGAATCATACTGCATCCGGATTAAGTCAAGTGAATGATTTCCCTTTGCCTAATTCTACATTCACTTGTCTCTCTCTCGCATCATACTTCCCCAGCGACATATCTTTCAATGAATTCATGTATTATCTCACCTCGCGACTCCACCGGTGAACCCATATAGAGACTTCGTTAGGGAATCTTAAATGAACCCAGATGTTCTCCTTGACTTTTCACAAGTTGTAAATGAATTGTCTGAACGTGTAAATAAGCTTAAAAAGAACAAATGTAATTCGCAATTTCAGTATGAGGATGCATATGAATATAATGATAGGTATGAGCCTAAATGTCAAGATTTATACAATACTTGTAATCCTCCTCATCGGTGTAATACAAGTTTTGTCGTGACTACCCATGATAAATTTGTAAGTCGACATGAACCTAGATGTCAGTCCAAGTCAAAGCCTTATAGCCAAGTAATCAGAGTTGTTAAAAAACAAGACAAACGGTCTCCTTTTGACTTTTCTGAAATACCTGGGGCACCTCATCCTATGCCAAATGATTACATTAGGAGGCTGCCCAGGTTTAGTGGAAAAAATGATATATATATTGAAAGTCAATTGGATACTCTCTGGAATTACATGGAACTTAGAGGTGCAGACTGTTGCCAACTTATTTGTACCATAGTTGGATTATCTGAAGAGCCGCCATTTGACAAACATGATAAATGTTTGTCTCCAGTGTATCAGATGATCCGCCTTTGTGCCTAGCCAATTTTGGCTAGTCAATTTTTATTTTCAGTAATTATGACCATGGCCCCGCGAGGTTTGTAATAAAATGTGCTAGTAGGGTGTTTTTGAGTGGTTCGATCTCCTAAGCCGTAGAATTTCAACTAAGGTATTTCGGGGAGTTTTTTTCCCTTGACAGTTATGCTTTGCCTATAGCCGAGTATAATCGATGAGGTTTTCTCCTGCTTCCTCCAAAGATGGAATGCCTGATTTTGAGTTATGGACCTGGGGGGGTTATTAGAGCCCAACTGAGTATGTATAAACCTTCTAGACATTATTAGAATAGACTATGGTCATGTCCTAAGTCACTAGGACCCTCAGAAAAAAATTCCAAAAAAAAATTACCAGACACGTCAAATTTTATTTTTTTTAATTTTTAAAATTTTCCTAAGTTTTTAATTAAAATTTTCCATAATTTAAATGGAAAAATTCAATTTGTAATAAGTCAGCCATCCAGGGTCCATTTTCAGTGTTTGAAGGCTCTAACCTTAAGCCAAAAATCATTCATGGGCATCTGGCCAGCTAGCTCCAAGTTTCAGATCATCATTCAGCTACATAACTCATAATTTCTCAAAAAAGTCGGTTTCAGAGAAATTATTGATTAAATATTAAAAATGATTATTTTGGAGATAATCGAAATCTCTCCAAATTTATCCGAATTGAACGAAATGCAATGCAAAATGACATGGCATCAGGCATTAATGATGATTGGCTTGGCACAAATCTTCTTCAATCAGCATTCAGTGAGCACTGAGTTCTCAGTTACTTAGCCAACTCGCCTCCTTCAGTGATGACCACGTTTGGGTGAGGTGGAGCTTATTTATTGGTTCGATGATTTGATCGAGGTTGAAGGGTGACATGTGGCCCTTGTGTCTAGGTATTGGCTCCTCCATACCTAGCTCCAAACTCTTCTAAGCCTTCACGCCTACCTTCCTCATCCCTCATGTGTGCTCTTCATCATGCCTCACGTCTTAGGTTTGGAGGCTCACGCTATTGAAGGTGGAGAGCTCCTATTGGATGGAGATGGATTGGTTAGGGTTGGAGTGGGGGTGCCTTGCCTAGGTGGAGGCCTCCCCTCACTCTCACCCTCTTATCTTAGGTTTTGTGCTCATTACGTGGCTATATGGCTAGGTTTGCACCCTCCTTGCATGGTGTGGTGTTAAGGTTTAGGCCTTCTCTCATTGTATAAGAAGAGGCTCTTATGAGCTCTTCAAGGTGGAACTTTTGGGTTAGAGTTACTCTGTAGAAATTGTATCAAGCTTTGCTTGGATTTTATTAATAAGAATTTCGACTTTGGAGGTCTATGAGCTCTTTGCATGTGGTAAACATTTCATGGTTGAGGTGACATTGCTTCTAACCCTTTGCTTTTAAATACTTTGAATGAGATCAGTTTCTTTGTTAAGCTCAAGAGGGCCACTATTGGCACGGTAGGGTAATCGTTTGTTGTTTCAATTCGATTATTTATGCAAAGAAAGTTAGAACTTTGATGAACATAAGTAGTTAGTTATACGTAGTGTTGATCTCGGTTCAATTTTATTAGCATACTTTCATGTGATTTGATCTCACTTTGTATTTGAGTTTTGGTGTTATTAGGTTTCACAGGTTGAAGAAGGGTGTGAGTTCAGCTACATCTAGCCCAGCTTCAAGCAACCCTTTTGTTTAACACTTTGTGATTGTAGGACCTACAGGGATCGTGTTCTTCTCATACGAAAGAAAGCCGGGAGTTTCTCTTCATCTCTTGTGTTCCATCCACAAGAAACCCTTCTTCTCTACCTTTTCATTAATTTGTTTTGCATTGCTTAAGTAGATCCACTCTTTCATTATTTATATTTAGATCTATCTTCTTTAGGCTTTGTTAGATCTAATATCATTCATTAGATATAGGAAGAAGTTTGTACTTTCCATGCAAAATTTTCAAAATTTTTCTAAGTACAAAAAAAATTTCCAAACAAAATTATTTTTGAATTGTCTTTCCCGTCACTTTTTAGTATTGTTAGCTTGTTGATTTCTTACTTTTGTGACAAGTACAGCAGAAGTGCTGGCGAAAAATTGAAGGTTCAAGCTTAAAAAAGACTCATAATCCCCCTTTCTTCATTCCCCTTTCTATAGCTCACTCCGGAAGCCTTCCAAGGATAAGAAAAGAAACAAAAAAGCATCAAAAGAAAGGCATTGTAAAAGAATTAATAAAAGAGCAAGTGGGATAAAGGCTCCCACACCCCACTTCCCCCATTTGGGGGAAGGAAGCCTATAGCGCCATTGTCCATATTTCATTTTCTTTAATTTGCTTTATACCTGCAAAATAAATAAATGGTGAAAGTGGAATAGGGTAATTAGTTTCAATTGGTTGAAAAGTTTAGTTAGATTTGATTTCATTAGTATATTCTTGCTAGTTTCCTCTTATGCAATCTATCCTCATGCTAGACTAGGTTTGATTTCATTTTTGCTGGCATAAAAATTATCAAAAAAGAAAAATTTGTTTGACTCATTGCTAGTTAGTTGTCTTTCTTTTATTTATTTCATTGAAAAGTTTAAATCAAAAAGAACCAAAATCTCTTGAATCTCACCATAAGGTGGATCAAGAGTGCTCTCTATCGGAGAGTTGTTTATTTTTGTCATGGTTTTTGTTACTTACCCCAATGCTCTCCCGATTAAGGCCTAAAAACCTGAAAGAGACTCTTGGGTAGATTATCTTTTACTCTTTTTTCAAGTTTAACTAATTAATTCTTAAAGTCTCTTTAACTTGTCGAAATCCAAGTCAATAGCACTCTCTATCGGAGAGCATTCCCACTGCATATCCTTGCATCAAGCATATAGTTTAGCTAAGACTCTTGAATTCTTGTCATAAGGCAAAGTCAAGAGTGCTCTCTGTCGGAGGGTTCTAATTAATTTACTTAATAAAATTTTGCAACTCACATTTCCCGGCTAATTAATTCATCTCGTTGTTTCCTTGCCGGAGTATGCTCTGACCGACCTAAAAATCGGGGTACCCAGAAACAGCATTGGATTGTTAATCTTACAAGACTCAACATAATAAAATTTTACCCCATAACTGAAGCACCGGCGTTGTAGAAAGTTTCCCAAGTCATTCCTAGTAAGGGCGCTGTTGAGGCCCGGAAATTCGCAGGCGACAACAGTAAGGGATTCTCCCCAGTCAACGTTCCCAACTAGCCCGTGACTGTTTGGTATGGGGAATCTGTCCGGTTTGCGGTCCGGCTACCGTAGGTCAAAGTAACAAAAACAAAGGCTTTACCGGTTGCGGCCCGGTCCACCGTGTATTTTTGTATTTTTTGACTTAAGTATGATATGCAAGTGCCTAATTAACCATGCAGGGCGATAAGATGCAAGTTCCTACCTCTCGTCTTAGCATTCACAAGCATCTGAATCACATACAACAAGAAATCAAAACTAACTACCTAAACTATCCCTAGGGAGCGGGATTATCATTCATTGGTGAGTAATATATTTTGTACATGCATAATGAAAAGTTACAGATAGCTGACCCTTCTTTCAAGACACATGAACAATTGCAGATTTTTTAACAACCAGTTAGCCAATTGTTCTATGAACAACATTTATTACTCACAATGGAAAAACATCACAAAATATACTGAAAAGCATTCAACAAGAACATAGGTTCAGGAAGTTAAATACTCTCACAATTAATGAAACACCGCTGAAAACGAAATAGTTCCCCTTCAACATTGATCATTTAATCACATTGATACATTCCACAGTTCGCTCTCTCCAGCAGGCAAAAGTTGCAGTTTCTGGTTGTAAAACGAAATAGTTCCTCTTACAAGCAAATGGTTTACAAGTTTTTCCAGGGAAAAAGCCCCTTCTAAATTCTAACTTTCAAGTATTTAAACTACAACAGCCGATCGTTTGGGCTGCCCCCGAACGTGTGACCTTCCAGTTCTTCCAACGCTCCATATTCTTCTATGTTGTCTGTATACACTTAGGAACATTTCAGTAACGGACAGACAGTCAGGTTCGTGCCTTTATCATTATCGACTTTGCCTTCCGCTTCGATGGCCCTTTTAGCGATCCGGTCCGTTTCTTTTCGATCCTTGCCAAACTGCTCCTCTACGTCTTCGCGCATCAGTTCCTTACGTCCACCTGCAATTAATCCAAGTGTATTATTCATGGGGACTGCGTTACAAAATGAAGCAGCAGATTATACAAACTGAATGGCTATCCCACAAGAAATGGCCAGGTGCACTACCGCGGAAGTCGGAAGGATACTGATGTCGGAAGCCAAAGGCTTTGCCTAGCCGCAACGGCGGAAACAGGAAGGGCTAAAGCTACGCGCAACGCGGGCAGGAGAGGTTTTAATCGGCAGTCGGACGGATTTGCACTTCGGAAGCCAAATGACTTTGAGAGCCGCAACGGCAGAAAAGAGAAGGCTAGAGCCACGAGATGCACAGTCGGAAGTCGGACGGATTTGCACTTCGGAAGCCAAATGACTTCCCCTGCCGCAACGGCGGAAGAAAAACGGCTTCGGCTATGCAGCTAAATCAGGTCAACACGCATCGGCAGTCGAAAAGATTTGGGCTTCGAGTGCTAAACTACTTTGGGTTCCGCAACGGCAGAAGCGAAAAGGCTCCGGCTTCCGATCCAACAAGAATGACTCCCGATCCATATAAAGATTCTAAGTGTTTAGACAGCTTTAAAAAATCAATACGGCCAGAAACCTACTATACCTCCGCAACGGCGACCCACAATAAAAACACTTGGTTCAATCAACAAGCGAAACAAACTTAGAGTCTAAGACTCACCATAAATTCCAAACGCAATCAAAATCCGAAACCCTGGGCAAGAGTTAAGCCTTTACAATCATCAAAATACAACACGACCACACATTCAAAAGATCCAACGATTAAAACAATGCAAAATCATGAGGAGGGGCCCAAAAATTAAGAAATTGGGGGAGAACAGTTGCGTCGGCAACAGGCGCCTGAACTCCCCGCTGTCTAGAATATCAGCTAACTGGTCAATCTTCAGGAAACCAGCCTGGGATACTGGGTGGGCCATAATGTCTCGAACAGAGTAGCTCAAGGGCTTTTCCAGCTAATCTCTTGATACCTTTTCGTTGAAACCTTAAACAAGACCATTAAAAAACTCTAAAATAAACCAAGATTAATCGCAATACACATTCACTGACACTATTTTGAGATTCACATCCTCATTACGCTTAAGCATTTCTGATAAGTCGACTCCATAAGGCACTGGTCCTTTCTTTTACGCATTGTTGATAATCTAGGTCATTTGTCCATTGAATATTTTGATTAAAGTTTATATCTTTGAATGCTATATCATGTCGTGAGTTCTCAACATATTGTTTATCTTCTAAATCTTGTGATAGCAACGTGGACTGTTTTTTTATCTCATGTTTATTTTTCACTTATCTAATATGCAATCTTCGTTCATCATAATAAACTCCTAAAAAACACCCATCCGCATCCATAACCGTTAGAAACATTTAAAATAACTTAAGAGCCATAGAAACTCTATTGTAGGGACTTTCCCCCTTGGCTTCGTTGGGAGTTAGCCTAAATAGAGGAGCTAGGAGCAAGTGACAGTACCTAGCTCTATGCTTGCCCCTAAGATCACACCTCTCCCACTTTCTCAAGTGAGGAGACAGCTTTCAGAAAGTTTCTGCTGCTGGTGTACAATCGGCGGACAACACAGAAAATGAAGATGTTTATATGCGAGCCTTAGGAGCATCCTTGCAAGGGAATGTTCAACTATGGTTTGATCATTTAGCACTAGGATCCATCACTAGGTATGACATGTTCACAGATCTGTTAATAGATAAGTGGGGTAGGAACACTGATAATTCTTTAGAGTGTCAATCTAGCAATGATTGTGTCGTTGATAGTCAATATATTGATAATTTTCTTTCTCAATTGGATCATTCCTCTCCTGAAATGTTCCAAATTATGAGTGTGCCTGCAATCCATAGGAATGTTACAGAGTACTTTGAGAATAATGTTTCAAAACCTCATGTTGAAACTAAGAGGAATATCAATCAAATCATACGAGATACTCTGTTATTATTACCTAAAGCAGTCATAGAGCAAACTTTGGATTTAATCCGTGGAAGGGAACCTAACAATTACCATCAAGAAACATCTATAGTTGAGCCTTCCATTTGTGAGTTCATTAAAGAGCCTTTAAAAGAGCAACTCCATAGTCATTGCCTAATTGATGATAATTTGAGTCAGTATTCAACCTATCCGAATCTAGATTCAAACTTTGATTTTATCTCTGCAGAAGAAGAAAAGGTTGAAATTAATCAAACTTCCGTTGAAGAGCAATAATGTGGTCATATTGTGGTTGAAGACCAAGTTTGTGAGGATGGTAAGGAAGTTAGAAATGAATATATTGATATTTTTCCTTATCAAATGAATGATGATAATCATTTATCCTCAATTAAATGTAATGAACAATCTAAGGAAGAGCAACCACATGATGATGATATAGTTGTGAGCGAGATTGACCTAGAGCATTCTTTGTCACATCTTTCGAGTTGGAATCTATGTCCAAATAATCTTGAAGAGCCTTCAAAGAATGATTCTTTTAATGTTGTTGGTATTCCCCATCATATTTTTGGTCAAGGTGATTTGGTTAATGAGATTAATCATAGTGAGTCTAGTACTTGGGAGGTTAGTGTTAATCCTGCCAATTTCCTTAACAAATGTCCCATATCTCATACAAGATTGGTGTTAGCACCTTTAGGTGACACAAATCAATTTTTTATTTTTCAATCCATGCTCCCATCCCAGCTTTTGAAGTCTTTTTGTATGGTTTCATGTTCCAATCAAGTTTTAACTTGCAAAACTTTTGGTAAGGAGTCTCAAGAGTGCCAAGTGGTCTGTGGTGAAACACTTCATCTTCTTTTTGAGTCATCCTTAGTGCATGACATTTTCAAATTTTCTAATTCCTTTGATTGGGTGATTGAAAAGCTCTATAAAGATCAATTCCATATTTTCTCGATCTTTAAAAAACAAATGGGATTAATCCCAATTTCTGGTTTACTGATCTCTAATTTGTCCCTATTTTGTTTCACCATTGATCATAATGTGAGAATGATTGAGTGTGCTAACCAGAAAGATGAGGGAAACAATGATAGCCTAGGAGGGATGAATCATGTATCGTATTCTTTTCTTTCATCAAATTTAAACTTGCATAATTTTTATGATCCTATCGGTCTATGGATGGAAGAAGTTTGCAACAATCAATCTCATCCTTGGCATGATTTCATTTATCCTTATCCATGACTTTCTCTAATCTTCAAACAACAAGTTAGAAGAATGGCTTCAATTTCCATTCACATTACTTCGAAGCCATCTTTGACTTGTTGTATCATTAATTGTAAAGAAATAAAAATTGATTCGTTCAACAAGTGGTTACATTGGATCTATGATTTTACTTAGCACTTGTCTAATCGGTTAGATTAGGGTAGGTAGGTAGTTGAATAAGCTCTTTTGAGCAGTAGGATTGAGTCTTCAGTGTTGCATGGTCCTAAGTCTTTGAGTCTTTCTTATCTGTCTGAGTCTTATAGGCCATTGAGTCTGGCCCCTCTTTAGATTGAGTCTTCTTGAAACTGCTTGACAGTCCTTAGATATATGTTTTGTTTACAGCATTTACTTTTCGAGACCCTTGTGGTGTCACCAATTAGCTGCCTCACCTCTACCGTCTCGGATGGGATAACTTTAGTGGGTAGCTACACATTGTGTGATAACAAGAACCTAGGTATTCTGAGTACACTTGGCATCTTTTCACCACCTTAAGGAGGACCAACTCCTCTTGAAGAACGCCTCCTTCCCTTTGACTTGGAATACATTCATATTTTGTTGAAAGTGGTTATTGAAAATTAACTTTGAAGGGTGCTCCATGGAGAAGAGGACATGTGGCATCCCCTTCATCATTGTTGCACTATGTTGTTATTTTATTGAGTGTTTTTATCTTGGAGGCCCATCATGTAATATGTTAGTATTTTTCTAGTATTTACCTTGGAGAACAAAGTGGATTTAGAAACCACTAATTAGTATTTTATTCTCAGAAAGTTTGATCTCAAACTTATATAAGGATTTGCTCTCTTCAATGTTGATCATGGTTGCATTAATAGAGAACACCCTTTGAACCTAGTTGAATATCTTGTGAAGGCAATGTGAATGCAACAGTTCTTTCTTGTAATGTGAAGATTTTGTTTTCATCTCAAATTGTTGAATATTCTTGCTGAAAAGTTTTTGCAAAATCTGCTTTAAGGGCTAATTATGAAGGGGAATTCTACTCCATTGAAAGGGCTTAAGTGTGGGTCTTCCCCTCGTATGTTGCTTTGCTGCTTTATTTCTGAAAGTGTTAGCAAACTGTAAGAGTTTGTTGCGTGTGTTCTATTTCATAGCAAGGCACCCCCTTGTTGCAAGTTTTAAGAGGTGCACCTTTGGAACGGCCCTCCAAGTAATTTTCTGCAGTATATAACAGCAAATTAGGGCTGGTCGTGGCATGCTTTTGCAGTTCTGTTTTGCCTTAATCATTAATAGCCCTCTAAGATTTACACCTTGACTCCGTATGACCAAATTGGATAGGGACTAGTTTGAGTCCTCCATTCATTTTAGTTCAAAAGATTATCTTTAGTTTCAGTTTTACTAAGTCTATTTTCCATCCATATTTTGAACCTTCATTGCACAGACTTAGTAATCCTAGTTTTAGGGATACCCCCCTTAAGTCAAAGGAGAGTTGACCTAAAGAGGGGGAAGGAGCTACTACAGTGAATCGACAACCCTTCTTCAGTATCCCTGGGATTGCACTTGTGTTTTAAGGCTTTACAACTTAAAGTGCAAGTTTGGGAAGCAATGGATCCATAACTCCTTTTGGGAAGCACACCCTATCTCTTGAGTACTTTATAGATACACACTTAAGAGTCATTTGTAATTCAACATCTTGTGATCTTCTTATTCATTCTTTAAGCCTATGGGTTTTGTTGTTTCATAAAGTGTGTTATGCCTAAGGGCACCTATATTTTTGGCATTCACTTGTATTTGGGGATTTTTCTGTCTTGTGCATGGGTTTATTTCTCTCTAGTGCACCTATGGATCAGGTATAGCATTGTTGTTTGGTGTTATCTCGGTTGTTATTGGCAGGGANTGGGGATTTTTCTGTCTTGTGCATGGGTTTATTTCTCTCTAGTGCACCTATGGATCAGGTATAGCATTGTTGTTTGGTGTTATCTCGGTTGTTATTGGCAGGTATCTCTCATGCAGCACTGTTAATTTTCTCCATTTATTGCAGGTTTTAAGGTTTGCTGGTGATTCTATTCAATCCTTATCTCAATTATGGATCTCGACATGGTATCTAAGCAAGTGTGAACCTTCCTTACCCTTTTCACTATTGGTTGGGGTTTCTTCTTGGCTGTCTTTTGCAGTGATTAGGTTTGTGGCAGAAGATTGTGCCTAGATTACACATTATTGGTGTTGTCTTATGGTGATTGCGTTGACTGAAGTTGGGCACCTTATTTTGGGTTAGAGATCCTGCTATCTTTTGGTTGATCTGATGCTTATGATGGTTGCTAGTAGTTGTTGGATGAGATGTCCTCGTGGTATTTGGATTGATGAGATAGAATGGTCCTAGTGGTTAACATCTTGATGCTATGGCGTGCTTCCCCTTTCTGACAGTGCTAGCATGATTCGAGGTTTGTTGCTTCACATTGTTGCATTTACCTAGCCCTTTGTGCATTTCTACGTAGTGGGAACCCATCAACTTAAGGTCTCCCTAGGTTCTAAATGTTAATAATTGTGCCTTGGTTTGATAGTTATAGGTGCTTTGCCTAAGGTTTGATTATGATATGCTAATCTTCATTAAGGTGGAGCACCCTTGCACATTAGGTGTCATACTACCTATTACAGCTCAAACTAACATGTGTGATTAAAGCCCAAAAGAACAATGTTATCCCAACCACAACTTAGAGGTGTTACCCATTGTCACCTCAGTAACCACCTCTATACGATTTAGATTGGCTCTTCTCCAACTCAAGGGGGACTTCCCTATGATAGGATTATTAAAGCTTAAACAATCTGCACAAGGTGATTTGGAAGAGTAGCTTCAACAAAACAGTTTTTTGTGTTGTGGTACATAGAAATAAAAAGGTGATGGGAGGACCATGAAGACTAGTGCCAATCCCCATGGAAAATTCAGCCAAGGGAGACTAGTCCAAGAAAGGGGTGAGTTCATTACATTTTAGGGAGATCAAGACTACATGCACATGCCACAAATCAATCCTAATATATTGGAAAATGAATGTAGTGAATACTAGGAGATCCCATTTGGTGCCAACTCAAAACATTGTTAACTAGGGTGTGCCTCAAATGATGAAGTACTATAAGCAACTACTCTAGAAAGATGATCATTGAAGTGTAATATAATCAAGCATAAGACAACAAAGAAGTGGAGGAGCTTTTCTCTCACAACCTCTCCAATGGAGGCAATTTTACCCTTATGATTGACCCTAATTAATAGGTTTTAGTTGTCCTTCAATTCATTTGCAACATTTAGAAATAAGAACAAGAATGCCACACTTTGAATGGAGAAGAGACCCTTGCAATTCAAGCTACACCATAAAAAACGTCTATTAGGCTACAAAAAAGAGAGAACTCCTGAAATCCAACCATAGAAATGAGGGAGACGACAAAACCTTATATAGATTTAAGCTCCTTAACCTCCTACAATAACATAATGATAAAACCCTAGATCTAGCCTAGGATGAAGTAAACAAATCAAATACTCCAAAAAACCCTAACAAACTCCAACTAAAGATATGAAATGAGGTGGTCAAAGCCACAAGTACAATATCCAAGAGAGAAAAGGTCCAAGAAAGAGGGCGCCTCCATCAAATGAAGAAACATAATGACAAGAAGTTAAACCCTAGCCTCAAAGACTCTCCAAAGGCTAGAGCTCTAGCAAGATGTCCACAAGGAAACCAACAAAACCCTAGATCTAAGGTTTGACCCCTAGATCTCCAAAAGACCTTCATATAGTGTGCAACAACCCCCACAACGGGGGCGCTAGCTTCATAAGAGTATAACGCTTCAAAAAAAATCATAGAAGAGGGATGCATAGCCTCCAAACATGGCAAAAAAAGATCCTCAAAGGTTGGACACTACCCTCCAAAAGTATTCCAAGTGTGCAATAAGCCTTCAAATGGTGGAACGTTCTTTCATTAGGCACCAAAGACCTCCAAAATCAACAAACGCCACAAAAATGGGGTGGCCCCTCCAACAAGTAATATGAAGTGGTTGCTCATAATCTTTTTGACTATATGCAACAGATAGCAGCTAGGATGCCTCCTTCAAATGTGGGACATAACCCCTCTAATGCTGGCCACTATATTAAGGTTTAAACAAAGCATGTAAGCGATCTCCAAGGTGGACACTCCTCAAACTAGGGCATGGGTGAATGAAAGGGATGCCTCCAATGTGGATGCCCTCCAACAAGTGAGCTCCTAAAGCTTAGTGCCCTCTCATCAAGGCATAGGAAGTGGAGAAATGAAGATATCCAACCAAAAACGTCTCACTATAAAACATCCCAAAGTTTGCACAAACCCTCATCATAGAGTGCTGTCGAGTAAGTGGCAATAACAGTCATATGGAAACCCTCCAAATTGAATGTGCTAATGCAAGTGGCCCTCCAATAGTGAATTCTGTCCTCCTCCAAAGGTGGATCCGATAGGGGTAGGTCAATGGTGTTTCAATCTGCTGCACAAAGCGCATCAGATCATGCCGGAATGGACTGCTGCTAATGAGACAGCCAACACACATTCAGATCCGGAAATTCTTCTTTCACTGCTACACATAAACCTGCTAATGGCCTATTAATGTGCCCTCATGCCAACGATCAATGCTGAAAGTACTCTGCTGATATAAGGCTTCGAAACTCTTCTCGCAAGACTCGTGCAATTCTAAAATGTGGCTGAAAAATTTAGTTCTTGTCATTAGTTCTGTACACACACTATTCACAGAAGTCAAGCATATTATGACAGCAATACATATATCCCAGGAACAACATCCTTATCACAAGCTTCAAGGCCATCATAGACAGATCTGAAAATATATTACAATCCGCTGTTTGTCTGTGCAAATGTGGCAGATTTTAGAAATGAGAACAGCCATCCAAAAGAAATTTCAAATTTACAGCTAGCTGAGAATCACATAAATCATCCATGTAAATATACTATGCCCAATGAACATGAGCGCTCTACAAAATTAGATGGCACAATATGTAAGCCCAAAACACGAAGATGCTTTTGGAGGAGCTTCCAGAAATGACCAAATCATGCAACCAAGCATAGCGTTTCACCATAAAAGGTCACTCAAGCCATGAAGATACCATGACAAAGTAAGGATGCTAGAGTGCTTCACTAATGATCAAGTGACATGAAGTTGAAATTGAAATGCACTGCCTTCGTCATCAATCAGCCATATGAAAGCATAATCAATATCAACCATTATGAAAAACCATATGCTACAATCTAGCATCAAGACCATAGGCCATCCAAATCTCCATCAAGATGTAACCACCGGCTGAAATTGTGATAAAAATCACAAGTGGGACACCCATGCAAAATGGGGAGAACACTACCTATAGTTTGCAACTTGGAATGTTTGACATTATTCTCTTCGAGGGCGCCTTGCACATATGGTTCAAACAAGAGATATGTATGTGTTGGGGTTTTAAATCCTCCTAGGTGAAATGCCCTAGGTGATATGGGTGTATTTCACATGTGTGCCATTTTATCTAAGCATGAATTATGATCCTAGGTTGAGCACTCTTCTATTGCACACATGCTGAAGCTGATTTGTGGGCGGTTTGACTTTGTTTTGACCACATGGAGGCGTGAGATTGGAGAGCCCTAACTCATCTAATGATTTATGATCCTGGGTTGAACACTCTCCTATTGCACACAGGCTGAAGCTGATTTGTGGGCGGTTTGACTTTGTTTTGACCACATGGAGGCGTGAGATTGGAGAGCCCTAACTCATCTGATGATTTTCACACTTTGAAGGAGGTTATCTTGAGATATACTATGGTTTCATTTGGAGCACCCTCCCTCTTGGCACATATATTAAGGCATGCATAATTTATATTATTATTTTATTCATTGAGAGGTTGACACGTTTCCCTAGGGCATACCTCCATGATTTTGTTGTGATGACTTGGAATATGGAGGGATATCATATGATTTGTTGATAAAAAGCTAACCATCTTGGCACACTTTACTAGAGCGCATTCCTCTTGGGAATTATTCCACTATTTGTTGAAGGAAATTACAACCTTGGCACATTTCTCTAGGGCCCACTTCTTGTTGGTTAGCATGGCACATTCGTCAAAGACGCGTCTCCTTATTATATTATTTGTTTGGTGAAGGTTGTTATTCGTGCACATGCTTCAAGGGTTATTCAAAGATTTGTTGACTCCTTATTCCTTGTTCAAATGTGGGAGTTTGTTACACATAAAAAACTATGCTATGGAGTTAGTTATGGAGCACCCTAGCTTCATGGAGTTGTTGGAACCACACATGCCACTCAAGGGTTTAATGCACATCCATTGAGGATGTATTGATTAAAGAGCACTATTTTGTTGGGGTCAAACCCTAATTCACCCCCCTTTAGACTCTAGAGCCTTGTTCACATGTGTGGACTCTCTCTCTTGATGGCACACTTGTGGAGGGATTTATTTACCATTTATTAGAGGTTGTTGCTTTGTCAAAACCTCATCTAAAGGAGGTCTCCTACCTTCTAGCTCTATTTTTGGAGGTGTTTACTAACTAACTCCATCATTTTATTATTTTTCAATTGTCCCGTGGAGTTAGTTTCATGAGAACTCTATTATATTATTTTCTTTGGAGATAAGGGTGCTTAGTTTATTATTTCTTCTCGAAGAGGAAAGTGGATCTCAACAACTCATTGCTACTTTTAGTAAGAAATTTATTGAGGAGGTTAGAAATGTGATATTTTATTGTATTCCTTGGAGAACTAATGAATCTAGGAAAACAATTACTTGTTTATTGTACAAGGGGTTGAGTTCAAACCTATATAAAGGTTTGCTTCATTTGAGAGGATGGTTGGATTTGGGGATCTCTCCCCTTAGAGCTTTTATTGATTATCTTGAAGGCAATGGAATAAAAAAATTATCCTCTTGTAGCATGCTTCTTTGGGTTCACTTGTTGAAAACTTTGGTTGGAAATTACATGCATCAAGTGTGTGTTGAAGGGTTGAAACAACAGATAACGCCTCGTTTAAAAGATTGTACTATTGTTAAGAAAAAAAAATTGTGGCTTACTCCCCTTTCATGTATCTTTGAATTCTCTATTGGAGATGATTTTGTGTGTCTTACATCCTAATCAAGAGTTTACCACTGTATAATATATCCCTTCGGTAAATACACCCTCACAGATATTCTAAATTTCTCCATAATTAGGATTTTTCACAAATAATGTTTTGCATTGAGTTGACAAAGAGATGTGTGCTTATAGATCCTTCATTTGGGATATTTCACTCTTGATATCATAGTGATTGCCTTAAGTAGTTGATTTTTGACTCCACTTTCCCAATGGACTTGACACTAGTCTTGATCCTCTCATAACCATTTTCAACCCTATTCGATAACTCTATGTTTTGCTAAAGCCACTCTTTGATTTTACCTTGAGCCTAATTTTCTAAGCTTTAGCAATCCTAAGATAAGGAAGCTCCCCTGGAGCCGGAGGAGAGCCAGCCAAAAGTGAACAGAGGGTTGGTGAGGTAATAGTGGCTTCCTGTTTTAGTTACCCATGGGCTAGCAATGCTCTGTTGGATTTTAAATCTATAATGCTAGTTTGTGAGGTAACATTTCGAAACTGTTCCAGGGATAAAGTCCATTGCCCTGATTTGTAGTCTCGCTGCATTTTGACATTTTATAAGCGTGTGTATTTGAGGATCCCTTCCTACTCCATGAAGGGATGAGGCCCTTGTTCCTTGACACTTCAAAGTTCAAATTCAACCTTCCGGACTGACTTTACCAAGTTTTCAACATACTCTTCCCATAAAAAATGGCACGGTTTAAGATTGTAGTTCGTGTCACAAAAAATGGGCTGACAAACTACACGAAATTCTGCCAGTTGACTATAAATTCTGTAACAAAACTCCCGTAAATAACACCAGGAAAGTTAGTGTTAGGGTGGGCACCTTTCTTTTCTGGCCTTCTGCGTGGCAGCTTCTCTTTCAGGAGTTTCCTTCATAGCCAATAATTTGGTACCCTGCATTCGCTCTTGTAAACGCGCTGCCAGAGGACTATTAGCAATTGCCTTCACTGCGGTGAAGGGAATTGCAGAAAATATTAAAACACCAGCCAGCTGCAACATGTGAATACATTTGGGGTGAAGATAGAGTCATAAATTCCCACTTGCAGCAAGCATTACAGCTACAGCGATGCAATTTAATTTAATTTCATACCTCCTGCCATGAAGCTTTGCATGGATGGCTTTTGGCAATGGGATTATGCTTTAGAGTGGAATTAAGATTAAGAGCAGGAATCCTCTGACCCTTGAAGGGATTAATTAAGCTGTGTGTCATGCCGGCCATGACCATATTCGAGTGGCAAAGGAATAAGTTACGATGTCTATAACACTCGTGAGGATAAAGGTAATGATTAACGTGCAATGAAACGCTGGCGTTAGATATGATTCATCAAAAGCACATATTATTAGTTACTTCTATTGTAATTTAGTTTAAATAAATCTGTTATTTTTATGAAGGAAAGCAAATCTGATGTGCCTTATTGATTCATCAGCAAACTTTGTTTATTTGTTTTTGAGATTAATTATCGATAAGATCAAGTTTATGGAGTGATGGTAAAATGTTTAATAAAAATAAAAAAAATAAAAAATATTTATGTGATTTTTAATAAATTATAACATAAACATTAAAAAAATGATTTTTAATAAATTGTAACTTTATATGTTTAATAAAAATTTAAAAAATATTAATGTGATTTTCAATAAATTATAACCTAAATTTAAAAAAAAAATTAACTTATAATTAATTATAACTTACATGGTAATATTTTAATTCTAACTTTTATTTTATTATTTTAAGTTTCTTTTTATTTAATTTATATATGTTTTTATTGATCTTATGGTGATTTGGTTTTAGTTAGCTACATGGCACAATCAACATAAGGTTGTTATAAAGAATTAAATATTTTTTGAGTAATTTAATAATGTATTAAATGACTTGATTATCACAGGTGTTGTTAGTAAAACTTGGTGCATAAAGCAATGATGTTTTCGTAAGTATTGAGGAAGTTTGTTTTGAAAGTCTAGATCACAAGGTAACTTTGAGTGTAATGAAACACCCATTGTTATTTGAATCTCTGGATACGATCAAGTTTTTGTTGTAGGTATGCCATTGCATTCATACCCTTAGCCTAACCAAAGGCTTTGTTTTATTTTAATTTGCTAATAAAATTCACATGCCTGAATAGGTCTACAAGAATACTTTAGTGGTTATTCTTCTATACGATAAGGGGTTCTTAATTGACCAAATGACCCAAATGTATTTTCCAATTTGACTTGAATTTTCTAGCATTCCCATGCAATTATGGCATTTTTATTAAGTGAATTTTTGTAACTATTGGCTTTATCTACCAGGAACCCATGAGGCTTTTTAACCTTAGGCCCTAAAGGAGGAGGAGGGTGTGTCTCAAAGTCAACATGTCTAAATACCTAAATGAATGGTTCTGTATAGGTTGGTGACAAGATGCTAAAGAAACCTATCAAGTATATAAACCTACTAATACATGCTTTCATTGCTAAAGTATGAATCATAAAATTTAATATTATATGTTGATGGCCCAATGTTAACATTAAGTAGTTTAAGTTGTTTGAGTTACTTCAGCATAAAATGATTCTTGGGCCAATGTTGCTAGTGACAATGAGTGGACCTAAGTGATTCATAGTAACAACCATAAGAACAAGTCAAGAATTTTATCAACAAAGTCATGATGGTTTCTAGCTCTAGTAAACCTTAAGCCTTTGTTAAAAAAACAGTGAATTGCCCTATTTAACACCATTTTTACAAAATTAAAACAATGAATTCTACTCCCCACTTTCCTTACTCAATCCCCCAACTAATAAAATAACTAATAACCTTTTAAAGACATTGGAATCGAGCTCTGTGTGCTTCCCTCACCCAACCATCCCCTTCTTCCCCCGACATGACTCCCTTCCATGCCTAGAAGGCCCCTTCCCACTAGTATTGTTTATTTTTTAATGTTTACAATGATTTTGTTTTGTTTTAATGTTTCTTTTAATTAATTGAGTCCCTTCCATGCCCAGAAGGCCCCTTCCTACTAATATTGTTTATTTTTTAATGTTTACAATGATTTTGTTTTGTTTTAATGTTTCTTTTAATTAATATTTTTTATTTATTTTTTGGTATTTTTAAGGTTTTATATTTAATTTTTTATAATGATTTTTAATTTTTTATTCTAATTTTATTTTTTTATAATGTTATTAACTTTTATAATGTTTTTTTGGTTCATAATGTATATTATTATTATTTTTAAATGTTTGAATGTATTTTAAGGATTGATTTTTTTGGGTGGATTTTGTTTTATTTTCAAAATTTTGATGTATATTTGATTAATTTTGTTTTTTATCAGTTTTATAGTGATTTAAAAAAAAAAGACTTTCTTTTGTCAATGCCTACAATTTTAACTTGATAAAAAAAAGTTATGCAACTGGTAGCATATGTTTTCCATTAGGTTGATTTTGGTATTTTCATTGCAATGACATCAACTATTAGGGTCACAGTTTCAAACAAGCTGTAATTTTTACCTCAAAGAAAAAATAGGGGTGCCATGGTGATTTTGCATGAATTCAAGAGCATCATTTTAGCATTTTGATTGTAACAACATCACATGATAAGGCCAGGGTTTCAAATAAGATGTAATTTTAACCCCGAATAAAAGCAAGGGTGAATCTGGGAGAACCATTTTTCGAATTGGGGATCAATTTATACTTTTGATTGCAATGGCACCAACCATGGTTAGTTGGGGTTAAAAAAAGTTGTAATTTTAGCCTCGAAAAAAAAGCTTCTAGTAACACCACTTTTTTATTTGAGGGTAAAAACAACCACTAATTTAACCTATAAAAAAGAGAAAACTCTAGAGAGTTCTCGAAAGTTCTCAGCAAATTGTATAAAGTATTCATGCTATAACCAAGCCAAACAAAACATGCCAACAAAAAAAAAAAACCAAGAAAAAGATACATATAATATCTTAGACTTGTATCAAAATGTAGTATCAAACTTTAAGATAATGTTGTATCAACATATGTATATCATTGATGACTCATGATCATGAGATTTTTCTTTATTTGCACAACAAATAGCTTGGACATTTTTGCACATAGTTGATAACTGCTTTAAAATCTTCAATATGACAAATTGAGAACGCAGGCTTCAATATAAACCAAGTATAATCCTTGGCATCCTCGATAGTATCTTCCATAATTCCTTTGACTGGGAATGGAAAGCAATAAATAGGGTACAAATTAGCCTTCATGTAATTGGCATAATAAAAGTGGATATTACAATGAATTTCTAAAAGTCACTATCAACTAACTTTTCATCACAAGTTTTACAACTCAAGTTGTATCCATGTATTAGGGAAATAGGATGCTACATGAAAATAGAAACTCTATTTGTAAACATCATAAAATGTACTTTGCCAACCATGGATAATCTTTTTTCATAAAATGAGTGGTAATTAATAATTTTTATACAACAAAATGTTGCCAAACTTGAGGATCAATGACATGGGCTTCAAAAAAAGTGAAGATGACTTAAGTACTTAATGCACTCTTGTTTCCTTATGTTTATGGTGTGTTTATGTGGTTTCACTTATTTGCAAAATAATATTTAACATTTGTTTAATAAAGTAAAATTGTGTTGACATCTATAATGCACCGTTGGTAGGGTTGTGACGTGGAAATTTTTTTAAATGATGGTTTTAAAGCAAAACATATTTTTTATTCATCTCTTAATTAGATGTTTTTTGAATATTAATTTTGTGTATTTCTCAAATTTTTAGGTGATTCAAGAAAAAACTATCAAAGTGTTTCTATAAGTTTCAATGACATTCTTATCCTACATAAATTATATATAAAAGTTTTATCACGACTACAATAACACACTCGTAAAATAACTCTTATCTTCTTGAATTATAATGTTAAATCACTTAGCACAATTTCTATTTTACTCATGTTCAATTAATAAAACATGTTTAGTTGTAAATTACAAACAATGAAAAACATAGATGGTCGACAATAAAATCTGCAATTTATGCAAGTATTGGATAGCTAAAAACTTCATTGATATGCATAAGATGAGGTTCTTATACATACCATAGCCTTATCACAAAGCTAGCACAATCCATGACCTCTCTAAATTCCTAGCTAGGGAAAACCAAGAAAACCCTAGCTCAACTGAGAAGCTCAGCTAACATGCATGAATCACTCAAACAAGTCCTCCAAGGCAAGATGTCTCCTCCTCCTCTTCTTCTTCACCAAATACACCCTAGGGTTTCATCTCAAAATCCTAATCTAAGTTCTCTAAGGAATGGTACCCTAATCCTAGAGTTTAAGATGTTCCAAGAAAATCAAGAAACACTAACGTCTCTATTGGTTGTGAATCTTGATCTTCCAGATTCAGAGATGTTATTCAGTCGTGTTTGTACCCCAGGTTTAATGTACACTTGTTTCCCCAACTTTGGGGTTTAGGGGCGAAGCCCCCGAGAATTTTTTTGGGGATGTTTGTTGGCCAACAGTTTTGAGGAGCCATGGTATTGGGTTAACCATAGTATTTTTCCCATGGTATTTCCCCTATAAAAGAAAGCATTGTAAAATGGTTGTGTATTGTATTGTAGCATTGTNAATATGGTACGTGGCTCAAGATCAGACGGCTGTTGAAAGCTTGGCATCCCATCGACGGTCGAGAAGGATTCCGGAAGAAGAACTAGCGCAGAGGATAATTCTGGATTACCCGGCGGAATCCGGTACGCGGCACTTGATCTGACGATGTAGGAACGTCGGCAGATCACATCAACGGACGAGGGTGATTCCGCTGAGCGAAGTCGCTCGGCGGATTAAGATGGAAGAGCCCAGCGGAATCGGTAGGCGAAGCACGATCCGACGGCCCACCCGCAAAGTCAAAACTGATCGACAGCTGCAGATGACTCCGGAGCCCAAAGTTGCACGATGGTTAAAGTAAGGGGGCCNTGATTAAATATTTTGGGCTAAGGATGTAGTACAAAAGGGGGGGAGGCTTGATAATCTAAAGAGTAGCCTAGTCCGAGAAAGTCCTGAACCATGGTCTAACGAAGANAAGGGCCAGGAATTCACGCAGAAGAGATCGACGGTCAGAAATGAACCCGAAAAAGAAAGATGCACGAGGGTTAGAGACAAGTAGTGGTTGCGGACATAAAATGCCTCCCAC
>LPNX010496631.1:255448-326246 GCA_001517045.1 Pseudotsuga menziesii | reverse complement strand
GGACAAACCATTGTGGACGTGCTATCTGAAGATTTCAAGGTCCTGCAAAAGTTTACGGCTATCAGAAACAGGTTGCCTAAGAAGTCCTACGAGGCCTACATGGAACTCGAGGTGGCCATCCGGGAGATGATGGAAAGCGACACCCCAAGTGTCGAGCAATGGAGGGCTGTAGAACGGCTGGGGAAAACAAAGCTTAATCTTTCTCAGTAGGGACAGGTGGCATATACCAGAGAGCTGATGAAGCAAGGACGTGGAGCTGCGCGGCCAAGTTTGTTACTTAGTTGATGTGATACTCTATGATCTGTTAGGAATGGAGTTGTAACAACTTCCTAGTGGTGTAGGAAATTAGTTACAAACTCTAATTTACGCTGGTCATTCTGTGATTCATCTGCTGGGGGCAGACTTATTATTTCATCTATATATTTGTATCTTTTGATGAGATGGGGGTTGGATCCCATCAAGTGAGTTGCTGGTTTGGAGAGACATATCTGTTTTGAGAAATAAAGTGAATACATGAGAAGTTTCTTATCAGAGATTCATGTGTCATTGATATTGCAGTCTGTGCCATTTCCCTTATGTGCTTGTTATTTCCTTTGTGTAACACTCCATTTTGTTTTTCTTTCGTATCTGGAATGCAGTATTGAATGAGTAGAATTCATATATTTATGCTCTATTCATTATTTCAGATATTATATGGTTTTTCAGCTAAAATTGATATGGAATTCGTCTTAGACGCTCTGTATTGATGGATTGTTCCCTCATCTCTTCCTTTACACCCAGATCGAACATAATGACTGTGATGATGTGATTATCTTGCCTTTGGTAGTTCTCGTGTATGTATCTTTATGATCTTTTGCCTGTATATGACTCCATGCCCAATGGATATGTGAATGGTTCAGCCAAATGAATGAATGCTTGAATATTGATTATCATTTGATTTTGTGACATTTGTGTTGAGAGATCCCTCTCTGGAAGAGAAATCCCAATATCTTCCTAAAGTGGTTTTGCTGTTACCTCGGGGTGTGCTTCCTACAACCTGAGTACATTCTGAGTGCTAACAGTAACAATCTCTGCGATTGTGTGAGAGAGACTATGAGAATGTGAAGAGGAAATGCAACGGGGTTGTTACAGGTTGTATCCTTCATCTTTCTGGATGGTAATAAAACGACTGGCAATTTCTGTGTGGACGTAGCCCATATTTTGGGTGAACCGCATCATATCTGTGTCTCTCTGTAATGTGTTAAATGTGTTTTTTGCATCTTGTCTAATGATTTAACTGTATAACTGTTATTTCTCTGCAGTCCTATTTTCTAACAGTCTCCAAGAGAAATTTAAGGTCGAGTATAAATGAAGATCAAAGTGTGAGAGAGTATGACTAGTGTGCTCTAGTTGATGACAACTTTAACACAACAATGATAAAAAAAAATGAAATATATGATTGAATGATCATCTCCAATGTCTTATTCTTTACAAGAGAAAATCCTAGTCACAAGAGAAATATCCAACAAAGACGTCCTCCTCCCATGTATACCTTCTCTTAGGGTTTTCTTATAGAACAAAATCACAACAGAAGTGTACAAGTACAGGCATAAGCGTGTGATGGTGATGATGATGAAAGGACTCTCTCCTTCCTCTCTATATGTGGGAGGTAAGGGAGGACAACAATACAGTGTGGGCCCATGCCCTTACAATAAACCTACAATAAACACATGTAGGTTCACACAAGTGAAGCACTACACTCCAAGGGTACGCATGTCAAGCTCCAAGGTAATGTCGTACACAATAAGGGTCCAAGATGGTGTCGCTATGTAACGTGTGTTCACAACCTTCCATCATGAGCCTGCATAGACTTTATCACTCATCCTATGCCATGTGCTCCACTGGGTCCACTCCTCCTGCATGAACACTATTGAAAAACTATGGATCCCTAAGCCAAATCTAAGCCTCCATACATGAATCCAAGCTACTCCATGTTATCTAGGACTTGATTCCCTCTTCAAAGATGCACAATGCTCCTCCTACCAGGTAGGGCATTCTCTAAGAAAGTGAACCTCTCCATATGGTCATCATGAAGGATGACCCCAAGTTATCAAGAAAACTCCAATGCCCTAGGGAAGATTTCCAAGTAAGCACTCAATTGAGGTCAAGCAACCACTAAGAAAGTTATATCCAATGTGTAAATCCAAGGGTTATCATGGGCCATATAAGGGATAAATATACACCATGTACCCCAAACCTCTTGAAATGCCTCAAAACATAGTGTAAACACTTTTAGAGTAACTCAAAAACCAACACTCCCTCCTTACAAGGAAAGTGTTTACACGGACAGTTGTTGACTTCCTCTACCACTACACCAAACTTGATACGTGCAAATATGTACCTACAAAAATCCTAGAATCAACCACTATCACATGTAAAGAATATGTCTTCCATGCTATCACAACATCTCGGTCCAAAGAATGCTAACCACTTGTGAATATGAAGGAACATAACCATAGAATAAAAGCAACTTGCCAAATTCCATCATTCTCCAGCCAACATCATGGGACAAAATATTTGAAAAATACATCATGAGTTGTACAAGACATCTTTCAATGATAATAATTATGTAAATAAGAGCAAGACATATAGATCACATCTATCAAAATCACAAAGATAGAAATATGCACAAGTTAACTCATCGATCCTGAAATACCAAGCTTGTGTTATAGGCAACAACCTATGGAAGGCCATCAACAACCTATAAACATGAGAATCCCTCTAATGCACCTCAAATCCTTCAAAAATTAAAACAATATAATCTAGGTCAACTCTCTCATCTCTAGAGAATCATGAAGCAAGATTAACATCATGAGTAACTCAATTTAATTGAGAGAGTCCATCCACCTTTTCCTTGTACTCTACAATATTCCAATCTCAACATCATCCTTCATTAAGGTATCACACCACTCCTCCTCAAGGCAATCAAAAGGCATACATATGGAAGAAACTAATGCAATATGACTAGCATATCATTTAGGAATTATACTCACCCTCTCTAAAGATATGGGTGCTCATACACATTTTCAAGTCTCCTCAAGACTAGAAGGCTCATCCAACCTCACATTGGAATGCATATTTGCTACCAATTAACCTATAAAGGCCACTCTCTTCCACCCCTCTAACCAAATTCTGAAAACTAACTAGACTACAATCATGATGTTGCACAGTTGTCCCTAAAAAAAACTCTCATCTATACTTTTTCCAGACAAGAAACTGAAAGAAAGTTCTTCTTCAAACCAAGAACAAATAGAATATTACTTAGCTCAATAACATTACTTGAATACATTTGAAAACAAATGGAGCTAACTCCTCTCATAGGGTAAGTAGCATCATCACCAAGCTCCACACTCATGCCTCCCTCTTGCTCTTGAAATTTGTTGAATAAAGACTTTTCATATGCCATATATCTCAAAGCTCCACTATTCGCATATCATCCAATACTAGACATAATGTTAGAGGAAAAACATGAATCCTTGGAAAATATAGTCTCAAACTGAGAGTTAATCTCCTCTATACCTACTATAGTCCTAGCTGCAACTTGTTTCATATCCTTTCCCTTCTTCTTTAGTAGACTCTAGATAGAATACTGTCCCATCTTGTGACATTAGAAACATGTCACCTTACCAAGTCCTTTAATGTATCTATACCTTGTTTCTTCTTGTATCCCTTCTTGATACCCTTCTTTGTCCTCTTGATGATGCCCATAACATATACTTCCCTTTGTTGCTTTGAATAAGACTACAATTTGATTTCTTCCTACATAAGATCAACTCAAATCTTTGGAAACTTTGGCAAGGACCCTTGAGCACAAATACCCTAAACAAAAGGTATCCAAGAAGGAGAAAGTCATTTTAGGGCTATGGAAACCAACTCATCCTCCACTATTGTTCCAATGGTGACCAACCGATCTTTCAACTCAATGATCCTAATCAAGTAGCTCATCACGGTCTCTATTTTTCTCATGCAAATTGTTGAAAGTTGGTTTCTCAAAAACATATGTTGTAAAGCATTACATTTATGAAATAACTAAAATAAATCATCAAACATTTTCTTACTTGTTTTCTTATATGAAATGTGTGAGATGAAATGATCCTTTAAATAATTAAGAATGATTCTTTTCATTTCGACTTCCTCTTGCAGTGAGGGGCCAATTATGTTGGATTGGTAGGTTCATGAATATCCTTCTCAACCTGCTCCCAAATATTGAATTCCTTTATAAGTATCTGAAGCCTGATATTCCAAGGAAAAAAACTGGAAGCTTCATCAAACCTATCCCACTTCAAAAGCTATGGTACCATGTGGAAATTTATGAAAACATGAGTTTTAATACAAAACAAAAGTTTCCCCTCTTAACTAGAGGTTTCTCAGATCTTAACCTTGTGAATTTTTCAGACATAGAGCTATTATAAAATATAGAATAAAACAACAATGGAAGTGGACAATGTTTAAATCCTTAACAAACCAAATGTCTAAGAAATCCAAGGAGAAAAGTTACTTAAGTGTTTTGATATGTTTAAACCATCCAGGGAAATATTATCATGCACAAATGAGATCTAAAAAATCTCATTTACAGTGATAACATTAAAACAACCCTTATCTTTTTCAATTATAATGTTAAATCACTTAACATAATTGCCCTTTGATTATGTTAAGTTTACAAGGCATGTATAGCTATAAATTACAAACAATGAAGAACTTAGATGGTTTACAATCAAATTTGCAATTTCCATAGGTATTGTATATCTAAAAAAAATCATTAATATGCATAAGATGAAGTTGTTGTACCTACCTACCATAGCCTTATCACATGACTAGTACACTTCACTAGCTCTCCAAAACTCTAGCTAGGGGAAAGAAAGAAAACCCTAACTCAACCAAGGAGGTCCAAAATGAATGAATCACTCAAACAAGTCATCCATGGAAATACATCTCCTCTTATTATTTTCACCAAATACACCCTAGGGTTTCATCTCAAAACGATAATCTCAATTCTCTAAGGGATGAATATGTTCCAATAAGATCAATAAACCCTAATGATTGCAAGAGAGTGATACCAAGTAAAATTAGGATCAAAGAGAGAGAAGATGACTAGTGTGCTCCACTTGATCACATTTACAATGTAGGGGTGGTAAGCATAATGATCTAGATGATTGAATGGTTATTTCCAACTTCTTGCTCTTCATAAGATCAAACCCTAGTCACATTAGCAATCTTCAACAAATATGTTTTCCCGTGTATAACTTCTCCTAGGGTTTCCTTATGAACTCGATCAAATAACCAATCACCAAGAAGACACTTACAAAAAGAAGAGTATGATGATAATAAATTATTCTCTTTCCTCCATATATATGGGAGGTGTTACAACAAAATCTAACAACCCCTATATGATGTAAATTCCATGTTATCACACAAATAGTAGCTACCCACTAAAGGTGTCCTATTTGGGATGGTAGAGGTGAGGTAGCTAACCTGTGACACAACAAGGGCCTCATCCACTATGGATGAAGGTTAGTTGTCACACTGAACATGCTCTTGTTGCTTTAGATCAATCCAGAGAATGATCAAGGAGGAGACCTTACTATCCTAAGAGGGCTAGCTCACCTACGCAAGACACTCCTATGGTTAAACAATGAATGAAAGAGGAAAGATAATGAGAGGTAGTCTAGATCTAGAGAATATATGTGGTATGGAGGTTAAGGAAAAGTTGGGGAGGCTTAGAAAATAGGAAAAAGACCCAACTTGATTGGAAAAGTACCACAAAGAGTTTAGTAATGTAGATCTAGAGAGATCTAACAACACATAAGAAAACCCTAATGAGACCCACCTAGGGTTTATGCAAAAGAGGACATCATGGACCCAAAAGAGTAGACAGGGGTAGTAAATGGCTAGATCTAGTAGATTGAAGGATATATATGTGAAAATAAAGTGGGTTCAAGCATACCTAGCCAACAGATCTGAAAATTTGGCCACCCACCCAAGGAGGGAGCCCCTACCTAGAGAGATTAGTGCTAGATCCCAGGGAAAATGGAGTTGGAATTGTATGAAATTTGAGATCCAGGGTTTATTCAACAATATCCAAGTGGGTTTTGATAGTCATCATAAAAAACTCAATAGATCTACAAAACTAGGGTTTGAAAGACAGGGTTTTGCTTGACAATTGGATGAAAATAATGAAAAACAATACTAACCTTGCAGATCAAACCTGAAAATACTTGTTGATGCCTTGAATGTCGATGATCCTTTCACTTAGTTACAATTTAGAGAGAGATCCGTCAAGAAACAAAGGAAAAATGCTCAATGAAGGTAGTGCACCCCTCTTCTCCACCTACAAAATCAAACTATCGAAGCAAGATTTTTTCACGAATGAAAAAAGATAACCTACGTACATCATATATAGAGAAAAATCCAATGCACAAAGTAACAATTGAAAAACTCCCTGAAGATGAAATGATTTTCCCTGAAGACGATGCAAGACGCCTTAACAATCTCCTCAAACCAATTCACTACCCTTCAAAAGATCAGTACAACCTCCACAGAAAAATATTGTTTTCATGCAAGATCCACAAAAATGTCTAATCAAGAGGCATAACAATCACATCCAAGTACATTCACAAAGCTTCCAAGAGTTTGTGCAAAAGTTTTCTTGTATTCAATATTCTTAGAGCCAAAAGTCCACTTACAAATGAGAGAGCATCTCAATATATAGACCTCTCAAGTACATAAAACCTAGCTCCAAAAATATCAAGGGTCACAATCAAAAGATAAATACACTATAATCAATGGCTAAGATTTGCTAGATACATCATACCACTAAAATTGCTCAATGAGAGGGTGCACCACATAAAAATGACAAATAACCATAAGGTAGCACATGGTGGGGCTAGGAGGTTATAACATACTCCACTAGCATGGTCCCATGGCACAATAACAAGGTGTGGTGGAAAATGATATCAAGGAGTGATAAGAATCACTAGGATGTCTCCCTAAAAAATACATCAAAACACCCTCAAACCGAAAAAAAATCAAATGCGTGTGGACCCCAAGTCGAGTGAAGTTGATGCCAGATGATGAAGGTGAACCAAACATTGTTCCTCAGACCAATTCAATGCCACTTCCTTTCCTCATTTTCCCAAATCAATTTCCTCATTAGCCATTTTCATTATCAAAATGTTGCCTCAGGAACATAAAACTGCCAATATCTCACGGGGACAAAAACATGAAGCCAAATGACTACATGGATGGGTCTGGAACCATAGTAATATGGTCCAATCGACTGGATACACCCCATGATTCTCTCTTTCTCCATAGGAGAACTCATCATTATCTACACTATGTTTTATTTTTTAATTCCCAGGGAAAATCTGCTGCAAAATTCCTGAAAGACCCATATCTCTCCTATAACTGCCTGAAACTGAAAACCGGATACACCAGTGGTCTCAGATTGTCCAAATAAACTAGGAATGAGTACTCATATAGAATATGTCCATCACAAAGGTACATTAGAGGCCCCATCCACATCAAAACCACAATAATAATAAAACTTGTAAATGTTGATAATCATAAAAATAATACAAGCCATCATAATAAACCGTCACCTGAAGCATGAATATGTATAATGGACACTGATAGACCATAAATAATCATCGTCCACAACCATCAGTCTAATAATCATCTTGGACCCTACTCCTGGCTTGGTTGCACAAGGTTGACCAGGTCAAGAATGATTAAATGATGACCCAAGTGCTAAGCATTGAATTTGAAAAGTAGAATTGGACATGAATGCTGAATAATCTATGCTAAAAATGAGACTTAAGTACAATTAGTCTATGTTGTAAGGAAAGGGAATGTTTTGACACTCGACAATGTAAGCATCTAGACTAAAGGACAAGGGAATCCACACAACACATAAGTTGGACTAGGTAAACAATAGGGAATGACAATGTCTCACAAATGGGTGGAATGATGAGAAGGCTCCACTAGACTCTAGAAAAAAAAAAAAATTTAATAATTTATTTGCACAGCAATATACACTAGTTAACCTCTAGAGGCAGGTGCCCTGGTAAACCTTTTGGGCTTCCAAAAAATCACAAAGAAATGACTTTTGTGGACCAAACCAACCCTATTTCGCTACGGAGGAAAATGAGTCGTATACTATACAATGAATGAGTGCTCATCCTATAGCCATCAACTTTAGAACATGTATTTCAATTTAACACCGGGTAATAGCCAACCTACAAAGGCAGGTGCCTTGGAAAGCCTTTTGGGCTCCAGAAAATTACTAAGGCTTAGCCCCGCTACTAGCGAGCATCCATAGACTCGATGGGTTTTCCCCACCTTGTTTCCCTTGTGGGGGGGAATGAGCCTTACATCATACAATGGACGAGTGCTCATCCTTTAGCCACTAACTACTTTTTAACATTTATACTTTATTTGCAACAATGTCTAAAAACACTTTTGTTTTGCTGGCAGGGCATCCATTTAGAATAACTTTAAGCTCTGATTCCTTAGCGTCTAAATACACTCTTTGGTAAGACTACCTGTGTTCAAGAGCTAGAAGTAGACCATCTCTATGAAAATCATTGCATAAACCAAAACAGAGACAAATTTTAGAAATGAAGGCCTATTCCAAAATAGAGGTGAAGGTTGGGGAAATCCTAAATGTCACTAGTTAAGTTACAAGTCAAGGTTAATCAACAACAAGGGAAGGCAACAAATGGACGAAGACAATGAAGATGGTGCCAAGAATAGCAAGCCATGTCCCTAAAGGGAAATGACCAAATCCATACCATAAGTAGGGCAAGGCCAATGAGTATACAAATGAATCTCTTGGACATAACAAATAGATCATTTATACTTTAGATTCCAAGTAAAACCAAAATAAAGTATCGCCAACATACAACCACTATCAACTAAGTCTCAATGCTAAAATAGACAATAAAGCAACATCAAAATCCATACACACAAACCATAATATCACCCGGGTCATATACTTGCATTGGATATGAAACCAATCTTAGGATCACTGAAACATGTTGTAATAATCTCTGCTCTGGGTCATGAAAAATGGCTAAATCAGTCATCGAATCTAGGGTCATGAGGCTCAGTCATGGCATAGAACTAGTCAATCTGGGTGATCTGGATCTGCTGAAAGTGGGAGATCATCAACTGGTGGCTCATCATCTTTTGATCTCAAAGTAAAGGACTAGCTCAAAGAACTGCTCAATATTGCTCAGGAATAATAGTATCCCAACTACTATATATGTGACAACATATAGCTCCAACTGGGATAGGTGCTCTAAGGGAGAGAGCATGTGAGAACAACATATATCTCTAGTACACAACAATGCTCATCCAATCATCAAATATGCACCTGAACGACAACTCCATCTTTAGTAAAACCTATTTATGTGCATCATGGAAACAACACTACCCAACAGTACATGTGGCATAATATGGCAATAAAATAAAATGTTGGAAATAAATAATGAAAGGTAAATGTTGGAATATAAATGTGGAAAGTAAAGTGATGAAATAAAACATATAATCTAAGAACTATCAAGTAGTTGCAGAGTTTATTTAGGAAGACTTTGTTTGAAGAAAAAAAAGTGCCAAACTCAACGGCCTAGAAGACTCAAATTGAAAAATAAAGACTCAAAGACTCGAGAACATGCAACACTGAAGACTCAATCCTACTGCTCAAAGAAATTATTCAAGTTCCTATTATAAACTACTCTAACTGGTCAGACAAGTGCCAAGTAAAATCATAGATCCAATGTAACCATTCATTGAACGGATCGATTTGTCTTTGTTTACAGTTAATGATACAAGTCAAAGATGGCTTGGAGTTAATGTGAATGAAAATTGAATCCTTTCTAACTTGTTGTTTGAAGATCAAATAAAGATAAGGATAAGGATAAATGAAATCATGCCAACGATGAGATTGACTATTGCAAACCTCTTCCATCCACAAACCGATAGGATCATAAAAATTATGCAAGTTTAAATTTGATGAAAGACAAGAATATGGCACATGATTCATCCCTCCTAGGTTATCATTGTGTCCCTCATCTTTATGTCTAGCACACTCAATCATATTCACATTATGATCAATGGTGAAACAACCTAGGGACAAGTTAGAGATTAATAAACCAGAAATTGAGATTAACCCCATTTATTGTTTAAAGATTGAGAAAATATGGAATTGATATTTATAGAGGTTTTCAATCACCCAATCAAAGGAATTAGCAAAATTGAAAACATTATGCACCAAGAATGATTGAAAAGGGAGATGAAATGTTTTACCATTGACCACTTGGCACTCTTGAGACTCTTTATCGAAAATTTCGCAAGTTAAAACTTGATTGGAACATGAACCCATACAAGAGGACTTAAAAAGCTGGGATGGGAGGGTAGATTGAAAATATTGAAAATCGATCTTTTCTCCTTGATAGGTTGGACTAATTGATATTTGAATTTTATAGAAAGGAAAATATCTGAAATCAACGCCTTTCTTGATTCCATAAATGATTTAAAGATTTGGAGCAAAATTAGAATTTGCTCCATGGAAATAAGGTTACCTGAGCAAAGGATTGATTTTTCTTGATCTAGGATCGAATGAGGGATACTATCAAAATCATCCTTTGAGATATCTTCGCAATTGATTAAGGAACTTGAAAGGTTAAACAAAGAGCACTCCTGGTTATGTTGACTCACAACCAAACTATCACCATGTAATTGTTTTTCAATACGTTTACACTTAATTTGATTCTCAATCACATAATGATCACGAGACACATTTGGACTATCCTCATCCTTTTCTTTAATGACATGATTAGAAGCTGAATAAACCCTAGGATCATTTAAACATTGATTTGAATGGTTGTCAACTAAGCAATGATTACGGACTTGTTCCTCAAAAGAATCTTTGATAGACTCAAAGATAGGATGCTCAACTTCGAACTTTTCTTTATGATGATCAATGAGCTCCCCTTCACGAGTAATATCTAGCTCTAAGCCTTCTTTAGGTAATAATGACAAAGTATCTCATATGATTCAATTAATGTCATTTCAATCTCATTTTGAGGTCTATCATGATTATTCCTATACTTTGACATTTATATTGATTAACTGATCACTCATAAAATTAATCACAGGAACACTCACCATTAGTTCAAGATAGGAGAAATCAAATTGATAAGGACAATCATTACTTATATCATCGTCATTATCCTGATCATCTTCATCAAATTTATCCTCAACATCACAATCATTGCTTGACCGAGGCTCTGAAAGTTCATAAATGTTCTCACCCCATTCCTTTTTTAACAAATCAATAAACATATCATAACCAGTGATGGATTTTGGTTCTAAATGATCAAACCATAAACGGGCATCCCCATCTAAGGATTCGCCAAGGGTTCGCATGTAAACATATTCATCATCTGCACCTCTAACTTCCATATGATCCCAAAGTATTTGCAAATGATCTTCAATAGATGTGGCATTGTTTCCATAGAAAGAAGACAAATTTTTAATGTAATCCTTAGGCATAGAATAAGGTGCCCCATCTATTTCAGAATAGTCAAAAGGAAATAGCTTAGCTTGTGTTCTAACTACTATGGATTCTCTACATTGGATTTGATTTGAATGTCTAACTGGATTACAAGAATCATATAGATTAGATTGTGTTCTAACTACTATGGATTCTCTACATGGGATTTGATTTGAATGTCTAACTAGATTACAAGAATCATTCAATCGGTTGCTTTGATTGCGAGGCCTTGGCTGGGTTTGATGCTTACTAACAGGCTCAATATAATTTATTGGGGATACTTTATTACAAGGACGAGGAAACTGGTGGGAATGATAAGGGTTGTGATAATTAGGCCCATACCCATAATCATTTTCAAAATCATTCTCATACCAAGAATTTGATTTCCATCTATTTATTTCGTCATTTTTCTCTTTAAGCTTAGTTATAGTTTTTTTTTTAATTCTTCAATGGATCGGAGAAATACATCCGAGTTCATTATGGTTTATGGGATGGGTTTGCTTCTCAGTGGAGTCGGTAGGTGAAATACTAAACAAAATCATCGAAATGTATGTCGCTGGAGAAACATGATGTGAGAGAGAGAAACAAGTGAATGTAAGATTATGCAAGGGGAAAACATTCACTTAACTTAATCCATATGCGATATGATTCAAAGATAAAAGTGAAATACTACTCGCAGACACTAGAGATAAGCCTCTACCTCCCTGACAACAACACCAAAAGATGTTGGAAAAGAGAACATGAGTAGAGCTTAAGGATAAATGTCAAACCAAGGTAGGCCTCTACCTTCCCCAAAAACGACGCCAAAAGATGTTATCACAAAAGGTGTAGCTACCCACGAAACTTATCATATTCGAGACGGTAGAGGTGAGGTAGCTAACCGGTGACACTGCAAGGGCCTCGTCCATTACGAATGAAGGCTAGTTGAAACACCAGATGGGATCTTGTCACTTTAGATCAATCTAAAAAATTATCAAGGGGGAGACCCTACTAGCCTAAGAGGGCTAGAGCACCTACTCAAGACACTCTTATGGCCAAGCAATGAATGAAAGATGAGAGATAATGAGTGAGGTAGTGTAGATCTAGAGAATAGATGTGGTATGGAGGTTAAGGCAAAGTTGGGGAGGCTTAGCAAATAAGAAAAAGACCTAACTTGATTTGAAAAGTACCACAAAGAGTTTAGTAACGTAGATCTAGATAGATCTAACCACACATAAGAAAGTCCTAATGAGACCCACCTAGGGTTTATGAAAAAGAGGACATGGTAGACCCAAAAGAGTAGATCGAGATATTAAATGGATAGATCTAGTAGCTTGAAGGATAGTTTTGTGAAAATAAAGTGGGTTCAAGCATACTGAACTGATAGATCTAAAAATTAGGCCACCCACCCAATGAGAGCGCCCCCACCTAGAGAGACTAGTGCTAGATCCTAGGGAAAATGGACTCAGAATTGTATGAAATTCGAGATCTAGGGTTTATTCAAAAATAACCACTTATACTATGAAATGAGAACTCGACACAATTCTTGTTTTGCTATTTTTACCTCCATTTCAAAAAGGGTTGATACCAGTATCACGCATTTTCATTTTGAGGCATTTTTTGGGTCTTTGAATCATCTTTGTCGTAAAATATTTTTAATTTCTATTTTCAAGTGTGTTTTTTAGAAATTTAACAAAATAACATACATTTATAAGCAAGTTATAATGAAAAACATATACATTTTGCAATCTTTTATTTAAAATAAGACATTTTTATGGACAAAATAAGACACTTTTATTGACAAAATTGTAAAAAAATATAGAAAATAAAGACATTTAAAACCATTTTCAATGGATTTTCGGATTTTTTTTGTATAAAATGATATTATTTCATATTATTTTCCAAAAAGTGACTATTCACATGAATTCAAGAAAAAACTATACCATATATTTGGAAATGACATATTAAAAACATTATATATAGAAATTTATTTCTAAAACAAAGTCTGAAAGCCAAAACATTACTAATATATCTTATTAAAAAATTGTAAAATTTAACATTTTCTTCAAGACATGAATCTAATCAACAATATCATATAGGACAAATTCTTCATATAAATTGGAATTTTATGGAGCTTGGATTTCTTCAAGGATATCACTGTCGTCGGGTCTTCTATTCACTCATTTCAAATCCTTTTCTTCATATGTTATTTTTTTAACCACTGCATTATAAGTCAACATCTAACTATATTTGTCTTTACTATTTTTATTTATTAAAACATATTCATAAGTCTCACTAGGAATACTAAACTTTTACCTATAGTAAAAATATATAAAAGATAATAAAAAAAACAAAACAAACAAACAAAAATAATGTTAAAAAACTAATGGTTTGAAGAAAATTTAAAAAAAAAACTATAAAATTATTTTTTAAAGAATGTTAAAAAATACAAAAATAAACCAAACAAAAAACAAAGATAATAAACAAAACAAAAAACAAATAAAATAAAATAAACAAAACAAAATAAGAGAAGACAAATAACACACGGAATAAAATAAACAAAATTAAACTAGTTACAAATAACAAATAAAATAAACAAAACATACAAAACAACAACAACAACAACAAAACCAAAATATGGCAAAGTGTTAACAAAGGTAGTGTGTAAAAGAGGTGGCACAATTCTTTTTACACACCACCTCCACCATGACACACATTACCTTACCTCCCTACCTACTTCCCACTACCCCCTTCCACCTCCGAGGTAGGGTTGATTGGGAGGTGGTAGTGGGGAGTAGGTAGGGATATGTAGATTGGGAGGTGGTAGTGGGGAGTAGGTAGGGATATTGAGAGAGGTAACGTAAGTTCTGTTTTTTAATTTTGATTTTTTTAATTTGTTTTTTATTTTAAATATTTTTGTTTCTCTATTTTGTTAAAATATTTGTTTAAAAAAATATATTTTTACATTTTTTTTTTGTTTTTACTTACTTTCTAAAATATATTTTCATTTTTTTAAATGTTATCTTTAATTTTGTCTTTTTTTTTAAAACAAATCAAATTGTGTGATATGGTGGGTTTTTGTTGTTGTTGGTTTTTTTTTTTTAACAGATTTCTTTTCTTTTTATTTAATTTTTAAAATATTTTGTTAAAATTATATTTTTGGGGGGCTAAAATTATATAAATCATTTGTTCTTGTAAGATTTAATATATGATTTCATTATGAATCACATCATATATTTTTTTATTTTCTATGGTTAGAGTAGTGAAATTATTTATGAATTTTTTTTTTAATATGCAATTTTCAAAAAAGTTGTAACATAAAATAAAATAAAAAATATCCGTTTTGGTTAAAAAAAAAGTTGTAATTTATCTATTGAAGAAAAAAATATTTTTCCAATTTAGGGGTTGATTTCAAAGTTTTTTTACACAACAGTATCGGATGTTTAGGCCATGGCTCTATTTTTTACCCCCAAAAAAAACATGTATACTGGTATCAACACTTTTCTATTTGGAGGGTGTTTCTGGTGTTTTTATGCAAAAATTATCGTTTTTATGGCTAGAGTTCTTGTTCTTAGTATAAAGTTCTCGTTTCATAGTATAAGTGGTTCAATCTCCAAGTGGGTTTTGATGGTCGTCATAAAAAACTCATCTGATCTACCAAATCTACAAAACTACGGTTTGAAAAAAATGGTTTTGCTTGACAATTGGATGAAAATAATGAAAAACAATACTAACCTTGCATATCGTAACTGAAAATACTTGAGCCCTCCTTGAATGTCGATGATCCTTCCACTTAGCTACAATTTCCAGTGAGATCTGACAAGAAACAAAGGAAAAGCGCCCAATGAAGGTAGTGCGCCCCTCTTCTCCACCTGCAAAATCAAACTACCGAAGTGAGATTTGTTCACGGATGAAAAATATAAGCTACATACGCCATCTATAGAGAAAAATCCAATGCACAAAGTAACAATTGAAAAACTTCCTGAATATTAAACGATTTTCCCGAAAGATAATGCAAGATGCCTTAGCAATCTCCTCCAACCAATTTGCTACCCTGCAAAAGATTAGTACAGCCTCCATAAAAAAATATTGTTTGCTTGCAGAATCCACTGAAATGTCTAATCAAGAGGCATAACAATCATATCCAAGTACATTCACAAAGCTTCCAAGAGTTTATGCGAAAAATTTCTTGTATTCAATATTCTCATAGCCAAAAGTCCTTTTACAAATGAGAGAGCATCTCAATATATAGATCTTTCAAGTATGCATAACCTAGATCCAAAAAGATCAAGGGCCACGATCAAAAGATAAAAACAATCTAATCAACGACTAATATTAGTGGGATACATCATACACAGGTAAACTCAATAATAGAAGGGGGGTGCACCACTAAAATTTCCCAATGAGGGGGCACACCACATAAAAATGACAAATAACGACAAGATAGCACATGGTGGGGCTAGGAGGTTATAACATCCTTCACTAGCATTGCCCCATCGAACAATAATAAGGCGTGGTGGCAAATAATATCAAGGAGTGATCAAATTCACCAAGACGTCTCCCTAAAAAATACATCAAAATGTCCTCAAACCAAAAACAATCAAGGATGTGTGGACCCCATGTCAAGTGAAGCTGATGCCGGATGATGAAGGTGACTCAAACACTGTGCCCCAGAACAATTCCATGCCACTTCCTTGCCTTATTTTCCCAAATCGATTTCCTCATTACCCATTTTTCATTATCAAAATGCTGCCCTGGGAACATAAAATCCCAATATCTTACTGGGGACTAAAAATTGAAGCCAAATGATTGTACGGATGGGTCTGGCACCATAGTAGTATGGTATAATCATCTGGATACACCCCATGATTCCCAATGGCGCCCTAGGAGAACTCACCATTATCTGCACTGTGTTTTATTTTTAATTTCCCAGGGCAGATTTGCTGCAAAATTCCTGAAAGACCCATATCTCTCATGTAACTGCTTGAAACTGAAAACCAGCTACACCAATGGACTCAGAATGTCCAAATCAAATAGGAATGACCACTCATACACAATATGTCCATCACAAAGGTATGTCAAAGACCCCATCCACGTTAGTACCACAAAAATAATAAAGCATGTAAATGTTGATAATCATAAAAATAATACAAGCCATCATAGTAAACCATCATCGGAAGCATGAATATGTCTAATGGACACTGATAGACCATAAATAATCAACATCCACACCATTGGTCTAAAACTCATCCTAAACCTTGCTCTTGGCTTGGTCACAATGGGTTGATCAGGTCAAGAATGATCAAATGATGACCCAAGTGCTAAACACTAAATTTGCAAAGTATAAATGGACATGCATGCTCAGTTATCTATGCTAACAGTGAAACTCAAGTACAAGTAGTTTTTGTTGGCGATTGTAAGCACAATATATATATATCCAGTGGGGGGGAAGAGCAAGTGGTAAAGTGGAAATGTTGTAAATGGTTGTAAATGGAAGGTCTCATGTTCAAATCCCCATCAAATTTACCTATGCGCCATGGTTTGGTCCCCGTGGATGCACCTAGGGGTATAGTGGTAGCAGGATTGGATCCTTGGACCCCATGTCACGGGAGTACCAACCCCGTCCCCAGTTGTTGATTCCCCTAGTCAATATATATATATCCAAATGATTAGCTTCTTAAACAAGAACCTCCAGTGTATACTCATTTATAGATTTAATCATTTTTCTAGTCAACGGTGAAGCTGAAAGAAACCAGGTATGGCCAAGGGAATGACTTGACACTCGACACTGTAAGCATCTAGACTAAAGGATAAGGGAATAAAAACAACACATAAGTTCTACTAGGTGAACAATAGGGAATGGTAGTGTCTCACAAATGGGTGGAATGATGAGAAAGATCCATTAGACTCTAGTCAAACAACTTTTTTTTTAATAATTTATTTCCACAACAATATACACTAGTTAACCTCTAGAGGCAGGTGCCCTGGTAAGTCTTCTGGGCTTTCAGAAAATGACAAATACATGACCTTTTGGGGTAAGTCCAACCCTATTTCCCTGTGGGGGAAAATGATTTGTACACTATACAATGAATGAGTGCTCATCGTCTAGCTATCAACTTTAGAACATTTGTTTCACTTTAACACAAGGTAATAACTAACCTAGAAAGGCAGGTTCCCTAGAAAGCCTTATGGGCTCCATAAAATGACTAAGGCCTAGCCCTGTTGCCAGCGAGCATCCATAGCCATGACGGGTTTGCCGCACCTTGTTTCCCTTGCGGGGGGGAATGATCCTTACATCATGCAATGGATGATTGCTCATCCTTTGGCCACTAACTACTTTTTAACATTTATACTTTATTTGCAACAATGTCTAAAAACACTTTGTTTTGCTAGCAGGGCATCCATTTAGAATAACTTTAAGCTCTGATGTCTTAGTGTCTAAAGACACTCTTTGGTAAGACTGCTTGTGTTCAAGACCTAGAGGTAGACCATCCATGTGACAAACATCACATAAACCAACACCGAGATAAGATTTAGACATGGAGACCTATTCCAAAATAGAGGTGCGGGCGGGGGAAATCCTAGATGTCACTAGTCAAGTTGGAAGTCAAGGTTAATCAACAAGAAGGGAAGGAAACAGATCAACAAAGATAGTGAAGATGGTGCCAATACTAGCAAGATGTGTCCCTAAAGGGAAATGACCAAATCCATGCTATAAGTAGGGCAAGGCCAATGAGTATACAAAAGAATCTTTTGGACATAACAACTAGATCATTTATGCTTTAGATTCCAAGTAAAACCAAAATAAAGTATCGCCAACATACAATGACTATCAACTAAGTCTCGTTGCTAAAATAGGCAATAGGGAAACATCAAAATTTATACACACAAATCTATAATATCGACTAGGTCATATACATGCACTGGATCTGAAACCAATCCGAGGATCACTGAAACAACTGATGCTGCTACATATCATGGACACTATAATAATCTTTGCTACGGGTAATGAAAAATGGTTAACTCAGTCATCGAATCTGGGGTCACGAGGCTCAGTCATGGCATAGAACTAGTTAATCTGGGTGCTCTAGATCTTCTAAAAGTGGGAGATCAACAACTAGTTGCTCATCATCTGTTGATCTCAAAGTAAAGGACTGGCTCAAAGAACTACTCAAGAGTAATAATATCCCAACAACTATAAATGTGACAACAATCTCAAGCATGAAGGAGATAGTCATATACAAATTTAGGAAGACCACATACTTTCACCTCAATGGCTCTTCATGTCTCTTCCACTTGGATCTCTTCCAATTCAAGGGGGGTATCCCTAAGTAATATTGCTAAGGCTATGGTGTGGAGGCTTTGGGTGATATGGGGAGAGTAATGTGATGTCCCTGGCCCCAAAACCAAGCCAAGGTCACCAAGAAACCCAAGGGAAGGATGAATGAAGGTAATGCACAACAAAATAAGGTTATATAAGGCTAGGCCATCATGCTAGCAAGCCAATTAAATAAAACAATCGACCCTTTAAAAGACAATGCAAAGTTGTGATGCATATCATTTCTGATATGCACATGCAATGCAGGTAAATGAAAACATAAACGTAAACAAATTTGAGCAAGATATCAACATGTATCTAAACATCAAATATCATATCTATTTTAGCCATATAAGCATTAATAAAATCAGATCTGCAAGATACCATAAACAATGTAATAATCATATTTATGAGCTATCATCTATAGCCACATTAATGGTGTTAAAAATACAGATCTACTGACTGCCACCTACATCCATAGAAATAATAAGTAAATCATATATGAAGGTTGTCATATACAACCATATAAAAAATAATAATATCATATCTCATGGATGCCACCTACAACCATGTATTCGATAATAAAATCAAATCCATGACCACACATTCATTATAGAATACAACAAATAATCACATAATAAAATACTCATCACTGACTACCAACCATAAACACATCAACATAGACAAATTCAGATATGAAATATGTCATCTACAACCATATAACATCAGATCTCATGGATGCCACCTTCAACCATACAAATTAGAAACAAATCAAATCTATAAACACATATATTTCTAAAAATGCAGTAAATAATCATATAATAAAAAAAATCATCTTAATCATGGGAAACTAGCTTCAACGAGACAACATTCCATCCAACCTTTTACATGCCATGTTCATGCATCTCTCAACATGACAATCACCCTGGAATTGAGCCCATAGACCTACGAGAGAGGTACTCTCAACCAAAAGGTATGGTGCGCTCATATTAACACTAAGAACACCACCACACAAAAACAACTATATCGTAGTCACACATAAACCTTTTTCAATGAAACAAAAAGTATTGGAAACCTCACTTCGAACGTAATGGAACATGTATCACAACCCATAAATAATCAGAAATAGTTGAATGAGAACATATGGTTGCACCCTTTTCACATTGTCAGAAACCACAACTACAACTTTCTCCATCTAAACTTTTCCTTCTATCTACACTACTTGGTGCAATGGGATTCCCTTCAAAACACAAGTCCCTCAGTATATTTCCATCCAGCATCGGGCTTCACATGCTAGATTCTTACAGGGACAAGCAATAGGATAATGAATGATGTTGTGTTATGCACAACCAATTTTCAATCCCCATTACAAGGTCTTCAAACCTCATTACAAGGCCTTTAGTCTTCAAAAGTACAATGCTTCTCCTCCTAAAGCGCATGGATTTTCTAGACAAGAGAGCATTCCACTTCACTAGAGAGACCAAGAGGAAAACCATAGAAGAGAACAAGAGAAAACTCATTCCAATACACAAATAATTATTCGAATTCCCTAAGCGAATGAATCGAATTCCAAGATTGGTAAATCCAAAGGTTAAAATCCAACTCGAATTAATGAGAGAGATGAGTTATTCATTCATGATATTCCATTCCTAAAATAGAAAAAATGTTGCATCAAAAGTTGGGAGATACACTTCAAAGAGTGTTGGCTAAAAATAGTCAGTGAGGGCGCATGAGTGGATGAAGAGCATCACAAGAGGATAAGGAGGGAACACTATCCAAGTAGTCCCTACCAATCATCAAATAGGACTCAATAGTACCTCCATAAACCAAAATAACAAAAAATAGGGTCCAACAAGTAATTCTAGGGAGAGCAACAACTCCTAGTCCCCAATCCCCTCATGTGTGGAATCCATGGCCCCCCATTCTCATTAGTTACCCATGTTGATCTAGTTGTTTAATAATAATAATAATAATCTCCAAAGTCCATAGTCACAATACCTAGTGCCCAATAATAAACAAAAATAATAGCATATGGATAGGGCTTAACAACCGGGTATTATACCCCCCTCCCCCTTAAAAAAATGCATTGTCCTCAATGCATACTTATTACATACATGCCACAACACAATTTCAAAAAACATGAGGGTATGCTTCTCTCATAGCATCTTCTAGCTCCCTTGTAGCATCTTCAGGACTGTAATGGGTCCATTGGACCTTTACCTACTTGATTTCTCGATTCTTGAGCAACTTGACCTTTTTTCCCAATATGGAAACCAGTTGTACTAGGAAATCCCCTTTTGGTTCCACCTAGATCAAATTCCAATCAATCACATGATTAGCATCAAGTATATTCTTTTTCAATAAAGATACATGAAATGCATTATGCACTTTAATGCAAGATCATGTGTAATGGGACCTATCCTAGCTAAGATCTCAAAGGGTCCATAGTATCTAGTAACTAGCTTGACACAATTCCCCAAGTTCAAGGAGCTCTTCTTGGGTCTAACTTAAAAAATACATGATCTCCAACTTTAAAGTATTTGTCAATTTTGTTCTTATTTGCCTAACTTTTATGTTTTTCTTGATCTGCTTTCAAATTCTACTTGATTCTAACCATATAATCTTCCATGTACTTAAATAAATATGGTCTAATAATGATTCTATCTGTTGGAATATCCTAATTGATAAGAGTGTTTCACTTTCTCCCATACAAGGGCCTCAAAAGGACTCATCTTTAGAGAGGCATGATATCCATTATTATAAGCAAACTCTACCAAATGTAAACAATCTTCACACTTAAATGGCTAATCCATCACATACATTCTCAACATATCCTCAATCACTTGATTAACTCTTTTTGTATGACCATCTGCCTAAGGATGGTATGTTGTACTCATGTTCATATTTTTCCAAATCCTTCTAACAATCATTTCCAAAAGTTAAAAGTAAATTTTCCATATCTGTCTAACACTCTAAGTTTCAGAATCCCATGCAGTCTGGAAACATCTTTCATATAGATGTCTACAATGTTAACTGTCTTATGAGTTGTCTTTACTAGAATGAAGTGTGCAAATTTAGTCAACTTGTCCACCACCACCATGATGGAATCATTATGTAGTCTTGTCTTAGGCAACTTTATGATGAAATCTATCATCACTACATCCCACTTCCATTCAGGTATTGGTAGCGACTACAATAAACTAGTTGGATATCGATGTTGCACTTTAACCTTCTGACATTCCATGCATCTGGCTATGTATTCTGCAACATCATTCATCACACCTGGCCAATAGTATTGCTTCCTCACAAATTTTACTATCTTCTAATAACTTGAATTCCTAACATAAGGTACATTATGGATCTCCTTCAAAACCATCTTCCTTATATCCCTAGAGTTTGGGACATAAATTGTGTTCTTATGCATGAGGATTCCATTTTCTTCCAACCTATATTTATCAAAATTTGGTGGTAATTTTTGTTGTCAAAATCCATTTCTTACTTGATGGTAATGTTCATCTGTAGCATTGGCTTCAATGTTCTCATCTTTCAAATATGATGTACCAGTACTGATAGCCACTACATACATCACATGTATCTTCCTATTGAGCGCATCAACTACCTTATTCTCCTTTCCTTCAATGTGCTTGGTATCAAAGTCATATTCACATAGCAATTTCATCCACCTTCTCTGTCTCGCATTCAAAGTAAGCATCTCAAACAAATACTTCAAACCATCATGACTAGTCCTTAATCCAAACTTCTTACCCATCAAGTAGTGCCTCCACATCTTCAAGGAATGAATGATAGTTGCAAACGACATAATTATGTTCATGTTATTTTAGTTTTGTGGATTGATAACTGATTACATGGCTATTCTAAGTCAACACTCCACCAATTCCTTGCTTACATGCATTAGTGCATACTACGAATCTTTCATCAGGATTTACAATCTTTAGAATTTGTGCACCTGTAAGCAACTCCTTTAATCTTTGAAAAGTGTCTTCACACTTAGAAGTCCATTCAAACTTCACACCCTTCCTTTGCAAAGATGTAATGGGATGAGCTAACTTTGAGAAACCTTCAATGAACCTTTGGAAGATATGCAGAGGGTTATTGCATGAGTATCATGTGCATCCTAAAGTACCTTTGCTAGCAGTTGGGACAAGTATTTGTGCAAATATACTGGTGCAATATCTTGGTGAGGAGGAAGAGAATACTCCACTCGCTGAGTTGCAGGCATATGCAGCCCTTGGGACCTTGTGATATGTGATCGCTTAATAAATAGGAGCTTTATCCAAAGAGTATATGTAAAAATTATGACTATTGACCTTCAAGGTTATTATCAGCTACATTAGACTACTCTTAGCTGGTTTGCAGATTGGGAATGCATAAAGAGTCACGTTCTGTCAGAGATCTTACAAGTCATATTGATAAATTTGGGACAAATCCAGCAGTGTCCATTTTCTCAGTAATGTGTTGGTGCCATTGTTTTAAATGGCTTGAATGATCTTGTTTGCACAAAAGAGGCCATTCCATGGGATGAATGTAGGGCAAATTAAAATATTGTTCTTGCAGTGGAGACATCTTGCATTCTTTGAGTGAAAAATGGCGGGTAGTATCCAGTGGGTACGAGCTATAAAAGAATTTCTCTCTATACTCCATTCAAATTCTCTGATTCATAGCCAGAAAAAAGGAGATGATGGAGCTAAAGGAACATGAGGGGACGAAAGAAAGAATAAAACTTGTTTGAAGCTTTGAATGTCATACATACCCTATCCAATAACAGAAGGAAAAAGCAAGCTAAAGCTGGACGAACCTCAGATGCTCAGAGTACAATACCCAAAATGTTGACAAAACATTTATCAGAGAAATATGTCTTAAGGTTAGCAGGGAACTGCAAGATATCAGTTAATGTATGAAGGCACAAGAACATGAGCATGAACCTGTCAAGCAGAGTGTAGACTAGCCAAATGTTTGTTTGTATTATTGAAGTTTGATTATGAGTCCATTGGTTTACTAAGTTGCAGTTGTTTTTGAAACGATTGAAATTCTCAAGGAAACCTAAGCACTTCAGCTGTCCCTTTGTTTGGTTTAAATAAGAGGTTGTGCAGGAGGCTCAAAAACATCAAAGATAAAGGAACATATATAACACTATCCTACAGTTCTCTTTTCATTCATATGAAATGAAGTGGTTTAATAGTATAATAACAAGAGCTATGAGGTGGTAAATGTCTTTGACATTGCATTCGTAATAGCTAGTGGTTTGCAACTATCTATGCAAAAAATTAAAACTCAATAAAAAAAGATTAAATTTTGTTATAGCCTAATTAAAATTCAATAAAAATGGAATAAATATTGTTATAGTTATAGTAGGGACAATTTGGCTATTTTAGGCGAGGAGGGCCAATTTGCTCTTCCTTTAATACATCCAACCGTCAAATCATTAACATAAAATTATTTTGTTCTAAAACGCTGATCAGGGATCTTCACAACATGTGGCAGACCACATGGACGACGGGCGATAATGGATCTTCACAACAGGTGGCAGACCGCATGGATGACCGACGATAAGGGATCTTCACAACAGGTGGCGAACCGCATGGACGACCGACGATAGCAAGTGGAGTATGTCGTGGTAATTGCCTTTACCCGTCACTGGTATATACTAGCAATTGTACCTATGGGTGCAATAAAAGAACGCCGTGTTGCAAGCTAAGCAAGGAGATATGAACATATATAACAAGAAAGACAATTTGAAGTGTTGATACAATATTTTAAAGACATGTTGATACAATGTTTCAGAGATGTCCGATGCCCCTGGCCCTTGATTCTGCCCAACCTTGAATTGAATCAAATGGGTGGATTTTTTTTTAATCATGGCACCACAGAGCTTAAAATTTCGGCTAATTGTGGAAATTAAGGTGTAAGTAAATGAGGACCATAGATTGTATCATAGTCACTTATGGAGCAAACCAAAAATCAAACATACTTATAACCTCATTTTGAAACCAAAATTTGTTTTTTATGAATGCTTAATATATCTAAAGTATGTAATTTTGTTAGCTTATAACTTTTTTATGTATATATATATAACTTATGACTTTTTCATTATATATATATATATATATATATATATATATATATATATATATATTTGTTTATTAAAAAAAATTTGAAGGACAAATTAGGTATAACTTGTTTATAAAATTAAGGTTTTCTTATAACAATGATAAATTATATTAGTTAGTGGACCAAGGATAATATATATTTTAAGTGACTTTAACTCCAACAATTTATTATTATGTTTGATACAGAGGAAAAATAAAAATTGAGAATTGTTCCATATCAATTTTAGGTTTTTTTTTTCAAATTAAGAGGGCTCCACAACTACTGAGGGCTGCGACAACGTGGTGACAGTTGAAGTATCAAAGATAGGAGGCAGTGGTAATGCTTATGATGAGATGGGAATAGTAGTGGTCGTTGACAAGCCGACAAATATGATTGATTTGATGATTGCAGTTGTAAGGCGTCTAAGAGAAATGGGGTCCCTCTTATTTCTATGGCAACCTCCACAACACATGATGATCATGATCCATCACGCCTGCAATTTCGAATATCTGCAACCATCAAGTTGCAAGATGAAGTAAAAAATATAGAAATCCTCCATTATGTCGAATATCTACAACCATCAAGTTGCAAGATGAAGTAAACAATATAGAAATCCTCCATTATGTTGGTAGCGATTGCCATTCTCATTTTATTTGTGTTCATATTGGTGTCATTCTATTTGTGATTTGGTGGGAAATTTGTAGGAAATGGAGAAGCTAAGGCCCAGGTTCCGTTTGGATCCGTTGAGGCCGAGGAGGGTAGGAGTTGGCCAAGGAATGTGAAAAGCGACGGAGATCTAAACCTGAACTGGAGTTACCCTTAAACAAACTGAAGGCAAGTGCGTAGAGAGCTGACACAAAACTATGCATAAACAAACTGAAGGCAAGTGCGTAGAGAGCTGACACCAAACTATGCATGATTGTCGAGTTGTCTATTCGATCCCTCCGATCGAATGCTAAGGTCTAAGGATCATCATATAATAAATGGAAACCTTTTCTTTTCTAATACCTCATCTCGTGCTAGGGGATTTATTTGACAGATAGACATAGAGAAAGCAAGAGTAACGTGTAGGGCGGGTGCCGTGAGTAAAGATAGTGGGCCTTCCCCGCCTCCTTAAGGTTTAACAGTTTATATTCATTCAATTATTTACTGAATGACTGAACTGATTTAGCTTCACTGAATAGCTTATGGCACGCTTTAATTATATTATATAAGTTTTTGGATGAGTGGTATAAGCACGCTTCCAAAGAGGATTATATAAGTTTTTGGATGAGTGGTATAAGCACGCTTCCAAAGAGGATGAACCCATGCAAATCGCACCGTGGGAATTCACTACCATCGGAGCTTGGAATTATCACTACAACGCTTTCCTTTCTCAATTTAGTCCCTGCAACTCTGGAGTGGGGACCGTGGCCTCGAGATTTAGCCGGTGAGTGAGCAGATGTCGTATAATGATGTCGTATAATGACGGAGAAGAGGACAGGAGGTATATGCAGCTTGACAAGTTTGCAGGACACGTTTCAATGTCCAAGTATGGTTTCATAATCTGCAACAGAGCAAGTAGCATAGTTGACAGCAGTAGCACCCATTTAAGTTCTCGATAGAAACCCAGTTATTGTTTGAGTCAATTCCATAGCTGCAGTACCATTTCCAACAGCAAATTCCCTGGTCACGGATCCACCAGCAGCAGATGTTGTTAGAGCAACAGAGTCAGCATTCCTTGTTCCGCATATGAAGATCCGGTTCCAGTCAAAGCAGAGCCCATTCCAGAGCTAGTAGCCCGGGTTTATGAACCAGGGTAAATCCCCCAGAACCTAATGGTCCCGAATCAACAGACGCTGGGCCAAGGACAAATGGCTCTGTATATCGACCCGGAAGAGATGCGTAGGCCAATGGATTTGGATCCGAAACGAGCTAGGTTTATTTACCTGGAGGATCTGCACCTATCTCTGCTTCTGGCCCTAGTGAATCTGCTCCTGCTGATACGAATCGTTCCATTTTCCAGAAAGAAAAGAGAGGTAGTTTTTTATTTACTAAATTTCTTTCGTATTCACAGGTCGAAGGGAACGGGATCGGGCAAGCACGGTTAATGATCTGTAATTTTTTTTTAACTTCCTTCGCCAAACTGTGTGTTACTTCTCTATTATATAGAGATTTTTATTCTTCCATAATTAACTGTAATTGGCCTTAAAAAGTTGTTTCAGTTGTTTCTGTGAAGCGTGCATGTTCTGCATTGTGTGATCCAAGTCTGTTAAGAGAAAGGAGCAGAAGAAGCTTCGAGTCAGGAAGATACAAGATTTTCCTGGTTAACTGTGCACTTGAAGCTTCGTACACCATGAATAGGCTTTCTTTGAGGTGATTTGCAGTTTTCTCATCAATTTTGTGTAGTTACATCAATTCACTCTGAATTTGTAGTCGCGTTATTTCTGAATTTGTAGTCGCGTTATTTATGATTTTGCAGTGGGTTTATTATCCTTTATTATTTTCCTAATGGATAGGCTATTCCATCATTCTTTAAACAGTATAAAGCACCCTTCGGAACTTTGACTTCTTGGATAGAAAGGGTGAATCCCGCTTCTTGGTTTGAAGAATGAGTCTCTCATTCTGAAGCCATTCCTGCTGATCTTGTTCCCCCAAACGAGCATGATCGTTTGATCCAAGACTGACAATTCATATTTCTTGATTTGTGTTTTGCCAACAGAATCAGCAGTACCCTCTCTCTCATTTTTATCTTTTTCCCGTTATTGTTTACAGGAACATGTTTCTCCTCTTTGATATTTCGGCCATTGCCATCTGAACTAAAGTGTCTTACCAGATGTCTACTGTGGGTGTGTCTTTGAATCTCTTGAAATGAAATTAATCTAGGCTTCAACCCACTTTCAAATAATTTACTTGAGAAATGGCTTCCAAGTGAATAACAGGAGGATGTATTTCTTCCAAAGCTAAAACATGGATTGACAGAAGTCAAGGAGCCATCTTTCTTTGAAGTTGAGGAAAGTTGTGGATCCCAGTTAAGGGTCTCTAACCCAGTCTAGTTATTGCATTTTGGGAACATAATTGTTAGAGTTCTTTGCCTATGTTTGTGTTCATAAGAACCATGAAAATTACTACAGGCCCTCCTGTCTAAGGCATCCTGAATCAAATCATGAGCTTCACGAAGTCTTAGGCTTGCATTCTGACGTCTACATCTGAATCTTCTTGCATACATTGCAGCTTCTATCCAAACCTATGTGCCACAGAATGTGGTGCTGTGCGCAGTCCCAGCTAATGAAGTGCTTCAATTAAGTCCCGGCTAATGAGAACTAAGCCTCAGTCCCAGAACTAACAGCTTTATACTCTTATTATTCCCTCGTAGCTCTCTTTGACTCATTACCCATACTAGAAAATAAACCATGAACTACTGTTGTTCTTCTACATATTCCACTAGTTGTTTTCTGTTCAGTATTTACTCTTACCTCTCTATTTTCCCAAACAACATACTGCAACCTAAACACTGTTTTATAGGAATAAATACTGTATTTTATAGCGATCGAAATATATAGCAATCTAAATAAAGAAATATATTCTGTACCACAGAAAGTGGTGCTGTGGGGCTGAGGTCCTTAGCTTCTCGTCCTTATTCTCAATGCTGAGAAGTTGCAGCTAATGAGGTGTTCGTGTTCTGCCATGTCCTCGTTCTGTTCACTGGCGCGGACTGAACTGTACCTGTTAGCTTCTCGTCCTTATTGTCAACGCTGAGAAGTTGCAGCTAACGAGGTGTTCGTGTTCTGCCATGTCCTCTTTCTGTTCACTGGCGCGGACTGCACTGTACTAGTCCGCACTGTACTTGTGAATACAGGTACTGTAGACTATGTCCAATCCAAACAGTGAATAAACAATAAAAGAAAGATCAAGATCAAACAATAAAGATCAAAATCAAAGACCAACGAGGCAGATTACCCCAATCGTCGGAAGATCAAAATCAAAGACCAACGAGGCAGATTACCCCAATCGTCGGACGAAAAACAGAAAACAGAAAGAAAAACAAAAACATCAACGGATGAAAAAAAAAAAAGCATTAATTTCAGAGAGTCGACTCCCACTTGTTGAGATGAAAAAAAAAACATTAAATTCGGAGAGTCGACTCCACTTGTTGAAACGCCTTACAGCGTAATTAATCGAGAGGCTTGGTTGGCGAGCTGATTTTTCATTGCATTTTCAGTTGGAGAGAATGCTGAGCTTGGCGATCAATTTCCTTACAAGGTTGTAGTGTATTCGGTAAGGTTTCTGGCTCTACTATGTCTGTTTTCTTCTTGACGCGTTAAATTCTTGAAATTTGTTCCAGCATTAAGCCACTTTTGTCCAGGCTATGGAGTGTTTGTTTTTGTAGAATCCTGCATCAATCTCAACTCATTTTAAAGTGTTCTTGCCCAATTTGGTCACTTCTTTATATCTTTCCTCAAGCTTCGACGGAATTCTCGCCATCCTTTCACTCATTCTGTCCTGTCTTGACCACTTTGGAGGTTATTTTACTACTTTAACTGTTTTTTTTGCAAATGAGGACAATTGTCCCTTATATATAGCACGAACTAAACGTCAGGTTCCTTTTCTGTTTCATTTTTACTGTGTCACGTTTTATACAGTTCACGCACCACAATTAGACTTGAGACATATTTTAATGCCTTGAAAATCCGCTCTTGAGATTTTCGTTGATATGGCCTGGTAATATCTCAGTAGCGGTTTTACAGGGTATTTTAATATGTCCAGGGTTGAATGGCAGTGATTTTGTGGCTCAACAAGAGATCAATTAGGACACTTTAACGAAGTAAGTTTGGAATGTTTTTGTGATAATATGTCGTTATGTGTCATTCCTTCTCCATCATGGTTTTAAGTGTCGCCATTAGATTTTGAGCTTCCCACGAGAACACACTGTTCAAGGGGTTTGGGACTCAGGTAGGTTGGTCTGCCTTTTAACGGCTAAACGACAGTGCCAGGGGTTCCACACTATGCTTCCTTCTTGCTTTCCTTCTCTTGCAATATTCGCGAAGGTAAAACGCCAAAACAGACTTCTTATGGATTTCATTATTGAATAGTAACGCAAAAGAGACTGCAGCCTCATGGATTTCATATATCACAAGAGACTGCATTACTATTTCTTATGGATTTCATTATCGAATAGTAATGTTAAACACAAGTTACCTATTAAACACAGAGAAAACCTAGTTCGTTATCGAATAGTAAAGTCATATTTTTTAAAGACCATGGCACACGTCTTCCAGCATAGATATCTCATACAAGTAAAGGAATAAGAAAATAACTCCACTGCTGACAAGACATATTTCTCATATCAAGTTTAGAACTGCATTTTATGTAAATACAATTTCAAAAATTCATTCCAAAATGAACAAACACTTGACGCAATTTGCACCTTGCCATAATTCCATAAACAAGGACTAGTAGATGATCAGGTGCAATGTCCACACTCGCTCCGTTCCTTTCCCCCATTTGAACCCTGCACTGAGTTCCACTCACTGCTTCAATCTCAACACAACCTTTTTTCCTCCTGAAATTTAACACTGTGCAAATGCTTTTCAATATTTTCAGCAATTTTTCGATTACATAAAACCTAAAATAAATCAGAAAAGCTCAGCAAGCTCCTAGTGGAAAAAATATCACAGGGAGACGAGCATCAATAATGTAAGAACTATTTCACATAACTTTCTTTGTGAAATTGGCAAATGGACTACAATTATAACCCCATGGGCTAAAAGAAACCACAAGTCACCCCACAAAAATATAGTTGAAAATGAAAAGCCTGTGGCCCAGAATACCCTAGTTTATTCCACTGAGAGGCACATCTACAACCAAGTAGGGGGCATCCATCTACACTTTGTATTGTTTATACATGTTGTTTAAAACAAATATACATAGACGTTAAGATGGCTGACCTCACAGTCATAATAATAAATATATAAACTTTGAGGAATTTGATGCCTCATAAAATATCCAGGTTAATATGGAGCAGTGCTAGTAGCGACATTTGCAAAAACTACAAGACATAAGACAACAAACACACACCACCGCAGCAACTATTTGCAAATGATAAGTTTATCATGCTAGGGAATCTACTAACGGATATAGTAAATCATAGGGCAACATCATTTAAAAAATGTTGCAATGAGATCCTACAGGATAAAGGTGATCGGGAAGGATGATACTGATAACATAAAAGCCAAATGGTAAGTGGCCCTGAGGTAGAATTCTATGTTGGTTATGATGAATTGTATCTTGGCACTGCAAGAAAGGTTAATCTTAAGATGAATTCAGTAATATTTCTTCACAGCAGTCATATGACATTTGCATAAAAAATTGTTCTAGGTCACCTAGTTCGTGGTCATGTTCAAATTCAGCGACAGTGAAATTCAGAATAAATAAAAAAAAAACCCACAAAACAATGATAAATAGTTTTTCATCATTGCCACATGAAAGCCCCGGATGAAATTCTCACTTTGTCACAACAAAGTGAACCAAAAAAAACAAATCCACGAAAAAAACAAAGTTAAAATCTTTGTCACAAAAACCCTAAATACTCCAAAATTTCATGCAAAACTTCCACGCAAACCCTGAGAACTCCAAAATCTCACGAAATCTTACGAGAATTGATTAACACCCTGAGAACTCCAAAATCTCACGAAAAATCTTACGAGAATTGATTAGTGTTACCCGAAAATGTTATACCGAAATCTCGTCACCCTCATGTTATGAGATAGGTATCCCTTTGACTGCTCCAATCCCTCAGAGTTTCCCTAGAGAAATGAAGGAATAAATTAACCCCTTGCAAATTTTCCCTCTTTAGAGCTGGTAATGCTCTTTCCCCATTGACCAAAAGCATTACCCAAGAAGCAAAGAGCTAGCACCGCTTCTGATACATGAGAAAAGAGAGGTGCCACCGCTCTTTTCCTTACTGCCAAAAGCGGTGCCCTCTTATCACCGCCTGTTTGCTTCTTTAGAAAAGCGGTACTTGAGTTTTGAAGGCAAAAATAGAAGCTTTGAGAGGATTCTCGAAGCTTGCCTATGTGGAGCCTCATCCTATGGTTTAGAACCAGCTGGAGCTCGAGATCCTCCCTTTTAGGATCTAATCTCCACCTCACCCATGAGATCCTCAACCATACCTATCCTCCCATGCCTTTAAATACTAGCTCATCCCCCATGGGACAAATGAGGAAGAGTTTTGTTTCATACCCAAACTTTGTCAAAATCATTCTTGAGTCTTTGGAGGCAAGGTGAAGTTAGAGGCAATGAGCAATTGGAAGGAACTCTCAACACCAAGGCATGAAGGTTGTAGTCTCTCCAATCATTTATTAATAAAGAATGTCTTTTCTTTCCCATATTTACTGTTTCATGTGTTTATATTGCTCGATTCCTTGGTCACAAGCATAGATCTAGTTGATTATATTGTATGCTATCATGTTTTCTTTGTTGTCTTCCATCTTTTACAGGTTCTTCTGCAAGGATAGTGAGGAAAAACTTTTGAGAGAAGCATCGTGGCATTCCATTCGAGTGATTAACCAGATCTAGGGAGAGTCTAGCATTCCGTGTTTGTGTTTTGTTCTATATCTGAACCATTCAGACTAGGGAACCAACTCTTGTCTGTAGGAGGTGTGTATTTTCGGCTAACAGGAAAATCGGCTCCAGAGTTTGCGTTCCGCATATTTAGGGGAATGAAGCACGAAATTCTGTTGCAGCGGTCATTGATATACATGAATGGTAAGCACTCGATAGGTCCCGAGATCGATACCCATTCCATCTAGCCCTGCTCGCATTTTTCCTTTTGCGTGCTTTTCTTGCTGGCTGGGCTGTTGCAGGAACCACTAGGGGAGAAATCCTTTCCCCATAAACTTTTCAAACAAAGATTTGTTTTTTTTCCATTTGATGAACTTACCAAAAGCAAAACTGAATTAATCCATCATTCACTGAAACACAGTTAAAACAACAATAATTCAATGATGGGTATCACGATACGATGAGTAGAATTCATGGAGGAAGGAAGAAAAGTCTTGTCGATCGCTAGGCTGCGATGTGTTACATTAATTACATGTGTTAGAACGTGTGGTACAATAATGAAATGGTTAAAAAGCAGATTTTGGGACATGAACAAATGTGTACAAGGGATTGCATGGAATGGAGGCAGGAGGGGCATCCGAGGCTAGTAGTACAAGCACTGAAATTCGGTACATGTGTGAGATTTCTGCCTGATACACCGTCAACCCACCCAATGTCCACGGTCCAAAGCATCAAAGTTGTTGGTAGGAGAAATGTAATGTGGTCGTTTCCGTCTCTTCTAGAATTAATGGAGTATTAAAACCTGCTTCCGTCACCTCTGCCGCCAGCGCCTGAGGGCTGGATTGCAAAGAAGACGTCATCCACCCAACGACCGATCAAATATTTTAAAAATCAATGAATTTTATTTATTTTTAACTCCTAACAATGATAGGTAACGGCAAGGCTTCCAGGCAGACTTGTTATCAAAACAGGCTCTTTGTAAAGCGGATGGTTTCATTTTTTTTGAGTTTTGGTAGGAAGGTTCTATGGTTTAGGATGGAGGTCTCCATGTTATTTTTGGAGCCGTCTAAACAGGCGACTTTTTAACTTTTCCATGGGTTTGTGGTTGGAATTTTTTTTTTTTGAATTCAAATGCTTATGGAATTCAAATTGTTTTTTAAAGTGAAAAAATAGATTCAACACTGTCATAAACCCTTGGGACAACTAAATCATGCAACTTCAATAATTGTTATGTGGAATTCCTAGAAATCATTACCGAATTCACCTAGAAACATTACTGGAAAAACAAAAAAACAATGAAAAAAAGTTGCCTCTTTAGACTATACTTTTTTTTTTGGTTTGGGTTTTCTTTGCGGCCTTCCTTGTTGCAGTTGGGCCATGTCATGATCTACTTTTTTGACAATTTTTTTTTTGTCTTTCTTTCATCCTTGGTGGGACCAGCTATTTTGTCTATATGCCTCAACTATTTTGTCCATATTTTGTCTATTGTGATTGTATTGACTTTGGGCTTGGATCCATGTTATGTCTTGATCTTTCTCATGATCTACTTTAGTTGCACAACTTCAGTGTCATGGAAAAAAAATTAACGACAAGGCTACATTCTAGGTTTATCCATTAAGATGAAAACAAATTATTTATTTTTCTATGTATATATTTTTATAATATCACTGACAATCTGAGTGTGAGCATATCCACGTTGTCTAAGACTTCACTAAGTTGAGACCTAGCATGTTGAGAGCAACTTCAAGGTCAGGAAAACCTCCTATCCTAATGAGTCTAAACAGGTTGCAAGACTCTTATGTTTTGAAGGGTTGTCAAACTTTTATTTAATAAAATTTCTGATTGGCCATACCCGTGTTCGTTTCTATAAGGTTTTGACTTATATCAATAAAAAGTCTATTATTTTTCAGTTGCTGATGGGGAGGATAGCATTCATTCCTCCCAACCACCCAAGCTACAACCAATGGACTACACATTCATTCTGCAATTATGATTGCACAATCCAATAGCATTGACATTTTTATGATTATTGTAACAACTATATTTTCATTGATAAAAATTTTCCATGTAGTAACTGATTAAGATTTTGATTGACTTTTCTAAAAAGAAAATTAATTAACAAAGCTAATGTAACTTACTTTAATAATATAATATTAATCAATATGTTTTCATTTTGTTAATATACTTACAATTATCAAACAATCTCATATCATTAATAATATCTTAGTGTCATACTCTACACAACAATATGCAGTGCATAGGAATCTAATAAATTCACTCACTAATTTGATGCTGATCTAACTCAACAATTTCACACAGAAAAAAGAGAAAAAAAATAAGGGAAAGACTCTTCAAATGATCTAATAAATGTATCTAATAGAATTATTATTATTCTCTCATATTATTTATGATCATTTAGCTTTTGGTTAGTAATTAATGCTTGTAATTTCTTTTAATCTTCGAGTCATTTGGGATGGACAAATGTATTGTCTAGATTGATTTTATGACACTTGTTACAAATTCAAAATAAACAATTATATATATATATATATATAAAATAATTGATGCATGTATAACTCATTTAATTAAAATAAGGCAAGAACAAGTCACTGATAATTTATTAGTTATTAGTGACACTTAATTTATGGCCTATCAATATTTACCAACCACAAGTTAAGTGGTTGTACTAATTACATTCATGTATATATAAGGTGTCACAACTAATATTTATATATTTGATTTAAAAAGAACTTCAAACACTACCACCATTGATCAAATTTGAAGGGTGCGTCTTAATTTCAATTGGAAAGGTATTTACAAGGCAATATAAATAATTGTATTTCAGTTGACAAGTATAAATTAACTGAACCCTTTCATATAAAAAATGCAAAAAACAAATAATGTTAGTTCAATTTTTTACAATTTTAAATAATTGAGCACCCCTTAAAATCTACATGAAAAAATGATATATTTTTAATAAAGTTTATTTTGAACACATTAAGTTGTCATATGTGTATCATTAAATTTTACACTTCATAACACAACAACTATCCTATTGTGTTTTTTCCACTTGGAGCACACTTTATTATACAAAAAAATTTATTTAGACTATGCCATAATAAATATGCCATAACCATATTGGAGCATCCATGTGCAATCCAAGCTTGAGAGATGTAAGAATGTTAAGGATTGGGCACCTAAGAAAAAATAATACATAACAAAAAAAACATTAAAAAAAAATTCCTACATACCAAGCAAGTTAGCAAAGCTGGCATTACCAGGGTCAGGGCATCAATTTTTTTTGTTCAACACTTGTCGTGAAAGCATACATGTATGGAATGAAGGGGCAATGGAATCAAACCTAAGTCAATTGAATCATTGCAACTCACTACATGTCTGAGTCTCAACAATCCTCCATTTAGATTGAACCAAAATACCAAAAGAAGTTTATTAATGGCTAGATTTGAGAAAGTTCTAGGTGTGAGTAATTAAGGGCTCGAGGCTCTAAAATTTGTTGTGTTTCGTACCAATCCACGATTCAATGAATCGACAGTCATGGGTAGGAATTTAAGTTATTTAATGAAAACAATTAATTTGTATAACCTCTATGTCGAAACTGTTTTCCATGCTGATGCAGGCCACTACCCTCTTTATTGCCTTACCAAAAGGCATGATAATGAGGAAGAAGACCTAAAATTATGGACTTCATCTTCAAAGAATGATTTGCAATCACATCGGTAAGGAGTGATCAAAAGATCACAATAATCCAACGTGTCAAATCTCAGTTGATAGTGTTAATTAAAAAATTATATGGTAAATTTAATATAAGACTTACTTCTAGTTGTCTCTTATTCTTTGCATCAATTCGTATTATAAGGTGAGGATGTACATGCATAATAATCCTTAGTTATGACTATGAGATGAGGATTTAAAAAGAAGAGGATGTAAAGACAAGTAATTTTTACATGTATTTTGGTAGCGCCGAGGACAAATGTTGTGAGAAACCACAAATGTTTGGAATGACGAAAGGAGATTACATCATGATCATGTCACCCATCAAATTGAAAACTATTCTTGAGCCAACAATTGTTTTTTAATTTTATTAATAACCATTATTTCTCCATATCGTGTGCCCAATGACGCCTCTCTATAGCAATGCATAAATAGACCTCTCCACAATTTGTCATCCTAGCTACATGCCATTATTTGTATTTTCTTATAGTTGTTGTGAGTCCATGATATTCATGCAAGAAATGAAGTCTTGTAGATGAGGACCTTTTGAATTTCATTTTGACGAAAAAAGAGTGGACATTAGTAGCGAGGTTCACATAGATAGTAGGCACAAAGTTTAGATCTCGTTTCGGGCCTAGTAGTAGACTAGTAGTTGTTCTTTTTTGGTATAGTCGTAGTTGTTGACACATTGTCACTCTTTAGATTGCAGCCCCAAGTGACTCCGGTGTCAGAGTCACATCTCGATGGCTAGTTCCTCGTAATCATCAAGGTTTTTGGCCATCTTGCACAACTAATCACTGAGTGCATTACATGAGTGAGTGATTATAATTTATCATATTTTCAATATTTTGAATGATGAGTTGAACTTTATAGCATAGGGATTTCAACATCTTCACAAATTTATATGGATGGGTAATTTTAAATGTTACATTTCTTTTGAAATGTTGATATAAATTATGCTCTTCTTAATTGGAAGGGTAAAATTCAAATTTAAATTTTTTCTTGAGGGCAATTTTAAATTTACACTTCTGGGAAGGGTTAAAATCCTTTGGAAAAGCGATGAAAGACAAAAGGTAGAAATCATGATAAAAGATAAGGCAGAAAGTGGGCTTTCGGACTTTCGATGACAAGGTCGGAATGCGAAAGTCAAAAGCGTAAAAGGATTCTAAGGCAGAAAGGTGACATTCCGATTCTTGGGTTTCGCCTGCGAAGAAAGGTGGGAAACGAAGAGCAAAAACAATGCGGAAAAGTTAATGTTCCGATTTCCGAAGTCCGAGGTTGGAAAGTCGGAGTGCAGAAAAAGGTTAAGGCCGAAAGTCGTTCTCCCAATTTCTGAATTCCACAACGAAGGCGGAAGAAATAAATTTTATCAACGCGGAATGTGAAATTTCCGACTTCCCAGATCCGCCCGCAAAAGGTGGAAATCCGAAAAAAAATTAAGGTAAAGATTTGATCTTCCCATTCGTGAGTTCCGCACTAGAGACAAAAATACTGAAACAAGTTCCATCATTCCATAGATTTTCAACTTCCAAGTTCCGAAGTACGAAAACCTATTGAATTGTCAAAGCCGTACTTGTACCTACCATTCCACACAATGTGCAATTTACAGTTCTACCCTGTGATACCAAACTCCTATTTACAATGATTTATAGATCAAATTATCTAACAATGTCCTGATTTATAGATCAAATGGGTTATGGATATGAACCTTTGTAACCTACCATGCTAATTCTGCCAACCCTTCTTTTGAAAGTACTTGTTTCATTTGCACAATTAAAGCTGCCTGTTCCTATATTATTTATTTGATCGAACATTAGAAACTCACAGGCACGCCATGGAAGGAGGCGACAGCACTAGAAGAATGTACGCTGTGATGCTCCCGTTTTTAAGTCAAAGTCACTTCAATGGCTGCTTACAGCTTTCCAGAATGCTGGCAACCAGAGGCGTAGCGGTCATCTACGTGAGCCTCACTTCAAACCTGGAAATTCTCCGCCCGCTAGTGGAAGAACAAGGATGGAACAATCCTGATTTTCCCTTCTATTTCCAGGATTTATCGATCCCTGACGCCGAAGCTCCTCTGCCGCCAGGCCGTCAGAACACCAATAAAATCTCCCCCGACATGATCCCCAAGATCCATGATCTCCTGGAGAAAATGCGTGACCCGTTCGAGGCTCTCATGAAGGAGCTCACCGGCAGGGAATACTACGAATCCAGGGGCTTGACGGCTCCCGATCGTCTCGTTCTGGTCTTCGACTTATTCATGGGCTGGTCTGCGGCCGTGGCGGCCAAGTTCGGCGTCCGGTCGTTCATATTCCAACCGTTCAGCGCGCACATGTGGCTCTGTATGGAGGCCATATTCCTGGGCCGGGCGGAGCCATTGCTGCTGCAGGAAGTAGCGGAGGGTGTTCAGAGATTGCCTTCGGTGGATTTCGTGGCGTCGCAGGTCCGCAAGCACATGGAGTTCACCCGGTTAGCGGATGGGGTTCTTCTGAACACATTCCAAGAAGTGGAGCCCAAAGTGATTCGATATCTCGATAGCGTGGGCGTCGGAGGCGGTAAGCCTTTCTGGGCGATTGGGCCGGTCATTGATCTGCCTCGCAGTTGTCAAATCCAGAGGCCCCGGGACGCCGAGATTTTGGCGTGGTTGGACGGCCAAACGCCCGGCTCCGTCGTGTATGTGTCTTTCGGAACGGAATGGTTTCTTTCTCCGTCTCAAGTGACAGAGCTGGCTCTGGGTTTGGAGACCAGCGGGCAGCCCTTCCTGTGGGTATTACGCTCGCCGGGCCCCTTGTCGGCTGAGGATTGGAAAACGGACCTGTTACCTGAGGGCTACGAGCGGCGGGTGCAGGGACGGTGTCTGATCGAAACCGGATGGGCGCCGCAAGGGGGTATTTTGGCACACGAAGCGACGGGAGCCTTTATTAGCCACTGTGGATGGAATTCGTGCCTGGAAAGCGTGGCCGCGGGGGTTCCGCTGATTGCGTTGCCGCTGCAGATTGACCAGCCGGCGAATGCTCTGCTTTTGGCTGGGGAAGCGAAAGTGGCGGTGGAGATGAACATGATCGATGGCGTTGCTAAACGGGATGAGGTGGAAAGGGCGGTGCGGAGTTTACTGTGTGGGGAGGAGAAGGTGGAAATGAAGCGTCGGGTGAAGGCTGTGAGTGAAGCTGCCGTTTTTGCCCTTTCCAATGAGGGAGGAGCTGCTTGGAAAAACTTGGAATCATTCATTCAGTACTCGCTACAGGAATGAATTCCAGATGGACATTGCATTGAATCCAAATGTTTGGTCATTTTTAGCGAGCCGTGAATGTAATGTTATTTATTTTAGGGAATGCTTTCAAAGTTAGTCCATGCGACCAAGCAGGGACTGTAAGTCAAACTTTATTCATTACATTAGTTTGCTTTCTGATATATAATTTTTCACAAAGCTTTTGTTGCGACCTTCGGGGCATTACAAAACCCTCCCTTACTCCGGACAAGCGGACTGAAAAATCCCCACATCCGCATGAGATTGTAACCTGTTCAAATCTTGTGGGGTTACTTCCCAAAAGGAACCACACTAATGGAAACTGTTAGATGGAAACTGCACCAGATGGAAACTGTTAAGAGGAAACAATAATGACGACCTTGTCAGAGCATTTGAGTGGGTTTAATGGTTAAGAGCATGTGTTATCTCTGAGGAGGTCACAGGTTCAAAATCAGCTGGAGTAAGGATGTGTTGGTAGCCAGTTATGACAAAGCTAGAAGGATAACTGATGCTGAGTCATAAGTTCCTAGTATATCTGACTTATTGCCATATACTGTGGAACCTGGGATACAATGGCTTCCCTTGGGGTCAAGTATGGATGCTGCTTGTATCGAGAATTATGAAATTGTTTTGAAGATGCTTCATTTGACAATCCATGGCCATGTAAAAGTTTCTGGACTATTTTTCAAAGCATATAGGGTATGGTTCTGTTTTGGAACATGTTATATAAAATCCCATAGGTGGGAAGAGAATTGCAAATCTTGTTTCAGAAGGAAACTCACATGGAGATTAACTATCGTCATCATCAAATAATTAATTATACTGTTGTAATAATTAATTAATTAATGCCTCAAAAAAACTTATACTGTTGTAATAATTAATTATAGAACCAAATGCTATTTTCGTCAAACCCACATTGAGGAGAGTGCTTACTGGTCTAAATCTCAAATAGACTTACTCTAGACTATAGACCAATTGCAATCTGGGAAAGGAAGTTTTGCTGAAATTGCGATTTTGGTTGCAGAAATTGCAAATTTTGTTGCAAAAATAGATTCAACCCCCTCTATAACCCCTAGGGCACCCCGGTTATGCAATTTCAACAATTCTTGCCAGATTTTAGTCAGAATTTTCGTGGAAAAAATAGTGCAAGAGTTTAGCTTATTCCCACATCAATAGTGGTTTTCGTTGAGAAAGCGAGAGACAATAATTTGCTTAATACTTCCACAGGAATTGTGGGCTCTTCTTCTTGCTATTTGTTTCATTAAGTACTAATTAGACTTACACACATCAATAGTGGTTTTCGTTGAGAAGGCGAGAGACAATCATTTGCTTCATACTTCCAAAGGAATTGTGGGCTCTTCTTCTTGCTATTTGTTTCTTTAAGTACTAGCTCTTTCACTGTTTTCTTGTTGCTTGTTTCATTGAGAGCTAGGTCTTCCTATGTTCTCCCTGCAGCTCTACCCAGTAAAAACTTTGAAATTACCAATCTTTTTTGGTTCCTTGGAATGATCCCTAAAATAAAATTTATAACAGGTTCACAATTATTCTGAAAATAACACTGTAGATGGATCATATACAAGATACTTAAAAGGAGATTCCATGGCATTTGACCAACTGCATTAGCCTCAGTACTCTGTAAGAATTCACCTGAATTGGCCCCTATTTTTAGTTCATTTCTTTGTGAAATTCCGAGGAAATAACCTTCGTATATATATTCCTTGTAGTGATTGACACTAGAAGTGGTCAATTTGTTTTACATAAATCTCTCCTACACAAATATGTTTTGGAGTTAAAGAACTTTACAAGGCTTAGGATTTCCTGTCTTAAAGAACTTTGCAAGGCTTACCCTAGATAGGTGTAGGTGTAGATGTGATCAAGATTCAAACCATTTACTTTGGGATGTTCAGCATTCTTTTCTATATTGGCAAGCTTGTGCAATTTATCTGATAGGAATTATTATTGCCTCAACTTTTTTGGTAATTCAGGTCTCTGTAGTTATTGGATTGGATCAGTTTGTGAGATAATATACTCCAAACATTCAAAAGGTGAAAACAGAACAAAATTATGCACCTGCAAAAATTTGCCTACATTTAGGAAAAACTACCGAAGCTGCCGAAGTAGTATAACATACTATAAAACAAAGACTTATTGTTACTTAAATATGACAGTATAGAAGTGAAAGAAAATGTTGTCAACCATGCATTCATTACAGCTATCTATGCTACCTGGTACTTGGTCCATTGTAACAATTAACAGTCAACCATGTAACTTAAATCTACATAACTTAAATCTACATATAAATATGATAGATCCCAGCATATACCCAGAAAACTATTCTTCATTACTCATCATATAAACAAAGCCCCATAAAAATAGAAATGAACTGACTTCCACCATACTTATCCTACCTCCAAGTTGAATATCCTCGCATGAAACTTTTTTTTGTATTGCCATTTGAAATAGGTTCTTAGCCTGATTTGGTCACGGTGACCTCACCAGAAGGTTTTGTTTGTTGGTCCCCTTGCTGTTCTGGTAGTTCTTGCAATGATAGTTGTTCCATGCTCCTGGCTTTGTTGAGATTCTACTTATTTACATGCAACTTTCATCCTTAATACAAATTGGCATGCAAATCCTTAAATATTGGGAAAATATAAATATATTAAAATAAATTCACCAAGAAATTTAATGAGGTTATATGCAACATCTCAAAATTTGTATCTGTACTTGGCTTAAATTAGAACCCAGAAGCTGACAAGTATTGAAGAAAACAAGTAGCCTGGGTTATCAAAAGTTTAGCGTACCCATTGGTCCATTCCATTTAAAACTTAGATACAATTTATCCTAAACTTATTAAAACATTCGAGGTGAAAAGTAGATCCAAATTAAGATGGATATGTATTTAATTTTTTTTATTATAAATCTGATAACTAACATTTACATTAAGTATCAGCCACCGAGCCTAAAGAATTTAGAGAAGAGGAAAAAGGAAAAAGTTTAGATTTGAAAAAAACACATGATGGGAAGGATTTGTTCTTTCCAATGAGGTACTCTACTTCATAGCTCAGTACGTGAGCGAGATTGCAATGCTTAAAGTTGTTTAACTTTGTGTAACGTTCTAGCCAGTGAAATACTAGATATCTTCTCTATATGGAGACTAATTAGCTTACGCTAAACTCCAACTACTAGTGTAGTTCAGTTTGAAATGAGACTGATTTATCGCTTCTGTTAACATGAGTGCAGAAGAATAATATAGCAGTTATACTATTGAAATCTTAATAAGAGTTATTCTATCTCTAACGACTCTATTGCCTACATTGCAGTAAGTTTGAAACAAGCCTTAGTCCCCCTTTATTAGTGAAAATACGTAAAAGCCTATAATCCGTAAAGTCAGTTTCATGGACACTAACACTGCACTTGAGACATTAGAGTGCGGCACTAAGGTTGTGCCGCCTTACTTAAGAGACCATTAGCCAGAAGGAATCAGCCTTTAGCCTTTCAACAGAAACAAGCCCAGTCCCGCTGGTCCAACCTGTAACCTTTAGCTTTCATAACCAGAATGATGATTCAGGCAGGGACAACAGAGGCCATAAGATTTCCTAAAGAGGTTTTTATTTAAAAAAATTAAAAATAAAATAAAAATGTAAATGATCTATTCATTAAAAAAATTAAAAATTAAACAAGTTCGTAAGCTAAACTCTAGACCATTTGCACCTAAAATCTCAGGAGTTTTCTAGTCAAAATCCAGCGGAAATTGTTCAAAGGGTGGTTTTCAGTGATTGGAATTACATAATCTGGGTGCCCCCTAAGTAATCGAGGGTCCTGAATCCATTTATGCTATAAAAATTGCAATTTTAACATTGAAAATCTCATTTTCAACAACAAATCGTATTGTCGGATTCCTGCGAAACTTGACTGAAAAAATGCAAATGGTCTAGAGATTAGCCAACTCTTCGCTTTGTTGATGTGTATATATATATTTAAAAAACTTTTATTATATTTAAATAAAAGTTGTATATAGTGATATAGTTATAGTCAATTATGTGATGTGATTGTCACATCTATTAAGATTAGTCATTATTATCATTTTAATAAACCAGACACTTGACATTGTTAAATAATTTTAAATTTTTTTTTTATATTTTAAATTTTTTTTTATATCTAACAATTTCATTTACACAATAGAGGAAATTAGTCAAATTATTAAAATGAACCTATCATAAAATGAAAAAGTAGATTTTAAGAAATAAAAAAATATAATTTTATTTTTAAAATATTAATTTAATATATGAATTTTATTAAAGTTATGTAAAATTTTTGAAAAAGTATATAGTTTAATTAAAATGATATTGGCTTAAACAAACATAATAATTTATATTGATTTGATCTTAAACCTAGATATATAAAATACCAAAATGGATCAAATATAGTGACATGTAAATTTTTGCTTGTGTAAAAAAGTTAAAATAAAATAAAATAAAAATTACACATAAAAATTGGATCCTTCTCAGTATTATATAAATCCTAATTTAAGATAAATCTATGTTGATTATAAACATTTCACAATTAATATTATATATGATTGTTCTTATCTTCTATATTTTATGTGTACATATAGTATACTTATATAATGAAGGCTTTAAATTCATATAACATGTTCAAGAGCATTCATTTAAATTGGAATTATTTAAAACAAAACCTCCTCATAACATTTATGTCATTTATATGTGTAGGCTGTTAGCTTTATCCGCTCTACATTGTATTCGATCAGGTTTATTGAGTGAGCATTGTGCATTTGCTATTTGCTATTTGATTTAGGAAATTTTGTAATACACCAAGCTATTGTTAAATTGTTTATTTACTTTACTTTGAATATATATATATATATATATATATTTTTAACATTTGATAAATAAAGTCAAAATAAATGTAATGGAATTATTATTATTGATTAATTAAATTATTGAGAGAACTCACAATCTGGTTAAAAGAGTGTTTGTTAACCTACAAGGGGAAATGACAAATGGTGAAAGCTGCTAAGTGAGAACTCAAGTGATGCAAGAGGCATCTTTCCCAAAATGAGGTCAAGACTCCTTGTGGAACATTAAAGAGCAGGAGGCTCATTAATGACCAAGTTCTAGGTAAAATACTATAAAATGGTATGTCCATTTAATAAGTAGGAGGCTGGGGATGGATGAGGAAATAATCTATTGATGGAACGAAATGGCGCATTGATTCGAATTTTCCCTTGTGGTTCAACGAACAAGTTCGGGGGTTATCGAACAAGTAAGATTTGACACTTTGTTTTCCCGATAGTGGTGACAAGTTCATCTACTGCTTTAGTCTTGATTATTGCAGTAGATTATAATTTTGAGTGTATTATAAACTGAGAATATACAATGTATCAATTAGTATTCTTTTTACCTTGTTTATTATTAATTTTTGTTTTATATGTTGTTAGTGGTTTATTTACTTATAGGAATGTATAAATCACAAATTACTTTTCTTATAGAGAATACCATAAATTTAAATTGTAAACAAATACAAATCTTTTTTAGAATGTCACAATATTAAGCTAATCAACTATCAATACAACTCTTGATTCTTTAACAAATCTCGAACATAATAGGGAGCGCTGAGAGGCTTCGATTTATATATGATAAGGTATAATTAAATAAACTAATTCTAGATTATAATTGTTTAATTTCCTCTCTTTTAAACAAATACAAATCTATGTACCATTAATAAGTTTATGTTTTAGTAATTATAGATATAGACATAATAGATCCAAAAATTAAATAATTAACTAAGAATTTAACATAGTCAACAAAAACATCCAAATAGATCCAAGTAAACAAATTACAACAAATAGAGAATCTATGAGGATCGATTATATCTATAGATCTAGGAAACGACCATCAGCCAAATCAGATCCACATCCAAATAAATTAACATTTAAACAAAAGGACAATCTGTATAATCCACGATTATCGGGTGCCAATCATTCGAATTTACCAAATCATAGTATAAATTCCAAATTGCCATGGATTTCCAAATCGAAATATAGACTCAACAATATTATTAACGAAACTTATCTTAATCGATAGAGGCTGTAAAGCCCCCCTTTTCCCCAACACTCTGAAAATAGAGTAACTCTGGAACTTAGCCTACAAACATACTTTCAAATTTAGGCATTCAAGGAATTGAAACATTGATCCAAGTGTACAATAAAGGACTCACACCAATGCGTACATGCATACAAAACTGCTAGCGTTAGTATAAAACATAGTCACTTAATTTAAGATCTTTTTCCTAATAAACAAAGTTTGAGGATAAGGTTCCTCACCACAAGACAAAGAAGGATGAACTTGAGAAGAGGTAACCCTGTCGCCACTCTCGCATGGCCCTTATGTCAACCCTCCTTCACTAAACACTAAGAGGGCCAAGGGTTTGCTCCTCCTAGCTCCCTTACCTTCCTTTTCCCTACACAATCAAACTTTCAAGTTAGTTCCTGCTGAAAACTACAAAATTTTCTTTTGAATTAACGGGTAAAGACTTAAAAGAAAAACAAATTTACCAAATGAAATTACATGTTAAGTTCTGATTGTCTTGGGAAGCCCTCGGCTAGAAATCAAAGTAAGCACACCGATATTTCCACCTATAAGTCATTGGAATGCCAAACTGGAGGTCGTGGGGTTGAGTCTCATGGAGGTTTCCATTAACCAAAAGGAAGCCAAGCTGCCATTAACCACCTTACATACTAGTAGAACACCTTTAAAAATATTTAAAACACAGCGTATATTGTCAACAAACCAAGTAAACTATGACAGACATGCCGGTATGATAAATGGGGTCACTACATGCACCATCGTGTAATAAAGAGTCTCAAAGCGAAACCTCTAGAAAGCACCAGCAAAAAATCAGACAACAAAACCCTTACGACCAAGTAAATGTGGCTTAAAACCCTAAAATATATCTCCAATGACAAGGATTTGACAAGGTATAGATAGAGGGCCAAGGCCCAGGATCAGTCCTCTCCACAAAAAGCACGTGAGGCAGCCTTGTCATTCATTATGCTTGGATGCGTTGTCAACTCGTAGTCAGGGCTTATGACAAAGAAATTAAAACTTCATTAAACTTCATTAAAACCTCCTTCGTGCAAGCTGGCCTCCACCTTGTGATTCCCATGGCCTTATGCCAAACCTTGACTTAAATGTTTTAAAAACTTATTCATACCTTGTAATTTATCCCCACATTGCTTGCAAAGCCCACAAGGTTTATGCACCAATGTATGCAAATACCTTATATAGAGTAAGGTTAAAACTTAAGTATAAACACATAAAGTGTATGTCTAGCAAGGTATAGCTTGGGTCTAAAGTCCAATGGTCTAGGATTTTAATCCTAGGTAAACAAAACCAAACATTTCATTGATTTTAAACTTTAACATTTCATTTTGGCGAGGGTTGCAAACCGATTGTCGTCATAGTTGGAGTCAACACCGGACGGACGACAAGCCTTGTCATTAATCAAGTAAGAATTCCACGTAAATTTATCTGCGCAAATAAGTAAAAATGAACTTATAACTAAGAAAACATTTTTGCGACGAATGAGTACATACATATATAAATGGTATATTTTAATGGTTTATGACATTTGTGACAAGTGAGTTGTCATATCAATGTCTTAGGAACATGTCAAAATATATTCTTCATAAAATTTCATGCTTTATCAATAATGGTTAAGGGTCCAATCTATCTAAATCAGGTATGGAAATTTTTAATATTTTTATTTTAAATGAAAAAGACATTAACACATATGTATATATACTATGTATTTTAAAGAAGAATTTTATCTTAAAGTCCGTGTGGCATGACAAAGAAAAGTTACAAGGCACTAAAAGTCCAGCAATAATGAGCACATGCTCATGAATTGCAAAAATGTAGAATTCTTTATATATGGACCCAAGAAAAAGGATTATTCTAGGTAAAGTGCATTTTTATTCTACTTAGGATTGATAGTTTGTATAAAGAAGGTAAAAAAACCCAGAGTCTTTTGAGACCAAAGAGACTCTCGAGGTTAAGACTTCTAAGAAATCTTTATATTATTTAGTGTTTTATTTTTTTTAATTATGTGTTAAAAGGTGTTTTTTATGTGGGAGACGTGTAATTTCATGTTTAACATGGAGTAGACATGTGACATTTTAATATAATAATTAAATATTAAGTAAATACAATTTTTATAATGTTGGGCAGTACCTAAAATTTAAAAGTGGAGTTGACACATGACATTTTAATAAATTTTTACAATGTCAGCTTTAACCTAAATTTCCAAACCAAATTGATTATATTCAAATTAACTAAAACTAAAAGAATTAACAAAACTTTGATACTTATTGCTATGTGATCAAAGTTAAGTTATCATTAAACAATGATTCAAATATAAGGAATAGCATATACTAGAGATTTACATAATAAACCAGTATAGATCCATCTTAACTTTGGATCTACAAAGTGCCCAAATTCCTTCAAGTGCAAACTTAGGTGCAAAATTTGAGGAAAAAAATGCACGTCAAAAGATTTGATCCCTCTTAATGCATGATAGATATGAGTTAAGATGGATATAAGCTTTTATTCAATTTTTTTCACATATATCATTACCTTTAGACAAAGACTTGCAACTTGGCTACTATTTATCTTGTTTTAATAAAAGTTAAATGAGTTTTTATAATAATTAATCATCCTCATTTTCTAGATTTTTACTATATAAAATTTTATCCTTATCCTAATAAGTTTACTATAAAATTTTACTTTTTAGTGGACTCTCTACCCATCACAAATGATCTCATAAAGTTCATCCATGTGATCACCTCATGAATAAAAGGAGAGTCCACTAAAAACCTTGGGAGAAGGATAAACACTTACTCAAGCAAAAATACCCCTAACACATACACAATTAAAAAGACATTTTAAATATTTGGTAAGATGTATATTAAAATTCAATTCTAAACTATTTATAATAATAATGGTTTTTATATTTTGTTTATTTATTGCGGGATGCAATGTTATCTTTCTCTAAATTGGGTTTATAATAAATATATTATTGTAAGAGTTTTTAAAAATATTATAATTATATATTTTTAATTAATTCATAAAAATATTAAAAATATGTTTTGAAATGTTATTTGTGTATATTAATTTTTTTTTAAAACATAATAATAATAATAATGATTTATGTTTTATTAATTTGTAAATTTTAATTTAATATTAACTGCAAAATAAAATAATAATAATTATTTATATTAACATTTTTTAAAAATATTATAATTATATATTTTTAATTAATTCATAAAAAGATTAAAAATATTTTTTGAAATGTTATTCGTGTATATTAAAATTTATTTTTAAAATATTTATAATAATAATGGTTTTATGTTTTATTAATTTGTAAATTTTAATTTAGTAATAGTTGTAAAATAAAATATTTATTATTATTATTTATATTAACTTTTTTTTCATAATTCTTTTTTTTAATATTCATATTGAATTAAAGAAAGATTATTACAAAACCATATATTTCTAAACAAAACAACTTTGAATATTTTGTTATAAAGATTTTTTTAAGATATTGTAATCCTATTTATTTTTATCACTTATAATAAAGATGGTTAATCTCATATGACACCTATATATTTTCATTTTTTTTATTATAATCTAACCATTTAAAAAAACTAACATTTTGTATTAGTAAACATATTTATTTATTTATTATAATTTTTTTTTTATGTTTTAGTATTATTATGGTTGATTTTAATATTATTATTTTTAAAATATTTATATTTTTAAATTTAATTTATTAAAGTTATAATAGATACAAAACCCTAATTAAAAAAAAAGTATTATATAAATAGAAAGCAAAATAAGATTTTGCATTTCTTTAAGATAAATTTTAAGAAATTTTTAGAGGGAAAATTTTAATTGAAAAACTAAAGAAAACAATATTATTTTCTTGAGGGAGTGTAATTCTCACCTTAAAAGGATTTATGAATCTTTTGATGTCATAGATAACGTTCAAATTCTTTCTACACCAAAATAAATGTTCTCTTTAGAAGACATAGAGAACAGTTCACAAAAGGGGAAGCTTAAGATATCAAAGGATACCAAGCATCAATACAATAGGTTTTCCTAAACCCTGGACAAAAGCCTCATTGTTCCTATTTTTAAAAGTAGAGATAAAAACAATCCTTTTTATAGAACCATTATGATTAGCTCTCTTTTAGCCAAGATTTAAGTAATTATTTTGGAAAATGAGATCAACATATGACTAGAAAGTTATGGAAAATGAGTTAAAAGCCACTTAGGATTTAGGAGATATCATTCAACTATGGACCACCTTGTTACACTTAGGACCATTATCGAGGAGTGTTATAATAATAAAACCAATCTTCTATGTTGCTTTGTGGGTTTTAGAAAAACATTTGACACAGTGCCCAAAATTAACTTTTGGAATAACTTAGAAGAGCTAAAAATCCCTTTCAAGTTGAGAGCTGCTACGATAAGGTTGCATAAGAAGGTGATCGACTAGCTTAGGAACTTTGATTTTTGGTGAGAAGAAATGAATTCAAGCAAGGTTGTCCCTTGTCCTCTCCTAGATATTGTTAGAAGCAGAGGCACCCAGGGGCATGTAGCTAATTTGTGTAATCTCTAACGGAAATGTGGAGGGAAGGTGAGTGTCCTCATAAATCACCCCACTAGATTATTTGTATACTACACGATTGGTCTTTACTCAAGCTTAATTCCATTTGGTAGAAGAAATAGTTCACTCTTGGTTATCATTAACACTTGTGATTTGAGTACACAACATCATTCAATCTCACATAGCCAGGGGAGATATTGGTTATGTGGGAAGGATAATTTTGCATGCTCTGTTGTACGCGAGACTGATTCAAGGCATACTGATATCATGTGTGGAATCCTTAATATGGAACCAAATTATTTTGCAGCTCTATCATGTTTGGGTTTCGTACACCATAATCTTTATTTTTCCAAGACCATAGTGTTCTTCCCTGTTTTATTAATTAGTGTTGATTCTCATTCTTGTCGAGGTGAGGACTCAACCCAGTGGTGGTTGTTCCCGATGGCCCCTAGCCTAAGTGACCATGAAGCCACATAAGTGGGGGGGAGGGGGGAGGGGCACTCTAGGTAGGAAATAAACTGCACCAACCCCTAAGTATCATTTGAGGAAGATATCCGTCCACATATCTAGATGGTGGTGGAAAGCATGGAGGCCCATTCCCTTGAGTTGTAGATCAATGATCCTAAGCAACATGAATTGGTGAATCCATATTGGACTGTAAAAACTATGCTTGCTCATGTCCTCTGGCAACAAGAATTTCTTGCATCCACAAGGAACCAATGCTTGCTCATTTCCTCTAGCAAGAGGACCTATTGAGCAAGTAACATGAGAAGATGACTTGAGATAATACGTTAGCATCTAGAAATGGCTGAGTTAATTGAATAGTTACTGGAGATAAGAATGTAATTTTTAAGTTGTTGATTAGACTGTGGAGAAGAGTCTAGAAGGGGAAATCATAACCCTTGATATGTGATCTAGATCAATGGTTGAGATCTACTTGAACATTGTATAAATATTTGTATGTTGTTAGTAATGAATCAAGCAAGTCTTAGTTTATTCTCTCATTATGTTTTCTAATGAAAATAAACAAAGACTTGCTTGATTGATTTATTGCCAACAACACATATTTATACAATGTTGAATTGTTCTCACCCATTGATCTAGCTAATAGATCAAGGGCTATGGTTTCCCCTTTTATACTCTTATCCATATTCTAGTCAGCAACTTATTTATTACATTCTTGTATCTATCAACTACTCAATTGACTCAACCATTTCTAGTTGCTAACCTATTCTCTGAGGTCATATTCTCATGTTACCTGCTTAATAGGTCCTCAGTTCAATCATACAACAAGTATGAGTTACATATTCCAACACTCCCCCTTAACGAATACTTGTTGTTTGTATCTTCAATTCTTTTTCTTGTGCCTGCTCAATGTGCTTGTTTTTGTTGTCTTGGTCCTTATCTTGGTCATGTCCTCATTTTTTGTTTGTTGTATTTATATGTCTTGGCTTTAGTGTGCTACTGAACATTATATGGGCCTTCCCTCATCATAAGTCACCTTAGGATTTTGAGGCTTACCCATAACCATCACAATTCTATAGTAGTTTCAACTTACCATGAACCATGTATCACGTAATGTGGTTTCTAACTGACCACAAACTTCCATCTATCACAAAAAGTGGTTTTGGATAAACATGAACCTCACATACAAGTGGTTTCAAATGACCATGGGACTTCATGATGGGGAAATTAATTTACAATGCACACTCACTTGTGCTTTCTTGACAATGGGATTTGTCCTCAAACATTATGCTTCTTTCTTTGTACTTGCATAACACTGATCATTGATGTCCATATAAAAAGCAATCCATCTATTGAGATACATGGTTGACATCTGCTATACTCACTAGTTCTATAGAAATGCTTTTAACCTATGTGGTTCATCAATATGCTAAAATTTCTCTTGGTCCCAACCAACTCACAATCTCATATTACTTCACGCAATCCCCCTTTAATCGAAGATTCAACTTCTCTGATTCACATCAATCTAGTATACGAGTACACTTGTCACCCCGTACCTCTCATAATGGTTAATTCCACAACTTGATGCCACATCCTCTCTTTGCATAAGAGGATGTACGAGAACCCTGCAACAAAAGAAAGAGAACCTCCCACTAAAGTTTAATAAAAACACTATATAGAGGGAACCATTAAAATGTTGGGAATGTAGTGAGCCACATTATTTTAAGGATTGTCCCATAATAAAGAAAAACTTTAATAATGTTCACTCGATTCAAGAAACTGTTATAGTTGGGGATATGGCGAGAAGCATGCCCAAAATCGGTGTTGCATTAGAGAATCAACAAGCAAACCATTAGACTTCAATGGTCGAAATCGAAGGTATGTTAAAAAGTCAACCAATTTCTATGCTAATTGATCCAGGTGCAAGTTTGAGTTATGTATCACCTACGATTGTTGAATTGTGTAAATTATCACAAGAAAAAATTGAAAACTCTTGGCTGGTATAGTTAGCCACAGGTACCAAATGGAAGGTCACTAGTTATGTGAAAAAGTGTGAAATTACGATGAATGATTTAAATACACATGTTGATCTAAATATATTACCATTAGATTCTTATGTTTACTGATATAGGAATGGACTGGTTAGAGAAACACAGGGTTATGTTAAACTGTTATGATAAAACTTTTACATGCATGGATGATAATGGCAATACAATTAAAATAAAAGGGGTTTCCAGAAAGGTTAGCATCAAAGAAATCTCTGCCTTACAGATTTAAAGATATGTACGTAAGGGATGTAAAGTATTCACAGTATACATGATTGATGACAAGGATAATGATAACAAACTTAAAATGGAGGATATACCGATCTTAAAAGATTTTAAACACATATTTTTGGAAGAAGTCCTCGGACTACCTTAAAAAATGGACATAGACTTTACAATTGATCTAATACCAGGAGCGGTAACAACATTTAAAACTTCTTATCGGATGAATATAATAGAACTTACAGAACTTAAATCACAATTGCAAGACCTAATTGATAAAAAGTACATCCGACCTAGTGTTTCCCCTTGGGGAGCACCGATCTTATTTGTAAAGCAGAAAGATGGAACTTTAAGATTATGCATAGATTATCGGGAATTAAACAAGATGACTATTAAAAATCGATATCCTTTACCTTGGATTGATGATTTATTGAACAAGTTCTGAGGGGCAACAATCTTCTCCAAAATAGATATAAGGTCTAGATACCATCATGTACAGAGCAAGGATGAAGACATATTTAAAACTACTTTTAGAACCTGATATGGTCATTGTGAGTTTGTCGTAATGCCCTTTGGTTTAACAAAGACACATGTAGCTTTTATGTGCTTAATGAATAATATTATGAGTAACTACTTAGATAAATTTGTAGTCGTCTTCATCGATGACATACTGATTTATTCAAAGAATAAACAAGAACAGGAAGAACGCCTAAGGATAAGTTTACAAGTGTTCAGAGAACAACAACTATTTGCTAAGTTTAGCAAATTTGACTTCTTTAAAGACATAATTCAACATCTAGGACATGTAGTGTCTAAAGATGGAATATCTGTCAACCCCGACAAGATTAAGACTATTACTGGATGGAAAGTTCCTAAAAATGTAACTGACATAAGATCGTTCATGGGGATTACCGATTATTACTGAAAATTTATTGAAGGATTTTCTAAGATAACCTACCCCATAACTTCACTACAAAATAAGGGTAAGAAATTTTATTTGAGCGAAAAGTGTACTGAAAGTTTTAATAAACTAAAACACCTATTAACTACCACCCCTATCTTAAAAATTGTTGATCCATTTAAAGATTTTATTGTATGCAATGACACATGTAAGGAAGGGTTAGGTGGGGTGCTAATTCAAGAAAACTACATCATGGCCTATGAGTCTAGAAAGTTAAAAGAACATGACAATAACTACGCTACACATGACTTAGAACTTGCTGCAATTATACATGCACTAAAGGTGTGACGACACTACCTCATCGGAATAATTTTTTTGCTAATTTCAGATAACATAAGTTTAAAATACTTGTTTGATCAACAAAGCCTAAATTCTAGACAAGCTAGGTGCTTGTCATTTTTTAGTGTATATGAATTTGAAATAAAACATATAAAAGGGAAAGAGAACAACGTTGTGGATGCTTTAAGTCATCACACAAATTTACTATTCGCAAGCAGTAGCTACGAATTAGATTTAGAAATCAAATTTTAAATGCTTAAAATTTTGATGAAGAATTTCAAAACCTAAAAGAAAACACTGCTGAAAATGAAAGGAACCAAATAAAAACAAATTTTAGTCTGAATGGAAGATGGTTACTACTACATAAAAAAACAAATTATACATACCAAATGCAACAGAAATTAAATTAACTATTATGGATGAGTTCATATACGACCATATTCAGGACACCCTGGATACCAGAAAATGATCACTATGATCATAAAAGACTTCTTTTGGCCTAACATGAAAAATAGGTAGCAGAATATTTAACTCGCTGCATCAAATTCCAACAGGTAAAATCAGAACACCAACATCCAGTAGGGTTACTGCAACCACTACCCATTCCGTAATGGAAATGGGAAGTAATAGACCTGGATTTCATAACAGGTTTACCTAGAAATTTTAAACAACACGACTCAATCATGGTTGTAGTGGAGAAATTAAGTAAAGCAACTCATTTTATTTTGGTAAAATCTACTTATAAAGATGTAAACATTGCAGATATATTTATGAAAGTAATCTTCAAGTTACATGGTGTACCTAAGGAAATAATATTAGATAGATATGTAAAGTTTACAGAGAATTTTTAGAAGGCCTTGTTTAAAGGACTAGGCACACAATTAAATTTTGACACCGTGTATCATCCGCGAATGGATGGACAAACTTAAAGAGTAAACAAGATTCTAGAAGACATGCTTCGAATGTATGTAATGGACAAATCAGGTAAGTGGGAAGATTACTTGCACTTAGTAGAATTTGCTTACAATAATCATTTTTAGGTATCAACTAGAATGAGTCCCTTTGAAATTATGTATGGACGCAAATGTAACACTCCAATTTCTTGGAGCCGTCCAGTCGATAGATTAATGTTAGGACCTGAATTGTTAAAGTATATGGAACTAGTAGTGAAACATGTACAACAAAATATGAAGGCTGCCTAAGACAGAAAAAAGAGTTATGCCGACTTAAAGGTAAAACCCAAGAAAAACTCACTAAGACTGGGAAAGTATTCAAAATTGGCACTTAGGTATTGTGGGTTGTTTGAAATTTTGACAAAAGTAATGCCGATAGCATACCAGTTAGCCCTACCACCTACGATGAAAGTACATAATGTTTTTCATGATTCCATTTTGAAAAAATATGTTCATGATGTTACTCATGTAATTGACTGGAATGTTATAAAAGTGGAACCCAAAGGAGATTTTGAGGTGGGACTGGAGTGTATTCTTGACAGGAGAGAACTTTTACTCCGTAACGGTACCACCAGACAAATCAATGTGCAATGGAAGCACCTTAGTCTGGAAGAGTCCACTTGAGAATTGAAATGTGATATATGGGAGGCATATCTGATCCTATTTCAAGATGAAATGATGGAGGAATAAAGGCATAAAGATAATAACATCGAGGACAATGTTATCATTTAAGGGGAGGTGTATGTAATACACCGAATTTAAATAAATTGTTATTATTCTTTTTTTTTGAATATTTTATTTTTAAATATTTTTGACAAAGAAGTAAAAAATAAATGTAATGGATTATTATTTTATTAATTAAATATACTGGAGGTAATTAGAACTGGAATAGTTGTTGAACGAGTGTTTGCTGGCCCACAAGAAGAAAATACAAGTGGTTGAAGCTGCTGAGTGAAAACTCAAGATGTAGGAGGCATCTTCCCCAAAATCAGATCACATCTCCTTGTGGAGTGTTAAAGAGTAGGAGGCTCATAAATGACAAAGTCATGGGAAAAATACTATATAATAGTATGCCCATTTAGTAAGCAGGAGGATAGCAGTGGACGGGAAACTGATCTGTTAATGCAAGAGATGACGCATTAAGTGGATTTTTCTCTTGTGGTTCAACGAACATGATCGGGGGTTTTGGAGCAAGCGAGACTTGGATTCTCTAGGAGTTGGTTGGGAGGAACGACTATTTCATTTATGTTTTTTCGATAGTGGTGTCAGGTTCCTTATTCTACTTCTTATTTTCCTAAGTTAGTTAAAGTAGAATCTCAAGTTAACTATGAATCGTATTCATTTCTTTCTACAGTAATACTACTATGCATATGTTTCAAACATTGTTCCTAATATGCATCGATTTCAATATCTTCCCTACTATGTATCTGATTTAAATATATTTCCTATTTGATGTGTTCATGTAAAGTAAATTGATTTTATTTAGCATTCGTAGACCCATGAACTTAAGATTTCTTAATGAATCTTTGTTTGGGCATCCTACCCGAATAAGAGAATTCGTACAATGTTGTAATGTTAACACAACTAGTAATCTGAGCAAAAGACTACCTTAGATCTAGTTAAATTTTCTAGATTAAGCTTGCTTATGTTTACAGAACAATATTTAGAATAGATTAAGCCAAAACTAGAACCACACTGTTAAACTTTAGTTAATTCACAGTTCGACTTACAGATGGAACTCTCTCTAGTTCACATAACAAACTCATATAGGAATTGCTTAAACAATCCAAATCGAATATAACATCAGAGTATCCATTTGCATAACCTGTAAATCGAGATATCTATAAACTATTTTATTCAGGATTTTCTTAATGGACAGAGTAAGAGCCGAGAGGATTTTGGATTCAAGCTAAAAAATATAAATGCATCTCATCTCAAAAACCCCAATACGGATCGAGATTTACCAAGATCAATGGAATAATTATAAATACAATAAAAATCATAATAATCCAATAATCAATTAACTAGCAGTCCACGACTGAAGTCGAGGTTATTAAAATTAAATTTTTTGAGATCTGCTATAACCATCACAATCGCTCACGAATCTAGATTATGATTGCACAACCTCTTCTTACGGGTATCTAGACCTGAGGCTAAACCTTTAATTTAAAACAAATCAACTCTATCGATTCAATTCAAGTTTACAAATCTTTCATAAACAATGAAACCTTCAAATCTAATACGTGGTAGTAAGACCATTGTAAAATGGTAGACATGATATAAATAAAATCATAGCTATTATCATTAACAAACAAGAAACTCACAAATACTAAACTCACACATATCCTAGGGGCTCGTATTATATTAAACATCAATTTAAACATATAAGGTTCGCAACCAGGATGGTTGTAAGTCCATCGAAGATGACATCCATTGTTCCCAAAAATATTAACATCTAAAATAGTTACATCAAATTCCCAAACCAGAGTGGTTGTAAGACCATCGAAGATGGCATCCACATATAAAAAAACTTTAAGACAATGATGGAACAGAGAGGATGCGAAGCCCTCTTTCATGTAAAATGAAAACCCATCGGGGTTAAACAAAAATTTTATAGTCTAAAACTTATCTTGAATTATGGCAAAATATTGGCTTCTACACGGTCACGAACCCAACCTTTGAACATCTAAAAAAGTAACCCTTACCTCATGGCTAGACGGGCCATTGTTGCAAATGGTTAGCATTCTCGCCAGGAGCCACATGCAAAACCATGCAACAAGGAAAAATTCAAATGTTGGTTAAGCGAAGTTTGTCTTAGGTAAAGGTTAACAGAGTAAGATTTTTGTTTACACTTACCTTGGGTTGGGAAGTAGCAGTCCTGGGAGGAGGTGACCCTACCACCACCCTCGCTGACTTCCCCATAACCTGCAATCACCAACATTGCAGTTAGAACCTTTAATAATTTTATTAAAAACTATAATGGCTGAAGTTAAAAGTATCTTACCTTATCCAAGAGGAGAGAGGGCTAGGGGTCAACTCCTTCGGGACTTATCCAGGTAGTCTCCCAAACCTTTCCTTCTTCATTAAAGTATGCAACTAACATCATGCTTTAGAGTTAGGGCATGAAGGCTAAGGCCGAGACTTAGCCTTAGAGCTAAGCAACCCTTAGCAAAACATATAACAAGATAAATATAAAAAGTGTACCTTCAGGTGTGACGACATAATGTTGATAACCATGCAAACATCCACATAATTTATAACCTATCAAAGATCAGTAAGGAAACATGTATGAGTTACAATACAGTTAAACAACATTGTATTTATGTCGAAATCAATATTACTTACTTCATTACTCACTCAATAAAAGAGTATACATATATTTATTTATATTGGAATTTTTGTTATATATAGTGAAATTTTTAGGTGTGTGACATTAATATAGACGTGTGTTGAAGTGGACCTCTGCATATGACTATTACCTTCATGAGTAGGACCAAATTATAAGACAAGATAGAAACTAGAACAGGATGGAAAACACCATTTTATAAGGGTGTTCTCGTTTCCAGAAACTGTTTTATTTTTATTTTTATATTTACAACTTTCCTAAGTGAATGAGATATGTGAGGTTTGTTACATGTCCCCTCCAAATTAATATTAAAAAGAAAAATTATAAAACCAAAATTATGGGATCCAAAATTCAAATTCAAATTAATTAAATTGTAAAACACATTTAATTAATTGTAGATTAAAATTCATTTGTTTTAGAACCTAAGAAATTTCGTGTATTCTTATCTTTGTATAATCAAAATCAAACTTAAATACATGACAGGGATTCAACAAAGGACTTGTCACCTATTTATATATCTTTATTTAAAACTATCTATTTTGAAGATTTAAATAGATAACAATGAAATTTAGATATACATTTTGTGTGTATATATATCACATTTTATAAGTTGGTAATAGATTAACAATTCACAACAAAACACTAAACTATATATATTAATAAAGTAAATACAATATTAAACTAAAAGTAGCAATCATTATATGAATAGCACCAATCCAATTGCACGATGGACTTTGTAATGGATATGTCTCTTGATTTTTTCCTTTGATTGTAATGTATTTTAAAAAGAGTACTTTTAAGTAAATAAAAAATCTAGTTTAGTCCAAAACAAAATTCATTTAAATAATTTATACAAAGAAACCATATTTGGAGGTGTATAATGTGTACAAGTTTACAATTTTTTGAACAAAAAATAATTAAGCAGCCATCTCTTTATTCTTTGTGAAATTTCTCATATACATAAACTAGCACACCCACATAGTTTGTGGTTGGAACACATTGATAGGGATCAAATGGTTAAAAGATAGTTAAGGAATGCCATATTATTCTAGCTATTTTTTATATTCCTTTTTTTATAATTGTTTATTTAAAATTTTGAACTACTGTCATAGAATCAATCTCGACAATACAAGTGTCTCATCTTCGTCCGTAAATGAAAAAACACATAGGCAATAGTCCACCCCAAATCTCAAATAAAGACGACATAATAAACTCTGACCCATAGAAATGGATCAAATCTCTTCAAATACAATCTTTACTCAGGTTTAGCATTGTAAAAAGTTTTCACACCTTCAGGAATTTTATTATTCCAAGTCTTTAATAGAGTCAAAGTTAAAATAAATTTATACTTAAACAGTTTTAATTGCAAAATATTCATTTTTTTTTAACACAGGAAACAATTTATTAAATCATTTCATAGTTCTTAATATTTTGATAATCTTTTCTTTGGAGCTAGTTTCAGTAAATCCAACAAATTTCATAATATTTTGAAGTTAATCCTCTCTTTGGAGCTAGTTTCAGTAAATCCAACATATTTCATAGTATTTTGAAGTTAATCCTCTATTTGTGAGCAATGGAAGTGGACTCAGTAAATCCAATGCCCGGTAAGAGTGTGTCTGAGTGACTTTTTATGGAGAAGTTCTTCTCACCCTTCATAAAATATAATAATAAGATGTAGGTTGTTTCAGAGATATTTTAACAGTGTTTTTATCTTTAATTTTTCAATTTGGAATTGAAGAATATCTCAAACTTCCTTGGAATACTCCCACCTTAAGTACGATTGCACCATTTTTTCAAACCTTTTCCAGCAAATTTCTTTGCTTTGCAGTGTCCAATAATTCTTTACATTATCTTTTCAAATTCCAACCACAAAGACTTAGCACATACATATCATCACTCATGCTCGTCTACTGTTATACAAAATTCAGTGTGCCAAGGGATCTCATACAAGTGAGCGTCATGTTTTTCCTTGATTCATTTTTTCTTCATACAAGTGGGCGTCATGCTTTTCATTGATTCATGTTTCTCCATCCAAATCATGTCACCCAATGATGATAGCATCATATTCATTGAATCCATCGTGACTTATAAATATGTTTCCCTCAAAATTGCCTGCAATCCCAGCCAATACACTAACTTTTCCCATACATGCACTCAACGCATTGCACACTTCTCTATAACTTATGAATGAAACAAACTAAACATAATCTATAACTGTATGAGAAACTGTGAATGGATAAATAAAAAAGGAGTAAGCTAAAAACTAGAAGTTTCTTGGGAGTTTTGCTGAAACCTGTGAGTCGATTATCAGGCAATCTCATGATTATTTAGTGAAATTGAGATTTTGCAGAATCCCAATGGATAAATAAAAAAGAGTAAGCTAAAAACTAGACAATTTACATCTTTTTGACTGGTTTTGGACTGAAATTGTGCTTGAGTCCATTATCAGGCAATCTCATGATTATTTAGTGAAATTGAAATTTTGCAGAATCCCAATGGATAAATAAAAAAGAGTAAGCTAAAAACTAGACAATTTACATCTTTCTAACTAGTTTTGCACTGAAATTGTGATTTGATTATCCAATAATCTGATTATTTTACTGAAATTGTGATTTGATTATCCAATAATCTGATTATTTACTGAAATTGTTATTTTAATGGTTTAAATTGCAATTTTGTTTGTAAAAATGGATTCAATCCCCTACTATGCCACCTCAGTTATGTAATCCAACAACTTAAAAATATTATTTCAACAATTCAGGCATGATTTTGGCCTAATTTTTGTTTCCAAATTATGGGAAAAGCTATATTGTTATCAAAGTCAACTTGACTGGCAATTTGCTATATGAAAGACATGCTGTAAATGGAGGTCAGGTCAAGAGTTTCAAATCACCCTATCTTACCGGTACCTATGTATTCCGGCCATGTAGGTGCACCTACCAGTATAGTGATAGCTGGATTGGATCTCTAACTCCGGTAATGTGTCACTGGAGAACCGGCTTCATATCCAGTTGCCAATTCCCCTAGTGAAAAAAAAGAAGAAGAGAGTCCAGGGCTAGTTTTCAGTTTTCATAGGTGGCTGTCGCTGCTATGGTCACTCAATGGGTGTTTGTTTCATTGAGTCACTGCTATTGAGCATTCTCTACCCGCTTCGACTCCTTGTCTGTGAATGTTACCAGGATTGTCCTGCTGCAACAACCCACGATAACTACATGCATACAGGTGCCCCCGGCCGTTTCAATACCGTGCCCAGCGACTTCCCATTCACCCATTACAATTTTAGGTCATTCGTATGGAAAAGCGTGGAAGGAAAAGGCTGAGGAATGATGAACAATAACGTAATTGAACAAATGGCTAATCCGGTGTAGCAATAAGAAACGGTTCGAATAAATGTGCAAGTATGTTAACTCATTCAATTGTTACAATTGTCAAGTCATTCGATAGACCAAGCCTGCATATTAGAGCATCGATCATTCTCAGCCACAGAATGAGAATGCTAGATAAATTGATAATTAAATTTGATACCTTCTAGCCTAATCCAAAATTAAAAACCCATATCATGCGTAATAAATATCAATCACATCCATCTACTACTTTATTGAAATAAAGAACACAATTTTTCTTTGTCATCGCCGTGCCTATACCTACTATTTCTAGTGCTTACACCAACAATGTGCAATTTACAATTCTATCTGGATACAATGTCCAATTTACAATGATTTATATATCAAGTTATCATTTCATAGTGATTCATAGATCAAATAGGTTATAAACTTGGCATCAGTTGCGTTTGCGTTCGATCTTGGCGTCTCTCTTGGTATCAAAGCCAGCGCGACATTTGTATCATCTACTTCTACTTGTAAGTTTCAGAAGTACTTAACATCAAATTCCAGTATGATATTCGAAAAATCTTTCTGTGTCTAAAGCAATCTGGGAACAGAGTTCATTTATTTCTGTAAAAGTATCCATGTGGAATAGTTGTGATATCCGAGTCTGTTTTTTGTGGTTATAGACTTAGTTACAGACGCTGTAAATCCACTAGTGTTGTTTCTTGAGAGACCTGCAGGATATCCTTAAGCCCCAAACTATTCCTTTACTGCCCGATTCTGGTAAGTGTTCCATGGATCATTCAATGGACTCTGTAGGGCTTACTTCCCTGGACTGTCAATCCACCGATCAAACTACTGTTTCTTTAACTGAAAGAAAATCTTTATTTCAGACTTCTGTAGCTTCATCATCCATAATAACCATCGATGATACAATACCTTCTCCTGACTGGAAACTGCCCGAGATATTACCTTCTGAGGTTTATAAAATGAAATGGTGGCAGTATAAATCCTGCACACAAATTAAAATCAGTTCTTTGGACATCACCTTCATTGACCAGGAAGAGCCCATTCACATTAATTTAATTGACAAAGACCAAATTGACTATGCAAAAATAGAAGGTTACAAATATGCACATCTAGGCGCTGTCAAATTAGGACTTGGTCTGTTAGTACGACCTTATATGAATGTTTCTTCCTTGTGTTGTGTTTTGGATACCTTATATGAATGTTTCTTCCTTGTGTTGTGTTTTGGATATTTGCTGATGCTTTAATTGGAGGTTTTGAAGGCCCTTTGCACAATGGCCCATTTTTTGGTACTATCTTTCCTAAGTATTCTGTAAGCCTTGATGACCCCTACATCTATGATTTACTCAAGGCCTATATTCGTCCCTTAGGATTTAAAATGGACACTGGCTCTAAAATCATCCAGCTTAAATCGTTGGTTGTAATCCGCTTTGGAAATGATTCCCTTCCACCTCTTACCCCTAAAGTCCATGAAAGCTCACGCCTACTAAGTATGGTAGAAACTGATAAGTCAAAAAATTCTACACCTATCATCTTTGACTGGACTGACATCAGTTACCCAAAGCAATGGGAGGTAAGATACAGAGAGTTTGAGAGAGTTTGAAAAAACTAAAAACCAACAACTCTCTATTCCCAAACCCCTTGTCTTTGATAGATGTTCAAACTCTTTTAAATTGCCTGAAGGGTTTCCTTCTCCCCAATTTGCTCCACCTCTTGTAAGATATTCCTCTGTGAATAATACTTTTGAAAGATCAGCCTTGTTTGAACCTTGTTCTTCTTCTCGCCTTTCTTTTTCAGGTGTTCATAACAATGAGCACAAAGGTCAGCATGTAGATTGCCCTGCCTGCAGAAAAGCACTTTAGAGACTAAAAATTAGAAACAAAGGAGTAAGCTTGTACATGATGTCTCTCCCTAGAAGTAGCCCTGGTTTTACCTCCACAAACCCACAGGGCGATACCTCGTTCCATCCAGGAAGAAATCTTCTTGATACTCCATTTCAACAGTTTGCTCATGATGGTCTTTCTAAAAGAGAGTTCATGCCACATAGATCATCAAATCCACACGAAAGTGTCTCTGATGAAATAAAGTTGCTTAATTACATCAATTATCAGCAACAACTGATTGGCCAAAACATCGATGACATAGCCTCTGATATTTTAATTCTCAGAGAAAAAGCTCACACAGAAAAAGAGCACATTTCCTTGCTCGAAGCTAAAATTGATCACTTGCTTGCTAGACAAGAAGAAGTAAAAACTGCTATTATCTTAGCAAGCGAAAAATTAGAAAAAAGGCTAGATGTCCTAGGAAAAATGATGGTTAGAACACAAAATGTAAATAGTAAAAAGAGCCCTGTAAGCCAAACTGCTTTAGAGCTTGCAGCTAAAGGCCATCAAGTCAAACATGAAAGAAGATACTCTTTTGGAATGATGAGTATCCAAGAAGATGACCAAAGACCCGAATTCCTTTTTGGTCAAGAAATAGAAGAGCTTCAAGAGTTAAGAAATATGGTCTCCCAGTTCAAACAAATGCCAAATGCCCTCCCAGATAAATATTTATCGGCATTCAGAATCCCAAAAAGAGAAAATATTGGATCCTCAAATCCATACGACCAAGGTCATACTAATCCTCATGTAACAGGTCCTCCCCCTCCTTTTGATACTGAAATGTCAGATCTCCCTGACACTTCTCCTTCCTCAGTACCTCGTTCCCTTAGTTTCGGGATAAATGGGATGAATAATTTAATCTCCTAGATGCCTGATCAACCTGTGTTGAACATACAATGTCAATCCCGCGCCCAGATTAGATCTGCCATCCAACTTCTATCAAATTGGGTCTTGTACAAAAGAACACAGGACAATACAATAACTGGCCAACAACTAGCACTCCAGTTGGTTGCCGGATTTTTAGGGCTAGCCTCAGAATGGTGGCGCTGGATTCCCCAAAAATCCAGAGAAGAAATATTGAATGCAGAAGATGCGGACCAACAAATTCTTACTGCCCTTGGTAAAGAATTCTATGGTTCCAATGAAAATGAAGATTATGAACATCTTGCATCTTTATTTATGTCTACCAAAATCTGTGACCTAAATAAGAGTGAAGAATATTTTTGCTATATGCAAAAATTGTTGATTTCTTCTGGCAATGCTGATAAGCCCGCATATCTGAAACATTACTTGAGAAGCTTTCCTGGCCATGTTCCTGATGCTATTGCTCAATTAATGCATGGATTCATCATGGAAACTTGGCAAGAACATTGTATGGAGAAAAGAGTGGCTAAAGATTTCAAGCGACACTCTTCAATGTTTTCCCTGGGTTTTTGTAAAGATGTTACAAAAATGCCAGATTGGGGGTGTGGCGCCCACAACCAAGGACACTTCGGGCGTGAATCATGTAGTTGTAAGAAGAAACAACAACCCAAATATACCAGTGTACCTAGATTTCATCAAGACAAAGGCTATAAGCATAAAAAAGGAAAAAGATTTCAAAAGAAAGCCTACTTTAAGAAAATATATGAACCTGCAAATAAAGACAAATGTTTCATCTGCGGTAAAAAGGGTCATTGGGCTAACAAATGCCCAAATAAAAATAAAAAGCCTAGACTTGCTGCCATGTTTTTAGAAGCCCTGGATCCAGCATGGTGGGATCTAGCTTGGTGTGCAGCAGGAGACTACCCTGAAGGTGAAGTCGTCTTCTTACCAGAAGAAGGAGATTCCTCTGATTCTGACCCTGCCTTAGATAAATTTGCTCCAAACTCATCTGACTCTTCTTCTTCTGATTATGATGAAGAAGCAAATTTAGGAGGTTGCTCTGGTCCTCCTGATTTCAGTTTTTATATGTTCTCTTTCAACCCGCCTAAGGTCTCCTCAGAATTTAGGATTGCTGAAATAGACAAAGAATTGTCTGAGACCCCAGTCTATCAATATATGAAAAGGCAAGATCTGAAAGATGAAAGAAGAAAGCTTTTAACAAGAAGAAAAGCAAAAGAAAAAGTCTCAAAAGAAAAAGAGAAATCTGTCTCTCCAAAAATTAGCAAGAATCCAACATTTTACCAGCCTGCTGATTTATACAAAGGTTATCCTGATCATCATGAGGATAGACAAAAGTTTAGAAAGATAAAGAAAATCTGATAAAACTACAGTTCAAAGATAAGCAGTATTCCCTAAAGAAGCTGGTAAAAGAAATAGAGGAATTGAAAAGAATGCTTGAGATAACAACAAGAGAAAGGGACCAGTCCTCTGATGAAGAAATGTGCAGAGCCTATGCCGAAGCATTACAGTCACCAAAAGCTGCTGAAAGTCCAAAACATTCTCAGCACACTAGTGATTTGAGAACAGAAGACTGTCAGAATGATGAACCATCACTTGGATCTCTAGGACTATTCACTGGTCCTAAATATTTCATTAAAATAAAGTTTTGTCCATCTGAATTCAAATCTTATGATCTTGATTGTTTGATAGATTCAAGTTGCCAAATGAATTTGGCAAAAGGAAATGCTATACCATCTTTTTACTGGGAAAAAACAAACGAACATGGTGTAGCCATTGAAGGAACTCCTGTACAGCTCAAAGGACGAGTTCCAGATTTTCCAATAAGCATCAATGGAATAAAATAAGTTCTGCATCTCAACAGACTAGACGACCCGAAAGAAGATTGCATCATAGGATCACCCTTCTTGCATAAAGTCAGCCCCATTACAGTTGATGAGCCCAATATGAATTTTTCATGTACAATAAATGGCAGAAGAGTTTCCACCCCTCTATACTATTCTGCTTCTTACAAATGTAAGAATCTTGTTCCCCAATCCAACCCCACTCTTAGTCTTGTAGAACTGTTCAAAATGGAAAGATGCATCGCCTATGCAGAAATGCACAAAAAATCTGCCCTCTCCGAAATTTCCTCTAAACTAGAGAAGGATTGCACCTCAGAGTCACCTAATGCATTTTGGACCAGGGAAAAATATTTTGTTTCCTTACCTTTTAACCCCTTAGAAACACCAAAAGCCCAAAAAACCTCTGCTGCCCTTATGTCTCCCTCAGAAAGAGAATTTTGTGCAAATGAAATCAAAGAACTCTTGGACAAAGGCCTTATAGAGCCTTCTAGGAGCCCTTGGGCATGTCGAGCATTTGTTGTCAATAAACACTCTGAGATAAAAAGAGGAAAACCCAGACTGGTTGTGAATTTTAAACCCTTGAACAAGATCCTTGAACCAGTCCATTACCCTCTGCCTGATAAATCTAGTTTGTTGCAAAGAATAGCAGGATGCACCATTTTTAGCAAGTTTGACTTGAGTCTGGTTTTTGCCAGATTGGAATTGAAGCAAAAGATAGGTACAAAACTGCGTTTGTCGTTCCTCATGGGCAGTATCATTGGAAGGTCCTTCCATTTTGCATTAACAATGCACCATCAGAGTTCTAGAAAAGAATGGAAGATATCTTCAGAGAAAAGAAATGGGCATTAGTATACATAGATGATATTCTTATTTGTTCCCACAATCTGCAGGAACATTTGAAACATCTTCAAGAATTTTATTCTTTGGTTTTCAAACATGGATTGGTTTTGTCAAAATCCAAAATGAAAATTGGCAAAAAGGACATTGAATTTTTAGGATATAAAATAAGTAAAGGACATGTGATCCTCCAAGACCATGTCCTGAAGGTTTTTGCTAACTTTCCTGATAAGATCTTAGAAAATGTTCAATTGTAGAGATTCTTGGGAAGCCTAAATTATATTAGGCCATTCTACAAAGGACACGCAGATGACATTCATCTGCTGAAGCAACGATTGAAGAAAAATCCCCCAAGATGGAATAAAGATATGATGGATGCAGTAAAGCAAATCAAAGAAAAAGTAAAACAACTTCCTCCACTCTCACTACCACAAGGCTCAGGTCAAGTGGTGATTGAAATAGACGCCTCCAATAAAGCTTGGGGAGGTATTCTCATAGAAAAACATGGTGATCAAGAAGAAATATGCGGCTATGCTTCAGGAGCATTCAAAAATGCAGAAATCAATTATCCGTCAAGTCACAAGGAAATCCTCGCAGTCAAAACGACTGTAAACCATTTCAAGCTTTATCTAAAATCTGTCAAGTTCATTATTAGAACAGATATGAAAATAATGGCTGGTATATTCAAAAATGAAAATCTTATGGCAGAAAATAGTTCTAGGATTCTAAAATGGTTTCTTTGGTTGCAAAACTTTGATTTTGAAATTCTATATAAACTAGGATATTTGAATTGTGTTGCTGATATGCTAACCAGAGAAGAATTACAGGAGAAACCTAGCCTCAACATGTTTGGCTATGGAGCATCCAGCTCGTCAAACAAAAATTCTAAACTTCGGATCTTCAATGATCCCTTGACAGAGGAAGAAAGAAAAGATTTTTTGAATTGCGCCAACAAAAAGGAAGCCGATAAGTATCTTGCCCTCTCCTTGATCCAACAAGTAAATGCCTCTCCTCTAAAAATACAAATATTGGAGAGATGGGAAAAACAAGCCTATAAAGGCTTAGAAAATGCCATGCACCAGCTTTAGCAACTTAATCACGTTTGGGTTGATACAACTTATATAGATGGACGAGAATTGTATTATGTGGATATCGGTCCAGGATTTTTAACATGGAATAGTTATAACCTCATATTGTAGTTCTGCATAGAACGCGGAGAAATAATAATTTGTGGAGACCTTTCTACACTGGTGCAACAACAATGGTCTGGATGGACAGAAGTTTTCCTTGATAAATTCTGTCCAAGAAAATATTGGGTTCAACGACATGCAAATTTCATTATGCACCTTCAAGCAGATATGATTGTAGCACACCACAATCATATGTGATTTAAATTTAAACTGCGACATCTTGGAGGAGCTTACTCTCCTCTTGAACCCCCTATTTTCACCCAGCAGAAATTCAGAAGAATGGACACAAATGGTCGCCTCTTAGATCATAAAATTCATTCAAGAAGAATTCCTCTAAACCTTAAAGTTGAATCCATTTTTCAAGGAGAATTCTGCTGTATTCCTAATGAAGTCATGCTTGGATCCGATGTGGAACAGTGTTTCTCAAATTGCTTATTTATAGATACTGAATTTGGTTTAGATAATGATTCTGACTCTGATAGATTCGCTGGTTGTACATGTGGGGAAAACCCATGTATTTGTAATCATGACAATGAATAATGGAAAGCGTCGTGGGCCGCTAATAGTAGCTCCACTTTGTAAAAAGTCTAGTCTAGTTGTCAGTCCGTAGATTCTTTCACATGGCTTGGGTGACTTACCCAACAAAAGGTGCGATTTGATCCACTGCCATGAGATCCGAATCAAGTCTTTTTATCGATAGGTGTAAGTTTCGGGTCACCGGTTTACCGGCTAAAATATGTATAAATAAGGTGCTCCTCCCCTCATTTGGAAATCGAGTGTTTTTTGAGTCTAGTAAGCCTTCTGCATTTTCTCTCTATGTCGAGCACTGAGTATGCTCTCCCTTTGTGCCTCGAGTGATCAGTTGGGATAAAAAACAATGATCTCACTTGTAATGAGTCTGTAAAACCAGTAGCGTATGCTCTCCCTCTGCACTTAGTGTGATCAGCTGGGATCATAAACTCTGGTTAGTGTGAGTTTGCGCTTGTGATGATATTTGCCCTCCGAAGACGGACAAGTTTTTGAGTCTGTATTAAGAAGCTGCTTTCATCAGTTGCGTTCGCGTTTGATCTTGACGTCTCTCTTGGTATCAGAGCCTGCCTACCATTCTACTACTCCTAACCAACCATTCTTTTGAAACTACTTGTTTCATTTGTATAGTAAAAGTTGAATACTCTTTGGCTTGTAGCATGTTCCGATATTATCTGTTTGATTGAGCATTTCATTAGAAAATCACAGGACCGCCATGGAAGTCGGCAAGAGCAGCAGAAACCTGTACGCGGTGATGCTCCCGTTTTTAAGTCAAAGTCACTTCAATGTCTGCTTACAGCTTTCCAGAATGCTGGCATCTAGAGGCGTATTGTCATTTACGCGAACCTCACTTCAAACCTGGAAATTCTCCGCCCGCAAGTGGAAGAACAAGGATGGAACGCTCATGGTTTTCCCTTCTATTTACAAGATTTACCGATCCCTGAAGCCGAATCTCCTCTGCTGCCGGGCCGTCATAACACCAATAAAATCTCCCACGACATGATGCCCAAGATGTTTGATCTTCCAGAACAAATGGTGTTACCCGATTTCAGTCAAACTTACTAAAAACGGTGCAAATGGTCTAAAATTTAGTCAACTCCCATAATGTATCTAATCCTCATATTTTAAGTTTTAATTTTTTTTATTTCATGTGATGCTGATATTCAGGCTTGGAATTTCAAATCTACTATGCCAGTTGACGGTCTCGTACTTTTTATGCTTGTCACTTTACTTTTTATGCATGTACATGAGTGTCAAAATTTGTTTTAATTTTTATATGAGATTTTAGTTTAACACTTTTTTAATATTTGTAAATTTTAACTACTAATCATCTATATAGAGAAGTAGATCAAACATAAGGATTCAATTCAAACCTGTCACAAAAACCATATATAAAACATATGATTTAAAAACAAATCTATAAAAAATTAATACACAAAATTAGCTAAAAATGATATATTACATTATGAAACATCAATCAAAACTAAAAAAAGTATATATTTCATAACCAACAAAGAACTGATATATTTCATAACTTATTAGAGAGAATTTGAGGTCAAAAATGGGCCTCCTAAGAGATGTACTACAAAAATATAAGATATATTAAAATATTATGAGTTAGGGGTTTTATGGGGTAGGTATATATGACAACTCACTTCCCACACTACTTTTTATGCACAATATAAATAACCATAGTTGAGTTACTTTTCTAAATTGACTATAAATAAAATTAATAAAATAACTCTACAATGATGTGACTAAGATTCATTGTAAATTCTCAAAAATTTATTGTTCTTTAGCAT
>LPNX010496631.1:68829-255244 GCA_001517045.1 Pseudotsuga menziesii | reverse complement strand
TGGGGGATGATGTCATCTACTAGAATGTAATTGGTTGATTTTTATAGTACATTTTGGTCCTTTTGAGGCCCATTTTTGACCTCAAATTCTCTCTAATAACAATGCTATAATAGCCCCAAGGGTTAGCTCAATTGGTAAGATGTGCGCATCGACTCTCTCTGTTCGGGGAGAGGTCACGGGTTCGAGCCTTGAATCCTTTGGGGGAAGTATTGCTGGGTTTCCCATGGATCTTTCCATCCGAAAAAAAACCCAACAATGCTATAATAACCTACAATGATATAATAACCTTGTTATTCTAATTACAATACTTTTTAATAAAACAAATTGTACATTTCTTTAAAAATAGTATATTAATCACAAATTGTACATTTCTTTAAAAATAGTATATTTATTAATAGAATAATTATAATTTAATTATATCCATATATTTATTATCATTGGATAGATCCTTACCAAAATACTATACAGTTTTCTCTTTAGATAGTCACGATAAATAATAAATTAAACAAAATTCTAAAAAATAAATATTAATTACAATCCTCAATTTGAAATACTCCTTTGGGGACGATTTTGACTTTTGGGTTGATTTTTAGGTGTGAATTTAACTCACAAAATCTTGTAATTTTTGTTGTTTGTTAGGAAATTTTAAGTGCATAAATGAAATCACTTGACATGAAAACCCACAATCACCCACACTCTAAGATCTAGCAATGTTTTTGCATATTTTGAAGATTCTGTGAAGATTCATAGCCAGAAACAGGTAAAAATCAGGCGAAAATAGAGGGAAAATCGTCCCTAGTTAGACAACTCGCTCGGAAAATCGTGAGTCAGAGACTAAGAAGTGGACTCAAACTCGCAGCTAGCAGGTTTCTCTTGCCTGCATATACCAAACACTTCCAAGCCATGAATTCCATTAATACTTTGGTACCTGTGTTTAACTACACCAACAGTGCCAATTTGCCAAATGCCATGCTAGTAGGTAATAACATTTATGATGGTTCTTGGACACCAGAAGAAGTCAAATTGACAATCCTCATTTCCTAATACACGTAGACGCTAACGTGTTATATCTAATCTTACCTATTAAATACGTTTCAATTTGCCAAATACATCTCACAGGATGTCAAATTCCAGGCATGCTCATATTTTAAGATTTAAAATTTTTGGCTTCGGTGCTAGCCAATATGGGGGGTTTTATTGTCAAACCGGTAGTAGAATCCTCGGTTCTTACACTAATCATTGAGTGGGATTCTCCGTTGTTACAATGAGCATTGAATGAGAGCATGATCCTGAAGCCTCTTACACCATCTTCACTGGCACCGCCTTCACATACAATTTCCATAGCCTTCACGGCCATGTTACTGCCCCCTCTTCCTGTTTTTCAGCTAAATCTCTTTACAAGTTGGAAATCGCTTGGTTGTTTTCTTCTAAGCTTTATACCTCTAACAAAGGAAATTGGAGTTTGCATATCAGAGACATAGACTCGAACTATAGATCACAAACAAGTTTGAAGGTCGGTGAAATAATCTTTGTACATACTTAGCGAGGGCTTTGCGTTGTAGAAAGGTATTCTTCAATATAGAATTTATGTATTGCTTGTTAAGATCATGAGGGTTTGAAATTCACTATTTTTAAAAAAATATGGTTGTCTTTGATTGTTACCAGGTGTAAAGATTGAGGGTGTGCATACTTGGAAGCTATTTCTGGTTCATCTTTGTTCCTCTTACATAAACAAAACTATAATACCTAGGTCCATTACTGCATGCCTCAAATGAGTGGATGACATCCAACAATTAGTGTTAAGCTTACATGGTCTATCGAACGACTACACATAAATGCCTTTCTTTATAATCCACAACCACCTAGATGCTACTGATGTGGTCATGTGGCAGAATACTATTCCAATTCATTCCCATGCATGGGATGTTGAACCTTATTCCAACCTTATTCCAACGTTGTTGTTGAAGAAAACAATGCAGCACAAGAAGCACTACGGGTAGATTGATTGCCTTCTCATTATTAAGAACTGAATATATAGGAAATGCATATTGATAATACTATGGGAAAATACCATAGGTGAGTAAATAAGTGAGTTAGTTAGTTACCCATGGTATTTACTCACCTATGGTATTTCCCCATAGTATTATCATTATGCATTTCCTATATATTCAGTTGATTAATATTGAGAAGGCGATCAATCTGTCCATAGCATTTATGTCTGCTACATTCTTTTCTTTAACAGTTGCCAGTGCTCAACCCTGCAACGTTATCTCTGCATGTGACTGCCTTACATGTTGAAGTTAGTGTCTCAGCTCGTAACCCCCTCCAATAAAAATAAATATATTATCTTCACAAATTATTTGAAAGCCAAATGTTTGAAAAACAATTTTTTATTGTATACCTGGGTGTAACTGATTCTCTCTTTTGCGCCTGCATGGGCAACCCTACTAGTTGGCTGTGCCATGAGGGAACTCGATTTTAGATTCATTACATACCTCCACTTTTGCATTTTGCTCCAAATTGTAAATATTATACCAAACTAACTGACATTTGTACTTCCAGCCTTGCAAATTGGGTTAAATTTCTATCACACTTAGAGTTTGGGAGTCTACATGCTCGTCCCCGCAATTTGGGTTGTTCTCTCTACAACAAAAATTCATAGATCCATCTCTCTTTTACATGAACATACATGAATATATAGGTTGAGACATGTCTAGATATTGATATATTGAGAAAATATATAGATCTATAATTAATTTTTATATAGGTTGTAGATGTAAAATACTATGAAGCAACAACTCATTGAGTGGATTGATGACATAGTACCAACCTCGCTGGAACACTTTATACACTTCGGGCTGCTCTTCCATTGATGAAGTAGAGGAGCTATATGAACCCCTTAGCTATTGTCCTTAACAAATTTGTTTGGCATGGGACGAGCTCCATTCTAGCCACCTTTCAATTGCTATGAACACAAAATATGATATTGGGCCATGGAAAATTTACAGTCATAAAGAAGCAGAGCAAGGTAACATGTGAACTCTAGGATATAACAATGCTTGCTCAATACAGATGAACGTACCCATGATCAGAACAATTGCAAAAGGGTGTACTCAAGTGTAGAAGCAACTTGGATATGACGTCTCTGACCACCTGGATTGGTCGGCTAGACTTATGGCCTCATGGCTTAAATCCTGCGTTTAACCTATCTTTTTACTGCTGTGGAGAGAGTGCCACAGGCTTATGGCCTCATGGCTTTACCATTGTTTTACTTCTGCATGTAAGGGCCTTTGTTGCCATGGCATACCTCTGCGTGTGAGGGCCTTTGTCACCTTTGCTTATCTCTACGTGTAAGGGCCCTCATTGCCATTTCTTTGCCTCTGCGAGAGCTTTCCTTCTTGCATTACTTCACTTGTGAACTCTGTCTGGATTAGCAGTGTGTTTTCGGTTTTGGTTTCATCGTTGTCTTGGTTGATGGCTTAATCCATATCGTCGAGGTGTTGGCTTACTTGCCTCTCCTGCCCAATTGCTAGGGTAAGAGGGTTTTCACTTGACTGAAAACGTTGTGTATTCAAGCTTTTGTGCGGCTGATGGTGAAACTCTCCAAGTAATCTCATTATTTTCATTTGCCATAATTTCATATGCTAGTTTCTTTTATTTTATACAGAAAACTTATCAATTCTTCAATGGGTGTGCAGGCCTATCTACAAGAGGAGTTTCTAGACCACGAGCTGAAAGACTTCAGCGAGGAGGGGTCTCCACGCTCTTTTAGAAACTGGGTAAGCCTCGGTCCTTGCCTGAGGTTCCCTCTGCGATGGTGTGTGGGTTCATGGGTGATACTGTTTCACTTGGTTTGAATACTGTTGGTCGTGGCTACAATGTAATCTGTTTGTTTGGGAAGGCCGTGTGGCCGTGACTTGAATGTTTCGATGAAAATCTTGTGAAGCCTTTTCGGCGGTAACTTGATTTACACTAATTTATTTTCGGACAAGCTTTAAGGCCATGACTATTGTGGGATTTTTTTTAAAATATGTTTTAAATAGCGTTTAAAAGATCTTTACATTCTGATTAAGCTCTAAAGGCTTATTGTGTTGGATATCATGTGCTCGAACTGTGGTTTTTAAGAAGCCAATGGCAGACTGTGAGGTTTTCTTGTATTGGATTAATTTCATTTTTGTTTAAATTTAAAGTAATAGATAATATTTTACTGTTACAATTACTTTGTATTTGATGAATGGACTATTAAAAGAATACGGGAGATATTTTGCCTGTGTTTAAGTCCATAATTTTTATTTTTAAAAGAAAGAGGGAATTCTTTAGAATATTAGTATTAAAACTAATTATGAGTTCTTCTCTGTGAGTAAAAATATTTGTTTAAGAGAAAAGTTAAAAGAGAAGGGTTTGTTAATACAACCCGAGCTCAACTGTGTAATTGGATTGGAAATTTTAATTTGTCTTTTCTTATATTGTTCTAGTTTATACTTGATAAATAGGTATAATTTTTATTTTAATTCTGTGCATTTATAATATGGATATTATAAAGGATTTGATTTAATAATAAGAGGGTAAACTCTAAAAGCCCTAATCTCGGAAGAGAAAGTAAAATAATGCTAGTTGACAATTCTCCTTAGATTTAGGGTTTGCATTTTTATTTTAATTTTAAACCCTTTTGTTAACTATAATATGGTTATTATTTGATGTTTACTTACAGTACTAATGAAATTTGCTTAGATATTTATGCTAAACCTAAATGATAACTATACTTTATTTTTACTGTTTACTGGCTATTCCTGCTTATGTTATTTTTCTATTCTTATAATGTTTAATAATTGTGTGTACTTATAATAACTAAGCTTATAGCTAGTAATCAATTACCGTATTGAAAAGAACACACTTACACAAACTGTGTACTGATTTTAAAAGATATTTCTTTAAGGTAGTTTTGTTTATGTTTAAAGTAATGTATTCTAACTAAGGAAACTTCTGAAATAGAGAATCTTTCTTCTGATCAATCCTATAAAGAATCTATAGAGAGTAAATAAACAAAATCCTCCATTCTTGATTGGATTTATCCATCAGAATTTAATCTAACCTATTGTACTAGAGTACTACCTTCTTGAAGGTGTGGAAAAATACAGAGGTATTTTATCCATCAGTAAATTTGAAACTACTCTAATAATTTATTCTAATCCACATCTAATTTAGAATTCATCGATATTTTCACAGTAAAATATTTCCTCCAAATAATTCTAATAACAGATGAAGCAGACACATAAACATATTATTTCTGAAATTCATTCCTTCTTGTTCTTAAGCTTGCATAAAGAAATTAGAAAGAACATGTAGAACCTGACAATGTAGCAAAGGAGACAACAACTTAAGGAGTCTGGTCCTCCCAACCAACTCCTGAAGATAGCTGAACTCCAAATCTTAGGACCCCCGAGCCTGTCTACTGGTCCACCTGGTTGAAAACACTAGGTGAGAGAACTGGTTTAGAAACCTCTGCAACTCCACTGAGTAATCAGCAGTAATATTTCTGTTTGTAGGAGTATGAACTCAGCTTAAATCAGCTGCACTAGTTCAGAACTTCAACACTTTTCACTCAAAAACTTCTGCTAGTCCCCTCCATTGAATTTCTTGTGCACTAATTTCACTTAGAAATTTCACAAGTAAAAGAATGAACAACCTCAGTTGAATTCAATAGGAAGTTTTATTAGCATGCCTAGGTTTTTTGGGTCAGTTTTCACTTAATGAGCTACCTACTCTTGTTCGACTTTCTTGGGGAACATGACCAAAAAAATAGGGAAGTTGCCTCCTGCAACAACTAGAAGTAGTTTGAGGATGCTGCAAAGTGTCAATCTGTTCTCAACCCAATCTATTCGTCCAAGTGGCCAGTAAAACACTCATTTAACAACCTCCTTAAGCTGTTGTCTCATATTTCATTTATTAATTAATAAAATATTCAACAATTACATGCAATTATCCTTTACCCCTTGGTCATTAATTACAAACTTTATAATAAATTTAAAACATAAAATGTTTTTGCAATTTGGGGTATGTGACATATCATATTCCCATCACCTTCTTAATAAATTTAAAAAACTTAAGGAATATATAAAATGTGATTAAAAACAAACAATTAATAAATATCGACCTTCACTCCAACCACTCCTTGACAATCTCTCCATCCTCGATTAAAATTGAATACTCTACAAGCCACATCAAACAATATACAAACCAAACTTCAATGAGAATTCCACAACAATTAGGGGCACCAATGTAGGACAATAATTCAAACAATATGTTAGGATTATAATCCTCCCTCGTCCAATTTGGTCATTTATGTCTAAATCAGGAGTCATGTCTAAATCGGGAGTCCTTTTAGTCTATTTGTAGTCACTAGCACCATTGGGTCCACTTGGCCTAATTGGGGCACATGTACCAGTTACTAAAGTGTGGGGAACACTAATTGACGCCAACTGCCACTGATTGCACTTGCATGCATGAGTTTAGGAGCCTCCTAGATCAATCCCTACAAATTAGGAGCCATTGGGAGTGACGATACCAACCTCCATTAGTTGAGTTCAGTTGGCGACTAGTCTAGCTCAGTTAAGAGTCAGTTGCATCCAGTTCTAGTCCCCAACATTAAGTTCTACTCAGTTAGCGCTAGGATTGCATGGATGAATGTAGGTGGGGCGCATTTACTCACCTACCCGAGTCAGTTAGACTAGTTAACACTGAATTAGACACCTGAGTTTGGATTTTGAACTCCGATAATGATTTAGACAAGGTCAGTTAACCATTCAGTCAAGTGGAGTCCAACCAATTCAAATTTCCTCACATGGATTCGAATTGCACGAGGCTATTTAGCCATTGTACTTCATTGTAATTAATTATTTAATTACTTTTGATTAATGAAAGCATTCGCAGTTGCAAGCCATTTTTGCACTGTTTCATTCTTCAATTGCTGAGTAAATTGTATGATCTATCTTGTGAGTTGTGTGTTGGTCCACAAATCTATGTGCTCAATTTAATATAATATCAAAGCCTCGGCAGGACAAGGCACTTCTCCTACTACACAGATTCATATTTGGATTAAAAAAAAATGAGCAAAATTGCTCCTTCCAGTACTGCACCAGAAGCAGAGAATTTACCACTTAATATCCCAAGCAAAGGAATTGTTGATCAAGCTTGCTTGATCAACTAAGCTGGGTGTGAAGGAAATTCCAAAAGTGCAAACTTACAACCTTACTTTATCTATTTGATTGTGTGATTTACAGGTTTATCAGTCTCCTTCACTGCATTCGCTACAAGCAGCTCAGTCTCCTTCACTGCATTCACTACAATAACTGAGTCCTCTTCTTTGCATTCTAAATGGCTCCTCCAATGGATCTTCTCACTCCTTTCAACTACCACCAGTGGAAGGAGGACATGGAGATGCAGCTACACTCCAAAAGACTCTTCATACTCACAATGGAGATAGAGGCAGAGCCAATTCATTATGTTGACAAAGAAAAGTACTGGAATAGGCTTGATGAAGCATATGGATGCTTGTGCCTCTCAATCTCTCGATATATTCTTTTCCACATCATTGGATTGAAGACTCCCAAGTAGGTTTGGGATAATCTTGCTTCCTTATTTGAAAATCAGGATGATCTGAGGATCTATCAGCTAGAGAATGAGCTGATTTCTCTTCATCCAACCAATTTCGAAACACTAAATGACTTCTTCACCAAGTTCAAGCATCTAGTGTTCCAGTTGAAGCTGTGCAAGGTTGAGAAGGAGTATGATCAACTCATCCTTGCCATTCTCTCAAAACTTAGTGCAAACTACTCAGTATTTGTATCAACATTTCATTCAGTGAAGCTCACTACTCCAAATTGGAGGATGCCTACTCTTAACTCCTTCATAGAATCTCTCACCCAGGAGCATGACAAGTTGATCCAAATGGGGATCATTCGATCTTCCAAAGATCACTCACTGGTTTCCGGAGGACCTAAGGTAGTGAATGATAAAGGGAAGCAAAAGGATGAGTCTCCTATGGAGAAAGAGCATTCAAATGAGCCTTCAGGTTCGAAGAGAAGTAAGAAGAATGGTAAAGGAAAGACACTATGTTCTTACTGTGGAAGGGGCTTTCATCCAGAAAGCTCTTGTATGAGAAGAACAATTGATGAGATGGCTCTTCTTCTGAAGCAACATAACATTACTGTACTTGTTAACACAAGGAAGGCTGACCATAGAGAATAAACTAAAGAACATGAAGAGACATGCCATGCATTGAAGGCTAGATGCTCAACAACACATGCCTTCCTCATTGATTCTGGAGCTTCCAATGATATGGTTGCATCAAGAGAATGATTCTCTTCCTTGCAGTCTTTTGATGGTCCTAGTATTCAGATGGGAAATAACAGTCAAATTCAAGCCAAAGGGAAGGGTTCTATCAAGCTTGAACATGGAAAGTTCAAAGATGTGCTTTATGTACCCTCCTTAGCTACAAATCTATTATCTGTATACCAGATGACTCATACCGGCTCTCCAAAGCAAGTGATATTTGGTCCTGACTCGGTGGAGATCATAGATATATCTACTAGGAACATCATAGCAAAGGGTGCTGCAAATCATGACTCCAAGGCATATGAGTTCTTTCACTTCATGCCATTTTCAGAACCAGTGCACTCTCAACAACCACTTGCAAGGGAAGGTAAAAACATTCCATCTACTTCTTTTGCAGTTTCCACAAGTATTGCAGATCCAGTTGTATTAGTTTATGAGATTGAGATTCAGGGTGATTCAGATCCAGATCCAGTCCCTACTCCCAAGCGGGAATATAGGAAGATGACTGGAAATCCATCTGACACACATAAGACAAAGACCCTTGCGCTATGTCATGCAATCTCACCTCCTTCAGAGAGATGCAAAAAAATCCCTATGAGATGCTACATGGAAAGGTCTGATCAGTTACACTGCATTTAGAAGAATAGAGTGGATCATACACCTCTTCATCCAAAAAGAGGCTACGTTCCTCCTTCCTTCCATCATCGTTTTGGGAGAAGATGGAGAAGTCTACATGACAGGCCCCAGGATACCTGTGAAAAGAACAACATGCATGCTGCTTCGCCACATCACAGAGATTGCAACAACATATTTTTAAGTTTTTCAAACTTAAATCCTGATTCTATATGCTTAGTTAGAGGGGGGGGGGGCTTTTTTCTCATGTGGTTTTTTCCCCCAAATCCTTGTATTGAGCAGTGACTTTACTTGTTGTAATGGGTGACCTATGGTATTAGTTATGAGGGCCCACAAATTGTCCAAGTTAGCATTCAGGGGGTGGGGGGTGTTAGGATTATAATCCTCCCTTGTCCAATTTTGTCATTTATGTCTAAATCAGGAGTCATGTCTAAATCGAGAGTCCTTTTAGTCTATTTTTAGTCAATAGCACCATTGGGTCCACTTGTCCTAATTGGGGGACATGTACCAGTTACTAAAGTGTGGAGAACACTAATTGAGGCCAACTGCCACTGATTACACTTGTATGCATGAGTTTAGGATCCTCCTAGATAAATCCCTACAAATTAGAAGCCACTGGGAGTGCCGATACCAACCTCCATTAGTTGAGTTCAGTTCGTGACGAGTCAAGCTCAGTTAGGAGTAAGTCACATTCAGTTATAGTCCCCTACATTCAGTTCTACTCAGTTAGTGCTAGGATTGCATGGCTGCATGCAGGTGAGGCGCATTTACTCACCTACTTGAGTAAGTTAGACTAGTTAACACTGAATTAGACACTTGAGTTTGGATTTTGAACCCCGATGAACTCCGATAATGATTTAGACAAGGTCAGTTAACCATTCAGTCAAGTAGAGTCCAACCAATTCGAATTTCCTCACATGGATTCGAATTGCATTAGGTGATTTAGCCATTGTACTTCATTGTAATTTATTATCTAATTACTTTTGATTAATGAAAGCATTCACAGTTGCAAGCCATTTTTGCACTATTTCATTCTTCAATTTCTGAGTAAATTGTATGATCTGTCTTGTGAGTTGTGTGTTGGTCCACAGATCTATGTGCTCAATTTAATACAATAAAACATGTCAAGGTATTTAAAAGACCACCATCTCATAATTGCCACAATAATTTAATCATGCCATATCTAGGTTTGGAATGGGTTCCTATGTCTAATACAAGGTATATTCCCATACCAATAATTTTTCTGTGGTTTTTCCAAAAACATTTGAATATATTTGTGGGATGCAATATCGCATAATATGATGACAACGGTAATTGTTAAATTCTATGAAGCTTAGGATCATCAACCTGTTTGAATTCAAATGAGAAGAGAAAGTTGCAGAATAATGAGAAGAATTTAGCATAGAATGTTTAATTAATCATGACAAAATTGCACACACATGGAGAAAAAATTGGAATATATGATTATATTTATGAATCAATACTTAATGTATAATACATTGGTTATACATATAGGAGAATTCGAATGCCTAAGATAGGATTTGAATATACTAACTCGGACTGGCTCTGGAGCTAACTCAGTGTGGGAAAATCACCATTGGAGTTCATTAATGCAACTCCGGATAACTAACTTAGTATACAATTAGTTAATTGATGAGGGTAGGTGAACAAAGGTGCCTACGCTCCCTTAAATCATGCAAATTGACGCTAGGATAATTGATTGTGATCTAACTAATGGTAACTGTAGCATAACTGATTACCTACCAAGGTCAACTAAAGGAGACTTCTAGTGTCACTCAAAGTGGGTTCCTAAATTATAGGGATTGGTCCCTGGGGCACCAAAGCTCATGCAATTAGGCACAGTAACTGGAATATGTCCCCTAGGTGTGTTCCCCATGCACTAGTGGAGTGATGAAGACCTCCTAAGCTAGGAAAATAGACAATTAGATTATGCGGTCAAAGGGAGGATTAATAATAATCCCAACACCCCCCTTTAATCCTAAATTTGGACAACCTGGGTCCTAAAAAATAAGACCAAAGGTCACCCATACAATATGAATGAAAAAAATAATAACTTTTTAATAAAACCAAGGAAATGGGGAACACCTCATGGGAAACCCCCCCTCCCTCAAAATAAGTATGAAAACCAGGATCAAGCTTTTATATCAAAAACTTGTGAAAATGTTTCCACAATACTGTTCCATAGAGATGCAGTTTGTAGAGTGATGGTCCTTGTGTGCACTAGTATCCTAGGACTATACATGTGAAACTATCCAAACTAAATGATTATGTCTGGAGGAATGTTCCTCTTTGCAAGAAGAGGAATATGCTCAACTTGATCAAGAACATAGACAACTGCAAGATGGATTATGTCTGGAGGAATTTTCCTCTTTGGAAGATGTTATAGCTCAAAATGACACATCTCTTCCTGTGACCACTTTCCCATGATTCCGTCGCATGTCGACACTTCCATGACGACACTTCATGAAAAGTCACTGAAAAAAACACCTAACTTGGAGGACCTATATCTTGAGTTCTGTAACTCCGTTTGACCTCTTCTCTGCACGGTTGGAAAGATATTTCAGTTGGCTAAAACTTTCCGGACACCAAAGTCTGATAATGCCTAGAAATACCCTTAAAATGAGTTTTTTTTTTGTTTTTTTGTTTTTTTGTCTATATGCGAGTTTCTCTCTATGATACCCGCGTATGTACGCGAGTTGCTCTCTATAATACCCGTGTACGCACGCGAGTTGTTATGTATACGCGACTTTCTGTACTAGAAAACCGCGTGTATTTTTCGTGTACGTGACTGTGGTATTTAGCAACCCGCGTACGCATCTTAAAAATGTCAAAAACACGCCTTTTGAATTTCAGGTAGTTTGGGTAGTTATGCCACTGACTCCTTCAGTTGTAACTACTTTGTCTTCGCCCCTAACTCTTCCTTAACCATATAAATAGAGGTAGGGAGGTCCATGAGAGGAGACTTGAATATTTGCATTGTTATGCTGGAGGAATTGGAGCTCTCTTTGCCCACACCTTTGCCCTGGCGGTCATCCCCTTGTGTTGTAGAGCTTGGAGGCTGAGTTCTTTGGAGAAGAGAAGCAGCAGAACCGGATCAAGGTTTCGTGAGGTGCCAAACTTGAAGAGAAGGTATACTTGTACTTGTTTTCAAGATTAATAAAGATGTGATATCCTTCTTCTTCCCCAAATCATTGTTCAATGTGTGATTGGATTTCTGTTTATGATCATATGATGATGTTATTCAGATCATTAGTTCATGTTTATTTGATTATCATTGTTTTATATGTGGTCATAATGGTTTGAGGAAGGTATAATTCGTTTTGCAGGTCTCTTGGAGCAAGAGGAGCAAGAAAAGGATTGAAGAGAAAGCTTGGATCAACCTTCAGTTAATCAGGTGTGGAAATTTCTTATCTCTGATCTTGCTTGTATTTACTTGCATAACCATTTGCATCCACCTTTCTACCCCAGTATGTTGATGGCCTCTTAAACCCTAGCCATATGATACTTTCCTTTACAACAGAACTGGCGACTCCGTTGGGGAGAGCCTTGTTTGTTTGGGGTTTCTCTGTCTTTCTTTCAGTCTTTTGCATTGTTTCAGGTCCTTCTTGCCATTTAGGAACACCTTATAGGTCTGATAGAACACCTCCCCTGCCTTCCTGAGGCATTGTTTGACCTTTTTTGGGAGTTTTTCCGCCCATACGCGACTTGCAGACTGAACAGTCGCGTGTCTGGTACACACGACTGCCTATACTGTGCGTGTCTGGATACACAACTTTTCAGTTATACAACCCATGTGTGCTTATACACACGACTTGATTTATTGGAAACCCGTGTATGACACGCGACCTGTCCGTAGTACAACCCGCGTGTGCCCCTAAAACAGTGTTTTTCCTCATTTTTTTGTGGTTCTTTCTAATGTTGTGGCCTGTTTGGTAGGTCTTTTGGTGTCCTCTGTAGGTGCATGACTCCAGGGAGTTAGTGTCATCCCTTTTGGTTGTTCTTTATCTATGTGGTAAGCCTTTTTATAGCATTAGGGTTTGTTCTTTGCTCTTTCCCCCGCCTCCTTTGCTTGGTATGATTTTTGGCTTATGTTTTTGGTCAGCCTCTGTTAGTGATCTTTGTTTGATTTTAGAAGCTTGTTGGTGTTGGTTTCCTTCTTCTTTTGTTGGTTAACTTCACCATGCCAAAATAGTTGACTTGTCTTTTATGCAAGCCTTCCTTCCAAGTAGGGTTTATACTGACTTTAGGGCATTCTAGAGTTTGTTTGGTGGCTGTATAGCAAACTTCCTTTTGCTTTGTTCTTATTATCTGCATACTTTTGTTTGTAGGTAGTTTTTATTTTTCATTTATAAAAGAAAATTAAAAAGAACATATACTTGTTTTTGCTGCTTTCCCCCACACCTCCTTCTTTGGCTTGACCTTGTTGGACAAGGTACTGAGCAGCCTCTGTTTGTAGGTTTAGATTGATACTTGGGACTTCTTGACCTTTGTTTATGTCAATTTTTTTTGCTCAGTCTCTTCATTCCAAAGTTGTTGGCTTGTTTACCTCTGTAAGCCTTCCTTTCAAGAGAGGTTGATATCTAACTTTAGGGAAACCTAGGGTTTGTTTGTGGGGTGTAGAGTAGTTGTCTATTCGCTTTGCTTACAGTACTTGCTTGCATTAGTTGATAGGCTGATTTTTCTTTTGCATTTATAAAAGAAAAAAACAAAAACACATGTTTACTTTATATGCATGTAGATTAGGTTTTTAGTCTAGATTGCATGGCATATCATTGTTTTTGAAAAAAGAAAAAGATTTGATCTTTTATGGCTTTCAAGTTTCTATTTGAAAAATAAAAATAAAGAGAATAGTTTTTGCTTTCTGCATTTCATTTCTCTTTGCTTAGTCATTTTGTTTCAACTTTGAGTCAAAACACCACATACGTTTCATGCCATTTACCCTCTGACTAAAAACAACCCTTAAAATAAATGATATAATTTAAAAATTATTAGTAAGTTTTATTTTATAGGGTCATACACCAACTAGCTCAGGCTAGACTTGTGGATTAGGGAGTTTTAACTCTCCACAAGTATTTAAGTTTCAGACATAGTTGGCCAATCATTAGGTAAATCGTTTTCTACGTTGATTGTATCTGGGAATCTCCTCTCAAACGGGAGTTAAGCACGAGGCCGCGTGGAGACTTGGACTGAGGAGATACCCCTCCGATTCCTTGTCAAAGCGTAGACCAAGGTTTTTACACATCTGGGGATTATGTCTTAGACAGGGTTTCGGGCTCAGCTACCCTGCCCATGCGTACGAATCAGGCTTGCGACTGTCCCCCCAGACTATCAATATAGTTAAGGTAGCCTTTAGTCTCTTTGACATCTAGGGTTCATACACAGGTACACCGAAAGGCTATTTCTGGTTGACCTTGGACAAACTTGGAAGGTAACCTCGGTAGAAGGTGTGGGAGGGCAGTGGGTGATTCCTCCTCTTGTGCCTAAGAACATCTACAGGGACACCAAGTAACTGTCTATCAGCTTTCTTCTGGAAAGTATACCTTATACCTATTTGTCTGTTTGGATTTAGGAATTTTTAGTGAGTGCCGTGTGGTTTGTTTGTAATTAATGTGCCTTTAGGAGTGTGCTTTGTAATTTTGGTTGCCTATCAACCTCAGATTTTGTCTCCTAGTTTGAAACTATGGCTAACACCCCTTTGAACACCAACCAAGAGATCCCCATGCTGGGAACTCCTTGTACTATTCCTCTCACGGGGAATGTTGGTGTTCCCTTGATGGCCACCCTAAATCTTCCTGGATTCACCCTAGGGATACGGTCCTGAATGCTCATGATGCTTCTCAAGTAAGCTCCTTATATCAAGGGAATCAAAACACTGCTTCCCCTTCACCTGTAGTTGATTCTACTCCTCCTTCTACCTCATGCGGTGAAAGTACTGATACTAGTAACCGACAGTCTAAAAGGAGTAAAAGAAGGAGGAATAGGAAGAAGGAACATAAGCAAGGGGGCACCCATTCAACCTCTGCAAGTCAAGTTGAACCTCACCACCCAGCCTCTGTAGTTCATGCTGGGGGCACCTATCCAACCTCTACAGGTCATGTTGGATCTAAGCACTCAACCTCTGCAATTCAAGTTGATCTTCACCATCCAACCTCTGTTGTTCATGCTGGTGGGATCCTTCCTACCTTTCCAGGTCATGTTGGATCCAGTCATTGAGCCTCTGTGGTTCATGCTGAAGGAACCCTTTCAACCTCTCTTGTTCAAGTTGAACCTCCTCATCCAACCTCTGTTGTTCATGTTGGATCCATCCACCCAGCCTCTGTTGTTCATGCTAGGGGCACACACTCAACTACTGCAAAGCATGTTGATCCTAACCATTCATCCTCTATTTTTCATGTTGGTGGTGCCCGTCAAACCTCTGCAAGTCATGTTGGACCTAGTCTCTCAGCCTCTACAAGTCATGCTGAGGGCAGTCTCTCAGCCTCTGCAAGTCATGTTGGGGGCAGTCTCTTAGCCTCTGTGGTTCATGCTAATGACAATCCGTCAGCCACTGCGAGTCATGTTGAAACTGTTGAAAAGACTACCCGTTCAAAACATAAGCCCAAGTTTCCTTGTAAGCTTTGTGAGGGAGACCACCTTACTTATAAATGCCCTTCTATCACGGAGGTGCGAAGAGTTTGGATTCATGGTCATCCCGTTTTTGAACATTCTGAAGCTTTTCAACAACCAACCTCTCTTAGTCAGGTTGGATCCAGTCACCCGGCCTCTAGTTTTCATGCTGGGGGAAAACTCTCATCCTCTGCAAGTCATGTTGAGAGAAAACAGTCAGCCACTGCTAGTCATGTTGACACCGTTGAGAAAACTGGTCATTCGAAGTGCAAACTTAAGTTCCCTTGTAAGTTATGCGAGGGAGATCATCTTACTCACCAGTGCCCTGCTATCGTAGAGGTGCGAAGAGTGTGGTCCGAGACTCAAGATTTTCCTTCTCCTGAACAACCTATAGTTTCTCAACAACCTACTCAACCTTTGGTTGATCAAGTGGTTAAACAAATCTCAAATTTGGTTGATCCCACTCTTCTTTTGGAGAGTGATCCTGATGTGATTGAACCAATGTCATCTTTGGTCAATCCCACTCTCCCTTCAGAGAGTGACTTTCATGAAGCGGTTGAATCGATGCCATTGTCAATCAATCCCACTCTTCCTTTGGAGAGTGAAGTGTCTGCTAGTCACATTTTCTTCATTGCCAGTTCAGAACTTACTGAACAAGGGGGAACTGAACTTGTTTCGGATCAACCCCCACCAAGCTCTCGGATTGCTTCCTTTTATTGGGATAGCCTAGTTGAGCCGCACCTTCCTTCTAATGCACCTTTCCAGATAAAGGTCAAAGTTGAACCATATATTATTGCTCATTGTATTGTTGATGAAGGAGCCTCAATTAGTATCTTGTCTGCTCGTGCTTGGTGAGGCATGGGATATCCCAGCCTTCTGTCAACTGCTAGTTAGTTATTGGCGTTTGATAGAAGAACTTGTATAGCCTTGGGAATTATTGCTCAAACACCTGTTACTTTGGGTGGGAAGACTGTCTTAGTTGACTTCACGGTGATAGAAGACCCCTTGGAATTCAATATGCTCCTTGGACGTGATTATGTCTATGCCATGCAAGCTGTGGTGTCAACATTCTTTCATGTGATGTACTTTAATCATGGTGAAGAAATTGTCACTATCGATCAGTTGGATTTTCTTGATCCGTCTCCTGACCCAACTAGAGACTAGGTCTTTCCTTTATTGATTCCCAGTGTTTCTATAGACACTACCCCACCACAGGTGAGCTATGTGGCCTCTTGTCCTTTGCGTTCAATTGCTATTGAGAAGCAGCCTCTGTTTTCATGCTTACCTTCTCGGGACTTGGTCCCAGCAGTTGACTGGGTGAGTCATCCTATACAGACTGTGGGGCCTAATCTCCACTCTGTCGATCCATTTGAAATTTTAGACATGTGTCCTATCTCGGATGATCTCCTTCCTTCGGACGAAGTCTTCTTAGAGTCTTTGATACAGTCTGACCTTCGTTTGGATGTTGGTTCAATTGTGACTAATTCTAACCCTGATTTGCCTAGTAAGCCTGACCTTTCTTCTTATGTTGGTCTTGTTGAGTCTTTGGGCTCTCCTTTCGATCAACAAGTCAGTGATCCTAATGAGTTTGATTTTTCTTATGAATTTTTCAACTCCCGTGATACTGAGTTTTTTCCTACAGACTCTATATCCCTTGTTGATTTTTGCTCTCCTTCTGAGGTTGATCTTATTGATTATAAACCCTTGAGCCTTGGTTCTATAGAATCTTCTTCGGTCGATTCTGCCTTGACTTTACCTTTTGTAGAAGATAGCAAAGTCACGTGTGTTTCTGCCAAAGTGACCCGCATCGGATCGTTTCTTTTGAATATGATCCTCATGTTGTTGTTTCTTGGAGATAGGATTTGTAGTTGGATTCACAACTGTTTACTGGCCTCGCCTTGTTGTTCAAGTTGTAATTGCATTTGCATGTTCCCTGCTCGCGCTTATGATCCTGATGTCGGCTTCCACGCTTTTAGCTCGTTGTATAAGCCCTCATATTTGTTCTCATCGTCGCTAAGCCTTGTATCATTTTGTCTTTACAAATTGACACGTCTTACCTTGAGGAGACGTTCCCTGAGTGTCCTTATCTTGCTTACTTTCCTTGCATTATGCATAGGTTTGTTCCTTGCGCTTGGAACTAGTTTCGCCTGTCGATGACACTCGTCTCCTCGCATTTAGAGCATTCTTTCTACTCTCCTTCGAGCTCGTTAAAAACAGTAAGGAGGCCACGAGTTGAATTTTTTGGACTCGTTAAAACTTCACGGGAAATATTTTGAGTTTCTTTAGGCCCAGGTCTGACTCCTCAAAATAGACTTGACTACAGAGTAAACTTGTCCATTCAGGCTCGTTAAGAATATGTGAATGGGCATCCACATTGGTAGTAGGTTATCACTTTCTTGGACCATGTGGAATAATACGAGAAAGGAACACTCTCTTTTCTTCAGAATTGAGAAGAGTATTCTCAGGCATAGGTTTATCACTTTTCCGGACCTGAGCGACTAAATTTACGGAAAAGGAACCCCCGGTATGAGCTTAGTTTTCTCTTTTTCGTGCTCTGGACCAAAACATGAAAAATATTCCAAGTGTACTTTATGTCTTTGTCATGCTCGTTAAACCTTAAAGAACAAAGCATCGATTTTTTTGTTGTAAGCCCCATTTCTCGTAATCAAATGGATCTTTCCGAGTGATCTTTCCTTCCTTCATACTCGTAAAACTCAAGCTATATGCTGCTTTTGAAGGAGCGTTGGGTAGGTGGTAATTTAACCTTTTTCAGACCTTCCTTACTAAGTACGAAAAAGGTGCGCCTTTTCTTCTTCGGAAGTTAAGAGAGTTCTTCTTTGGTATGTTTTATACTTTTTCGGCCTCAGGAGACTAAATTGTACGAAAAAGCACCCCCCTGGAATCTTCTTTGGAGTTTTCAGACTCTCTAAACCATGAAAACATCGTCGAGCATGTACTAGTTCGGGCTCGTAAAATCCACGAATCAGTGCTTTATCAAGCATTCTTCTTTCTTTTCTTCGAGATTGCCAAAAATGAAGATGGTCTTGAGTTTGCTTTCTTGGACTCGTTAAACCTTTACAAGAAAGAGGGGAAGGGAAGTTCATTCACATGTTTTTTACATCATGGCAGCAAGTCTTGTTTCCTTGAACAAAGCACCGGTTTTGAGTCTATCAAACAGTTGGGTCCTAGTATTTTGACCTTATCCTGATTCGGAGTTTCTTACTCCTCCAGTTGGTCTCTTTTCCAATTATATGGGGAATCTGTCAATGTCTCCTACATTGTAGATTTGTTTCGTTGGTCCTTTTGTGTCAAAATCTGCCTAAGTCACTTTTGTGTCATGCTCACTGTTCAAGGATTAAACCTTTGTTGGCCATTCTGCAGTTGCCTTGACCTTTTGTGTTGGCCATTCCCTGGTATCAGTTCATTACATCATGTCTTCAGCGTTCCTTGTCGTGAAATTCAGTACCAATTCCAGATCCAATTAGTCTTTGACTTACCTCGTGTTGGATGATGAAGGTTGCCTTAATGCCTTCCTTCCAATGGATCTTTTCCTATCGACTGCAACACATCTTGCTCTGGGAATGAGATTTAGAGTTTTCTGACAGTACCTTGGGGATTGTTGTCATCAGTGGCAATTTCCCTCGCTATTGGGTAGTGGGAATACCTTAATGTCTCATACTCGATGGATTCTTCAAGTGTTCGACTTCAAGTCCTTGTAATCACACTTGTTAGAATGTACTTGGTACCTTGGGGACCATTTTCATTAATGGTGGTTTCCCTCGCGTTTGTTAACGGTTCTCATTATTGACCAGTAATCAAATGGTTTCCTCCATGTTCGACTTCAACTCCTTTATTCACATGGTTAGGATTCGTACCTTTTTTGGGCAGTTTGGATTGAAGACCTTGGGCCGACCATAGCATCGTCATTTTGCTATTTCCCGAGTTGCGCAAGACCTTGTTATATTTTCTATGACATTTTGCTGAGACATAGATCCACCTTGTATTTTTGTGGCTATGATCGATTGTTGAGCATGGATCCACCTTGTTCATTTGTGGCCATGGCTTCTTTAGATTTGATATGGCACCTTTTTGCATATTGAGAGACCATGATAGTTTCATCAGTTATACATATGTTGGATCCACCTATATCTTTATGGTGATGTTTTGTATATGGACGTGTATGTCCTAGAGATCAGTTTTTCTGACATTTATCTCTCTTACAGGTACCTTTGTTCGAGCCTTTTGATCTTGGATTCTCTGCTCTCTCCATACTCAACTGTTTCCTTTATAATGTATTTCGGCTATCATCTTCCCCTCTAACCTCAAACATTAGGGGGCATCTGTTATAGCTCAAAATGACACATCTCTGCCTGTGACCACTTTCCCATGATTCCGTCGCATGTCGACACTTCCATGACGACACTTTATGAAAAGTCATTGAAAAAACACCTAAATTGGAGGACCTATATCTTGAGTTATGTAACTCCGTTTGACCTCATCTCTACACCATTGGAAAGATATTTCAGTTGGCTAAAACTTTTCGGAAGACACCAAAGTCTGATAATGCCTAGAAATACCCTTAAAATGAGTTTTGTTTTGTCTATACGCGAGTTGCTCTCTATGATACCCGTGCATGTACGCGAGTTTCTCTCTATAATACCCGCGCACGTACGCGAGTTGTTATGTATACATGACTTTCTGTACTAGAAACCTGCGTGTATTTTTCGTGTACGCGACTGTGGTATTTAGCAACCCGCGTACGCATCTTAAAAATGTCAAAAACACGCCTTTTGAATTTCGGGTAGTTTGGGTAGTTATGCCACTGACTCCTTCAGTTGTAACTGCTTTGTCTTCGCCCCTAACTCTTCCTTAACCATATAAATAGAGGTAGGGAGGTCCATGAGAGGAGACTTGAATATTTGCATTGTTATGCTGGAGGAATTGGAGCTCTCTTTGGCCACACCTTTGCCCTGGCGGTCATCCCCTTGTGTTGCAGAGCTTGGAGGCTGAGTTCTTTGGAGAAGAGAAGCAGTAGAACCGAATCAAGGTTTCGTGAGGTGCCAAACTTGAAGAGAAGGTATACTTGTACTTGTTTTCAAGATTAATAAAGATGTGATATCCTTCTTCTTCCCCAACTCATTGTTCAATGTGTGATTGGATTTCTGTTTATGATCATATGATGATGTTATTCAGATCATTAGTTCATGTTTATTTGATTATCATTGTTTTATATGTGGTCATAATGGTTTGAGGAAGGTATAATTCGTTTCGCAGGTCTCTTGGAGCAAGAGGAGCAAGAAAAGGATTGAAGAGAAAGCTTGGACCAGCCTTCAGTTAATCAGGCGTGGACCTTTCATATCTCTGATCTTGCTTGTATTTACTTGTAGAACCATTTGCATCCACCTTTCAACCCTAGTATGTTGATGGCCTCTTAAACCCTAGCCATAGGATACTTTCCGTTACAATAGAAGAACATGAATCTGCTCAACTGAGGTATACTGATGAGAGAGCAAAGGTGCTTGAGAATTCAAACCATGTGAGGTAAAACCGAGAAACAGATATGTTGCAGCATTGAACATTGAACCATGTGAGGTAAAATCATCTCAAGATGTGAGGAGAAAGTGTTCAGGTGGATGCATCATTTCTCCAAATTCAATATCACTATAAGGAAGTGTGCATGTGATCATGTAGGAAGGAGGAGGAGGCATGGGACCATGGAGAGCGAATTATTGAGCTCCATAATATGATATAGCTTCCAAAATATCCAATGAATCACTATCTATCACATCAGAAAACTCATGAGAAGAAATTGATATAGAATCCCCAACAACATAATTTTTGAAGAAGACTTGAGGTGCTTGATTTTTCACACCAAAATTGATGAGAATAACTATAAGCATGAGCGGAGGCTCCTGAAACTTGAAATTTGAACCAATTAAGGTGATATCAGATCCAAGAATGAGTAACAAGGGTTCCAAGTGCACCACTGAGATGGCAAATGCAATATGTTCTCCTTCTTCAACAAAACTCTGAGTATTGGTGTAATAAATCATATAGGAATTTGTTGGAAGCACTAGATCAATGAGGATGAATGGATCACTCCTAAAATATGATATTTCTTCCAAAACATCCAAAGTATCACTTTTCTGGAGAGATAGGAATCAAATTTCTCTTCATCTCCTTAAACTTTTTGTTGGAGACATTTACCACCATACACACTCTTTTTGGTCAAATTGGCCTAGTTAACCCACTATCCTAAGTATAATTGACATTAATTGACATCAGTGGAGCATTAATTGACATCATCCAGTCACACCCACACCTACCTATAGTCAGGGAGGCTAACTTATCCTTCTCCTACAGTCGGGGAGGCTAACTGGAGCACTTCGGGGGTGATCTGAGTGATATTAATGCATATAATTGCTAACTGGTGGTTACAATTAGTTCAACAAGTCAATTAAGGCGCCTCCTCTCATTAAATATATTATTTAATGATCTGGAGTCAACAGGGGCACCTCCACCAATTTCTAATGATCAGTTCAGCTTCAGTTAACCTCATTGGGGTTCATTGAAGTCATTGAAGCACTACCACTTGATGGTTGGCTTGCTATGACATGTGTTTGATCTCTTTCCATTGAGAATCGGTCATTTATTGCACTCCGACTTTAGTTAGGGTTTGGTGAGTCAATTAGGGTTTTGGTCAGTGGTTAACTAAGTGTGAACCATGGCTTACAGTCAGTTAAGCTAGACTCACTCATTCAATTCGAATGACCTCCTTAGGTATTCGAATTGCTCACTCATTCAAGCTGTTGCTTGACATTGTAATTGTAATTATTCATTCTTTATTGAATATACAGAGTGGCTACTATTCTGTAGACTGATTACACCATTTCATGAGTTATTTGTTGATTATTTCTTGATGAGATTGATTATTTGTTCCTAGATCAATGTGCAAGATTAATATGGTATCAGAGCTTACGGTGGGACGAAGATCTATCTCTCAAAAACAAGCTTTTTGACATATTTCTGCATGAAAAGTGAGTAATAGCTCAAAAATCCAGCACTGCACCAAAAGCCAAGGCTTACCACTTAATACCCCAAGTAAAGAACTTGTTGATCAAGCTTGCTTGATTGACTATGCTGGGTGTGATGAAAGCCTAGAATGTGCAAGCTATCCGACCTTACATTGACCTTTATGTTTTGATTTTCAGGTTTCTACAGGTGAAGCATTTGCTCCAGCACATCCAAATGGCCTCCTCAATAGATCTCTTGACTCCACACAATTTTCACTCATGGAAAGGTGATATGGAGATTTAGCTGCGCTCCAAAGGTATTTTTAGAATCACCATGGACACTAAAGATGAGCTTGGATCCGCCATATAAAAATCAAGATTCTTGAACAAGAAGGATGAAGCCTTTGGTTTCTTGTGCCTCTCTATTTCCCAAGACCTTCTCTTCCATCTTGCGGGATTTAAGACACCGAAATAAATATGGGACAAATTGGAATCTCTATATGGAAAGCATGATGACTTGAGGGTTTACTAGCTCGAAAATGAACTCATGTCTTTCCAACCATCCAATTTCGAGACTCTGAATGATTTCTTCACAAAGTTCAAGCATACTATTTTACTCTTGAAGCAATGCAAAGTGGAGAAGGAGGATGATCAACTCATCCTCACCATACTCTCCAAACTTGGGGCTGATTATTCAGTTTTTGTTTCTACATTCCGTGCGGGGAAGCTCACAACCCCTGGATGGACCATGCCTACACTCAATGCCTTCATTGAGTCACAAGCTTATCCAGATGGGGATCATCTGATCTTCCCGTGATCAAGCCCTACATGTCTCAGGGCCCAAAGATCTGAAGGGTAAAGGTAAGTAGAAAAATAATAAAAAAACTAAGTTTGATGCTCCTAAACCTAGAGTTGAAAATCAGCAGCATGATGAGTCTTCCGGCTCTAGGAAGAACAAAGGAAAAGGGCACCATGGCAAGGAGAAAGTCAAGTGTTCTTATTGCTGGAAGAGTTTCCACCTTGAACATGCATGCATGAAGAAGAAGCTTGATGAAGCAACCTCTCTCCTTGAGAGGAATCACAGTAATCTTCTGGAGAGCTTTCAGAGGAGATATCAGCAAGATTGGGAACCACAGCATGAGAAAGGTCATGCCCTCATGGAAAGCACTTTGAAGTCCAAAGCACTGCTGAATGACTGTGGAGCTTCGAACCACATGATGTCTGAAAAAGATTCCTTTTCATCCTTGGAGACCAACAAATCCATTCCCATCCATGTTATAGCGGATTTCACCACTCTAGGTGAATCACACTTTGTATGGCCTTCCCCTGTCCCGCTGCAGACTCCTTCGACCCTATGGACCACTTTTTGTCCTTTGATGTTTTCTTGATCATCCCTAAAAACATATGAAAAATTATATACGCGACTTTTAAAGCTATAAGCGCGTATATACATGGGTTTGACCACTAAAACCGTGTACATCGGGATGTGTGCATAATCCAAATCCTTTTGGAGTTTTCCTTGACATGGATCCAACTCATTTGACTCCTGGCCTTCCCTATGCCTTGAGATCGCTCAGATTCGACCTTTCATTACCCCTTTGAAAAGATATATAAGGAACCCCTTGGTACATTGAAGGCATAAGAGAGAATTGAGAGCAAAGAAACTATAGTCCATTGTTGCCGGAACTTATGCTTGAGTCTGCATCCCTTTGTCCCTTGGAGCACTAGTGTGTTCTTCCCAAGATTGCCTTTTGCTTATGAGCTTGCTATCAAGAGATGGAGGATTGAGGTGGTGGAGGCCCAAGTGGGGGATTCAGTTTCTTCGGTTCATAGACGTGCCGTTAGAGGTTGTACCTTGTAATCTCTGATTTATATTAATAGAAATATCTTTTCCTGTCCAATAATGTGTGTTTGAATGAATATTTTATCCATGGGATTATGTCAAATGCTTGTACATTATTGATTATATATGCTAGAATAGATCTAACACCATGATATATAGAATGCTTGTATTGTTTACTTGTTGTTGAGGAAGTAACATATCAATTCAAGCTGAAGATTGGAAAGCTCAACGGGGATCTACTTCAACTGTCCGGAATAAAGTACGAGGTCTGATCGTTTAGTGTTAGACATTTAATTTCTATTGCATATTGGAAAGGATTGATTTCTGGAGTCAAGCTGTCTGTTGTGGTAACCCAAGCCATAGGAATTTCTCTCCGTAACAGAATTGGCGAATCCGCTGGGGAGTTCCTAGTAGTTGTCCTTTGGGGATTGTTTTCTCGGCATTCAATGAATTTGAATTGCTCTTTCTCTCTTTTTTCTGTGTCGGGTATGGGGGCATGTATGCCTGGTAGAGTATGATTGGTGTGAATTTTGTCTCATCCTGTTTGTTTGCCTTGATTTTATGCACCTTTCTTCCTATACGTGAGTTTTTGACTTACAGTCACGTATACACACGGTTTCCCCTGCGATTTCCGCGTATAGACACGGGTTTACTGCGAACAGTCACGTATGCCCTTGATTTTTCCTTTTTGGGGAAGATAGTTGGTTGCTAGGTGAATTTTAATATTTGCTGAGTCTCCTTTGGCACTGCCTGGGTCTGCTTAGACCTCTGTTTCTGACCAGAAATGTTTTTTTTAGGCCAAATTTTTCTTTTTTAAGAAGGTTCTTGTCATGGCATTTTTGATTTTTTGTTTGAGATTAGTGCATTAGAGTTCTTTTACCTTAGTGCTTTGCTTGAGTGTTGTTTGGGTGTGCTTGCAGAGTCTAGGGGTCGTAGGATCATTCTTTTGCTTTTTGCATCTCTGTTATTTTCAAAAAATCTAAAAACATTTGCTTATCATCATGCATTGCATTGTACTTGCACTAGATTTGCTTTGGAGTACTAGTTAGGACTTCATATAGGAAAATTTGCATTTATCATTTGAAGAAGAATTGTGCATTTCACGTAGTAGCATACCCTGTTTTCATGGACACAATGCATTTGCATTGATTGTTAGGTGTGCATTTTACTTCATGTTGCATCATAACACCATTAGGTGCACGATCATATCCCTTTTTTGAGTAATAAAGCCAACTAAAATCAACGCTAAATAAAATGAATTACACTCTTTTCTTTTCTAGGGTGCACCAACAAGCTTAGGTTTTAGGATCTTGGAATAGTTCATTGTAAGTCAATTCTTCAAGATCACTAAACAACAACATCTAGGTGTCTGTCCAGGTGAGTGTGTGAAATCCTTGGTATAACCAGTGTTTCTCAGGATCCTCCTCTCAAAAGGGAGTTAAGCACGAGGCAGTGTAAGTGGTTATTGATTGGGATGACCTCTAGTCATAATTGAGTAGCACCGGAGATATTTCCAGGATTGTATTCGTATCTGGGGGCTCTTTCGAGAGTTTCGGGCTTTGCTACCCTGCCCATACGGTCAATCCCGCCTGCGACTGTATGCCTGAGCATTGATTATATTGAGGTGACCTTAGTGGCGTTACCTAGGATATTGAGGGGGTACTTTGCGGGGGTTATTCTGCAGTTGTCCAGACCAGGTTGGGGTCGGACAGCACAATCGCTTTACGTGTTGAAGCTGAGGGCCACAATAATTGGTTACGTACCTCCGCTTGTTGTGTATGGGAGTCTCAAGCCTCTCCTAGGAGAGACATACCTGCTTCATTCGGGAGCTCACTTATCCAACCCTTATTTGCTTGCATTTGGATTTAGATTTTATTAGTGATTGCTCTGTGCACGATAGTTGGCCTAGGGTTTACGTAATTAGAGAGTCTTTGCTATTTTTTGAGTCATTGTGGATTCGAGTGCGGTTCCTCGCCATTCTCGTCGTTTAATAGGATTTCCACCTTCTACTTCTCCTCCTCTGGGAGAGAGACCTAGACAGTCCAAGCGGACTATTTCACACATTGATTCACACACCATGGGAGACCGTTTAGAGGATATTCCTGAACCACCTCCTCCCATTCGTCTAGATGATGGGGAATTTACTCCTACTTATGATCCTTCACTCGACTTAGCTGAGTTAGGTCATGTGATTTCTGAGATAGGAACCTTGCACGATAGGCCTACTCACTCCAGGTCTGATTCCCCATTGACGCGTTATTGGTATGGAATGCCGAAGGACGCCGAGAATAATTTTGAACCTACCAGCACTAGCTACGGTAGTTATGCTACGTCTGGTTTCCCTACACATGATTTGACATTTCATGTCGAATTTGATTTCAAGCCTAACACTATGCCTGGGGGCACTCTCATTCCTTACCATGCAGAGAGGTTTGGGAGCACTAGTCACATTGCACCTTCCATCCCAGTGGTGGAAGCTACATCGTATTTCCCTCCTAGGTCTAGGGTTAGTGATCCGATTAGGATACCAAATCCGAGACGAGTAACGATAGGTGGTAGTACATATATTATTACTTAGATTCCTTCATCCTCGGTCCCTATTTATTCAATTGTACATCCTCCACCTTATTCACGTGGTCCTTCGATCCGATATATGGCTACGAGTCAGGTCCGTACTGCGGTTACTAGACCGATTGTGTCTCAAGTTCACATACCGCTCGCTGCTTCGAGAGGATGTGTTCATGCTTCTAGAGGTCATCTTGCTACTTTTGGGGCGTATATCCCTACTTCCGGAGCGTATCTTCCTACCTACGGAGTGTCTCATGGGGCATCGCATGCGATGACCTATGGACCTTATTATGGGACGCAGTATGGACAGGTTTCTTCACCTTATGGAGGCGGGTATCAACAACCTGCTTACTCTCCTAATTATGGCTTTGTAGCTCCTACTAGTCAAGGTCCACCATACTATGGTACTTCCACACCACCCTATACGGGTCAGACGGGAGGAGGACACTATGGCCAAGGCCATGGTGGTAATCAACCCTATATGAACCAGGGAGCGGTCCATCGACCTCATCATCCTAGGCTCCCTTTCCTTGTGACTCTTAATCTTCCTGACTTATCGAGACTGACGAACAATCCTGTGGCTCATGACCCGGCTTGGCCGGCTGTCCCTACCAAGCTTCCTTCGGACGTACCTAAGTTCGAAGGCAAACCGGGAGAGGATCCGAGTGAACACGTTACTATGTTTCACCTATGGTGCTCTTCGAATTTATTACATCAGGACTCAGTCCGTTTGAGACTATTTCAACGCACCCTCATAGGGCCTGCTGCGAAATGGTATATAGAGTTACCTAAGGGAGCTTTCGCTTTGTTCGACGACCTTGCGATGACTTTTCTTAATCACTTCCAGCTACCAGTGCGCTACGATGTTGGTACTGAACTCTTGTTGACATTTCGACAAGATAAATCCACACATATTTCTGATCATATTCAAGAGTGGCGTAGACGGAAGAGATTAATTAAAGCTTTTATACCGCCGAAATTCCTCCTCAAGTGGTTCCTCAAATTGTTATTGCCATATATAGCGAAGGATGTTTCTACATCCGGAGTGTAGAATGAGGAACAAGCGATTTTTAGGGCGCAGGAACTGGACTTGATCTATGCTCAGTCCGGTTTGTTGTATGAGATTATTCCCAATGCTCGTTCCAGTTTCGATCCCAAAGTCAAACCTGGACCACATGCCGATGGGATTGTGGGTTGTGCACGTGGGAAACCTGCAGATTTGGTTTCAAAACAAGTTAGTCAATTGTCACTCAACCAATCTGCTTCGGGACAAGCTACGAATTCGTCTCAACCCGTCCAAACGGTGAATGTACTTTCTGTGCAATCGTCGGACCAGAAGGATAACCAGCAGCCCGGACGGAATAGAAAAAGGGGTAAAAATAATAATCGAAGGGGTGGGAATAAGAATGAGAATGCTAACAATAGTGACAAGAATGGTAGAAATGTTGGGGGGGACAAGCAAGCGAAACGTAAGGTTAAGTTCCCTTACAAGCTATGTAAGGACGATCACCTCACTTACTTATGCCCTCGGATTGAAGAAGCTTCGAGATTCTTAGCACAAGGCCCAGCTGTGCTAACTAACCCTTTACTGCATAATCAAAATATGAACTCGAAGTCCCATGACCAGTCTAGTGATGATGATCCACCGGAGGGTAGTGGTCGTGGGTGCGTTAAAATGGTCCGTGCTGCGAAAGTTGTGACTCGTGCGAAAGATTATAGTTTGTCACAACCCAGCCCAAGCAAAGAGCTTGATCCACCAGGGTCCCCTTTGTGCATTGAGAAACCTACGGATAAACCTGAGGCTGCACCTCGCATTCCTGAGGGAGTCCTTAAGCGTTCAGGGCATAATCCAAATGCCCGAGTCGTCCAGAATTATTCAGTTGTTGAGGAGTTGGGCCATACTCCTTGTGCAATGTTTGCATTGGAAGTGCTTCAGAGTTGTCCTTCGCAAAGGAAGGCGTTGCTTTCTTCCCTTGGTGTGAACGATGATGATTCTTCCTCTATGATCAAATTTGAAACCGCAGGAATTCAGCCTCGCTTGCGCTACTATGTGTCTCTTTTGGTGCACATAGAATGTCTTGGTATGACCGTTAAACGTACTATGATTGACGAGGGCGCTGCTGCTTCTGTGATGTCTTTGGCTTGTTGGAAGGGTCTCGGTTCTCCTGAGCTGTCTAAATCAGCGACTATGTTAACTACGTTCGATGGGAGATATTTTAGGCCGGACGACATCCTTCCTTCCCTTAAAGTCCGTTTGGGGGGGGGAGACCATTGCGATAGAGGTTGAGGTGGTTGATGCGCCCCTTGACTATAATCTCTTGCTGTGTAGGAACTAGATGTACAGTATGCAAGCCATTGCTTCTTCCTTGTTCCACGTTGTATGCTTTCCACATAACGGGAAGATCGTAACGATTGATCAAATGACATTCAAGAATCCGTCTGTTACCGCATCTTCGGGAGATTTGATCCCGATCGTTGAGCACTCTCAGCCGGCAACTGGGAGTGTGGGTGTAGGCATGTATCCATCCCTCATGGGAAGCTTTAGTTGTCCTGCACTGATCTTCATGATAGGATCTAGTTCCGATGAGGCTTCGACTTCTACGACATCGGTGTATTTTCGCACGAGTCATATGGAAGACCCTTGGATTCTTCCTACACCGAGTACTTCGAGTGAGCTTGTCGAGATGAGCGTGCCGTTGCCTGCAGCCATGATAGCTTATCAAGCTAATCTCAAGAGTGTTGCAGAGCCTAGTCCTTCCTCTTCACGGATGGAGGAGGAGGACCCATATGTGCTGCCGACATGGGCAGTACAGTCTTCTAATGCCCACGACTACCTTGATACGGTTTTCCCTTTGGATGAAGCGATTATTGAGGCTATGTCGGGAGTTGAGCCACCATGGGGGGAACTTCATCATAGATCGTACTTTCTTCCAGAGCTTGACCGTTTGGAGCGTGAGTATTTTAGGGCGGTTCTTAGTTAGATGGTTGGTAGTCCTGTGGTTCCATTAAGCTCTCCTGGTCCGATGGCTGATGGAAACATGGCAAACATATCTTCAATGATTTCTATCAACATCTCTCGCAATCCTGGCACGATAGAGAATGCCTATATTGGGGCGGAATGTTCCCATGCTGAGATTCTGGAATATACCGAGTTATTCAAGGAATTCCGTGGTATTTTTGCTTGGTCTTACGACGAGATGCTAGGTATTGACCCTCGTATTGTCAAGCACGAGATTAAGACTTACCCCAACGCTAAGCCTGTTCGACAACGTTTACGTGCGGTGAATCCTAGGAAAGCACCCGCCATTAAGGCAGAGATAGAGAAACTGTTGAAAGTCAGTTTCATCTATCCCGTTCCCTTGACGGAGTGGGTTTCAAACCCCGTTCCAGTGGATAAGAAGTAGGGAGGGATCCGCATATGCACTAATTTCCGCGATTTGAATCATGCCTGTCCTAAGGATAACATCCCCACACCATTTATAGATCAGATTTTGGATGAGTGTGCGGGTAGCGAGGTGTTCTCCTTTATGGACGGATTTTCTGGGTATAATCAGATACATATTAAACCGGAGGACCAACATAAGACTGCATTTATTTGTCCTTGGGGAAAGTTCGCATATCGAAAAATGCCTTTCAGCCTTAAAAACGCCAGAGTTACATTTCAGCGGGAAATGACCTTGATTTTCCACGATCTCAAGTCAATTATCGAGGTATTTTTGGATGATCTCACTGCTCATTCTCGTATGAGAATGCATCATCCCTATCACTTGAGATTGGTATTCAAAAGATGCCGGCACTATTCAGTTAGATTAAATCCTCATAAGTGCATCTTTTGCGTGAAGTCAGGTCGTTTGATAGGATTCATCATTTCAAAAGAGGGTATAAGATTTGACCCTTTGAAGGTTGAGGCAATACTCAGTTGTCTCCCCCGAAGAATATTCATCATCTTCAGTGTTTGCAAGGCATGGAAAACTTCTTACGAAGATTTGTTGTCAACTTTGCCAATTTGACTAGAGGCTTCATGCGTCTCTTGAAGAAGGATACTCCCTTTAATTGGGATGAGTGAGCCCAGGAGTCCTTCAATGCACTCAAGCGAGCCCTAGCATCGGCCCCAGTGATTAGTCCCCCAGACTATAGCTATGATTTCTTATTATATGTGGCCACCTCTTTAGAGACGATTGGTATGGTCTTGATTCAAAAGGATGAGGAGCTCCAAGAGCATGTCATATATTATCTGAGCCGAAACCTTATTGACGCAGAGATTCGTTATTCTCATGTCGAGAAGCTTTCTTTAGCTACCGTACATGCGGTTCAGCGTTTGAGACATTATATTCTCCTTCGCTAGACCTTGGTTGTAGCCCATGTCAATCCATTTCAATTCATCCTCACCCAAAGGATGATTGGGGGAAAGTATAATAAATGGATTGTCATTCTGCAAGAATTTGATCTCGAGTTTGTTTCGGCAAAATTGAAGAATTCTTTAATCTTTGTAGAGCTTATATCAGATTTTCTGAGCGAGGCCGAGGAGTTGGTTTGTGAAGATACGTTTGTTGATGAACACATCTTCTACGTTAGACCCATGGTATGGGGATATCATAATATATTTACAAACACTGAAGACCCCTACTCACCTCTTGCGAGATGAACGACGACGATTACGTCATGTCTCTAAGAACTACCTCATAGTGGACAATACTTTGTACCGCCGTGGGGTAGATTCCATTTTACGATGTTGTTTAACTCATGACGAGGCTGAGGTTGTGCTGAATGATTTCCATGGAGGGGTGTGTGGTGGTCATTTATCTGGGATTTCTCCAGCTCAAAATATTTTCAGAGCGGGTTATTTTTGGCCGTCGATCTTTAAGGATTGTGTTGATGCGGTCAAGAGGTGCCACCCTTGCCAGGTGTTAGCACATAATATGCACTCGAAACCTGCCCCATTACATCCCATTATCATCGCCGGTCCCTTCACTAAGTGGGGGCTTGATTTTATGGATTGCAACTCAACTTCGGCTGGGGGCCATCAAATTATAGTGGATGTTGATTATTTCACGAAATGGGCTGAGGCTGTGGCTACAGTAAAATCCGACAGTGAGACAGCCGCTCACTTTGTATTCAACCAAATTATTACTCGGTTTGGGATTCCAAAAGATCTTGCCACTGACCATGGCTCGCACTTTCAGAACTGTATGATGGAAGAGTTGGCATCGAAATTAGGGTATAAGCAAGAGCACTCCTCTTCTTACTACCCCCAAGCGAATGGAAAGGTAGAGGCAGTGAATAAATCACTCAAATCCATTCTCCAACAAACCATCGCACAAAGCAAGAATAATTGGCATATTATCTTATATCATGCTTTGTGGGCATATCAAACCGCGGTTAAGACTACCACTGGTTTTTCTCCATATCAGCTTGTACATGGAGTGGAGTCGATATTACCAGTTGAATGCGAAATTCCTTCGTTGAAGCTAGCTGTGGAACTCTTACCAGACACTTCACCTTTGGAGGAGCGTTTGGTTCACCTTGAGCAACTCGATGAGCAGCATCGGGATGCCTTGCTGGCTCTAGAGGTTAATAAGCGTTGCGTTAAGGTCTAGTATGATAAGTCTGTTCGTCCAAGAGTGTTTAGTGAAGGAGACTTGGTCCTTTTGTGGGATCAACCGAAAGAACCCTTGGGGGCAGGGAAATTTAATCCTATGTGGTGTGGTCCTTACGTGGTCAAGCGTGTGTTAGAGAAGGGTGCTTATGAGTTAGTGGATTACGAAGGAACAACTTTGGCAGAGCCTAGAAATGGGCTCTATCTCAAAAAATACTATGCATAATCTTTAGCCAAGGATGCTTGTTGTATATTATTGTACAACTTTGCATAGTTAGGTCTTTTTGTTATCGTGATCGAGTTTGTGATTAGTTTCCATTTCTTTTGGCAGATGTCAATGGAATCTTCCACCTACATACTATTCGCGGATGGTGCAAGTCGTCACACTCAACACTCAGCCTCTGCTGCTTTGGTGATTTATACTTCTATGGGTTAGGTACTGTCTTCAAGAGGTGTATGTCTATGGCCATCTTCCAACAATGTTGCTGAATATAGCGCCGTTATTGAACTTCTATGGGATGCCATTCTACATGGCGTTCTATCTCTTGAGGTACGTCTTGATTCAGAGTTAGTAGTGTCATAGCTCAATGGTTTGTACCATGTTAGAGATCCGATGTTATTGAGAAGATTCTTACGTGTGAGATTGTTAGAACGACAATTTAATAATATAACATATATACACATTCCAAGAAATAATAATCAAGTTGCTGACTCATATGCTAACTACGTGTTGGATTGGCATTTGTTTCATTCATAATAAATTAATCACAAACACAATTTTTACACATGTAAATAAATAAATCGATCACCATAAAAAATTTTATACATAAAAATGTGATAATACATAGTGTCATGATACAAAATTGGGGCTTTTAAGCCACCATCATATAATACACGGTCATACAAAATGTATACACTCCCAGGTGTCTAATCCTGTGGAGGAGGAGGAGGGTTGTGATCATGGAACGTCACTACGGCTCTAGCTAGCCGTCGAAATAAACGCACCCATGTGCGTGGTACACCCACCACCTGCCGCTGCATGGCCTCATGCAAGTCCTCGACTTGCGCCATGGGAACTCTGTGAGTCAGTATCACAAAGTTGGTATGAATGCTTTGGAGCGTTTGCTCTGCATCCACACCCATGATGTCATCTCCTCTTCCCCTCAGTCTATGATGAGGGAAGCCCTCTGGCCGCCGTGGTCCCACATCTGCACACAAATGGTAGATGTCACTATGTGTTGTCGCGCAAAAACATGTCTTTTTGCTTCCATAAAATCAAGAAAATACAAAAAAATTCAATAACTCAAAAAATTTAAAAAAGAGCGAGGATCTAGATTCGTTACCTATATCACTGTATGCCGATCCTGGTGGCAATGGCATGTCCGGGTCCCCCTGGAAATCTATCCTTGCATAGGGGTAGTCATCAATGGCAACTATCTGTCATTGCCACCATGGAAAGAAGTCAGCTGGATATGGGTTGGCCACTCTACCACCCCCCAGTCTGCACATAGCATCTGCCCAACGCCGTTGGGCTGGATGTTGAACTCCGTGGAGAGGAACGTCCACTCTAGGGCTCAATCCTGGAACACACTCGAAGAAAAACATGCTCAAGATACTGCTGAACCCGAAGTTCCACACCATGCCTGCCTTACACTCACTGAGCTGGTGTTTCATGTTGCTCAGTAGTGTAGTACTCTAGTCATAGATTGTGGGTCTCATGCACTCCACTGCATAGAACATCAGAGGCCGCGAGGCCTGGTGGAGTGATGCTAAGCCAGCTATCCTGCCCAATGTCAATAATATGGCCTTTAGGCCCAGCACCTATATGGCATTGGTAGGGACCTGACTCCCCACCTTCTCGGTGTCTGGATAATAGTACACCGCAATGTACTCATCGATAGTCAGGCCACCCCCTGGCCCACCACGGGAACGAAGGTTCACCACCTCCCCTTGTCTAGAAATCCCTGTGATAAAGTATATGTCCTCCACCTCTATGGTGAGGGACATCCCATCAATATGAAAGGACTCCGAGTCTGGATCCCAATAGTCTACCAGCATCTGTAGCAGTCTTGGTTTGGCCCTCAAACCACCAAGACACCAAAAATTGTAGAGTCCGCATGCACGAAGAGCTTGTTGAGCCATTAAGTCAGCCCTTACTGCTTCCTCTACTTCACTATGCTCATGCTCTCTCCACTCTAGCACTATCCTGCAAAAGAAATTGGAAATTTTCCCATCAGTTTAGTGAAAAATCATATGCGCGGCCTCATACGTGACTGTTTTGAAAACAACCGCATATGTACGCGGGTTTGAGACCCTTTTCCGCATATATCCAGCCCTATATGCGGAAAAAGCCTCGATTTCCACGTGGGCCGCAGCGCTCATTTTGGCATGGCCTAAAAAACTCATTTGACCATGAAAATCTATAAAAAATTATGTCAAAATGCAAGAGGAGAGCATGAGTAAATACTTGGAAGAAACGGTTGTGAATTCCGCTAGCTGGATCTCCTGGAATTTGCAGTTGAAAATCAGAGCTCAAATGGGTAAAAGTTTCAAATGATTTATATTTTTTACTATTTATAGAAAATTTTTCAAATATTTGAAATTTTTTACCCCCTTTCCTATAGTTTTGACATTTTCTAACCATTTTGGACCGTTTTTGACATAATTGGTGTTGTAGAAGACCTTTTTCAGTGTCGTTTCAGCTGTTGGATTGACCCGTTCGTGCCGATCTCAGGTATCATGTCTAAACTGGCATATAGGTTAGGTTTCACCACTGTTTTCATTTTGCATGACCTTGTGACCATATCACCATGACCTTAGGTACGAACCCACTCTATTATGTCACAGAACCTTCTTGTTTCTTTAGAAGTGGCATGATACGAGTGGTAGAGCTTCACCTTACATGGGTACCCTAGTTAGCGCCTTATTTGCATTTGTTGCCCATGCTGATGGTTTCTCCTTTAGGGTGTGGGAGTCCGTTGTATAGTACTGCCATGACATTTCGCAAGAGCCTCATACTCCTCTTGATCTTATGCTGGCCTATTTCCCTCAGGACTCCCTCATGTCAAGTTGTGAATGCATTATCATGAGCTTTGCCTGCCTTACTGAGCTTTATTCCGGCTCCCCTGACATTGCGTTTCAGCCATATAGCCCGAGCTTGTCTCATATCTAGCCATGCAGAGCCATTTTTTATATCCTTCGCAGGTTGATTCCCTTTTTACCGGGAGGGGATTTTCCCCCGAGTGTCGATATCCTACACATGTATCCTTGCATTGAGCATAGGTATGTTCCACTGCTTGGAACTAGTTTGTTTGCCCTTGTGACACTCGTCTCCTCCTAGTTTGTAACTATAAAGCTAGTTTATTCTTTTTTCAAGCTTTTTGAATAACTGAAAAAGTCCAAAAAAATAAAAAAACCAAAAAGCCGGACAAGGAAAGATGTTATCTTTGGCAGCTGTCGAGTCGTGTTGCCTTCGAACAGAGCACTGTATATCACATCCATTGGTTGGGTTATAGTTTGACTTTAGGAGCTGTACTCGTTTATCTGAGTTTATCTCCACCGACTGGTTAAGCTTCCAGTCCCTATGGAGCCTCTGTTGATGCCTCCTGTGTCACAGAGATGTCCCAGTTTGTATATTGAGTCTATGATGCCTTCATTCAGTCACCATACACCGTTATGCTCTTGTTCGAAGGAAGTTGAAACCTGAGTCGCCATTCCTCAGTTATCTTGACTTTGCATGTCGGCCATTCCCGGTACAGTTACTGGTTCGTGCACTTTATGATCGAGTCCTTCCACATTATATAGCTTTGCTGAGTACCTCGTGTTGGATGATGGGGGATGCCTTAATGCCCTCCTTCCAGTGGATTTCATCCCATCGACTTCAGATCATTTATTCTGGGATTGGAGTCTAGAGTCATTTTGAATGCGTTGAGACTTGCAGTCATCAGTGGCAGGTTCTCTCGCCATCGACAGTTTCTTGGGAATACATCAATGTCCCCTGATCGATGGACCCTTTCAAGTGTTCGACCTCAACACATTTATTCACACTTGTTAGTTTGCACTCTAGTACCTTGATTCCCATTTTCATTATCGGTGGGTAATCTCGCGTCTGTTAACGGTATACATTAATGACCGGTAATCAGACAATGGACTACTATGTTCGACCTCGACACCTCTATTCGCATAGTAGGACATGTACTCATAGCGGTTTGTGTAGAATACTTTCCATATTGGTGGCATCTCTTATATGCTACCTCCTTGATCATGCCAGTGTTCATGAGATTTCAGCTCTCGTGACTTGATTCTAGTATATGTCAGATATTTCCAGCCACTATGGAGATCTTGATCTATTATATATCTTCAGCCATTTTGGAGATCACGGTCCTTTGTATATCTTCATCATGGAGATTCTGATCTATGTATATTGTACGTGGCGATGACCACATATGTGATATCATGTATCATGCCTATTCATGGCCATTGTACTCTTATGTATATGTATTTGTAGTTGTATGCAGAGTTGTATTATTGTACTATGCTGATTGGGTGGCTGGTATTCCATTTGGGATCCTTCATCACTCCACTTCTGGGATGGACTTATAATGTATTTCGGCCATCGTATGACCCCTCCGACCTCACACATTAGGGGGCATCTGTTATAGCGGATTTCACCACTCTAGGTGAATCACACTTTGTATGGCCTTCCCCTGTCCCGCTGCAGACTCCTTAGACCCTATGGACCACTTTTTGTCCTTTGATGTTTCCTTAATCATCCCTAAAAACATATGAAAAATGATATATGCGACTTTTAAAGCTATAAGCGCGTATATACGCGGGTTTGACCACTAAAACCGCGTACATCAGGATGTGTACATAATCCAAATCCTTTTGGAGTTTTCCTTGACATGGATCTGACTCATTTGACTCCTGGCCTTCCCTATGCCTTGAGATCGCTCAGATTCGACCTTTCATTACCCCTTTGAAAAGCTATATGAGGAACCCCTTCGTACATTGAAGGCATAAGAGAGAATTGAGAGCAAAGAAACTATAGTCCATTGTTGCCAGAACTTATGCTTGAGTCTGCATCCCTTTGTCCCTTGGAGCACTAGTGTGTTCTTCCCAAGCTTGCCTTTTGCTTATGAGCTTGCTATCGAGAGATGGAGGATTGAGGTGGTGGAGGCCCAAGTGGGGGATTCAGTTTCTCCGGTTCGCAGACGTGCCATCAGAGGTTGTACCTTGTAATCTTTGATTTATATTAATAGAAATATCTTTTCCTGTCCAATAATGTGTGTTTGAATGAATATTTTATCCATGGGATTATGCCAAATGCTTGTACATTATTGATTATATATGATAGAATAGATCTAACACCATGATATATAGAATTCTTGTATTGTTTAATTGTTGTTGAGGAGGTAACAGATCAATTCAAGCTGAAGATTGGAAAGCTCAACGGGGATCTACTTCAACCGTCCAGAATAAGGTACGAGGTCTGATCCTTTAGTGTTAGACATTTAATTTCTATTGCATATTGGAAAGGATTGATTTCTGGAGTCAAGCTGTCTGTTGTGGTACCCCAAGCCATAGGAATTTCTCTCCGTAACAATTCACATGGGAGATGACTCCACCATCATTTCCGAAGGACAAGGTACCGTAGATCTTGAAAATGGTTTTTTCTCTAATGTTTTGTATGTATCGTCTCTAGTAGCAAATCTCCTTAGTGTTTATCAGATGACACATACAAGAGTGATCAAGAGAGTCTCTTTCATCCCAAATGATGTTGAGATAACAAAAATTGCATCCAGGAAACTCATTGCAAAATGCCTTGCAAATCATCATGCAAAAGCCTATGAGTTATCTCACTTTGTTGCGGATGCAAAGCCCACCGCTCTGCTAACTCATGGAAATGAGGTTAGTAGGCTGTGGCATGAGAGGTTTGGCCATATTAATTTTAAATATTTTCAGCAATTACATAAAAACTCCATGGTTGAAGGCTTCCCGGTCATCAAGGCAACCACGTGAATTTGCAAGGGCTGTGTGATTGGAAAACACCCTGAGCATAAGTTTGATCGGGGGAAGGCAAACCGAGCTACAAGCATATTGGGGTTGATACATTCTAATATCAGTGGTCCGATTCCTGTCACATCCATGAATGGATCAAGGTGCCTCCTTACTTTTATTGATGATTTTTCAAGGTATACATGGGTTTTCTTTCTAAAAAATAAATTAGAAGTATGTGAAAAAATTTCTGAATTGAAGGCCTTGATCGAAAATGCCTATGGGATTAAGATCAAGATATTGAGATCTGATAATGGAGGGGAGTATGTCAGTAATGAGTTGCTGTACATATGCTCCCAAAGTGGTATTCAGGTCCAGTATTCACTTCCCTACACTCCCCAGCAGAACGGAGTAGCGGAAAGGAAGAATCGGTCTCTCAAGGAGATGACCACCTGTGTGTTGGAATCTAAGAAGCTTGCTGCAAATTTGTGGGCTGAAGCCATGCATGCTGTAGCATACATCCAGAATAGGGTACCACATTCATCCGTGAAAGGGAAGACCCCTTTTGAAGCATACTTCGGACACAAGCCGGATGTGTCGAACCTACGGGTGTTTGGGTCCACAGCATGGCCCGGATTCCGCTTGATAAAAGAAGGGCTTTGCAACTGCAAAGCATAGAATGTCTATTTATTGGGTATCCTAAAGAATCTAAGGGTTTCAAGCTGCTGGATATCAATACCAAATAGATCATCACCGAGATAAGTGTCAAGTTCGATGAGCCTCTTCAGGAGGTGGAACTAGTGAAGGAGAAAATTGCTGATTTTCCTTCCTATTCTACTGATTATTTGGATGATGAAATTGGGGGTGATGACCCTGATTTGGATCCTTTGATTTCTGATATCAGTGTGCAGCAATCATCAGATGCTGAATCAGAACCTGAAGTGCAAAATCATCTTCCTACATGGGCCCGACAGACACTCTCCTCCGCAGGAGACAACATTGGAAATCCGGATGACACAAGGAGAACCCGGTCTGATTTCCAAAGAGAAGGTATTGCGCTCTCTTGTCCTGATAATTTTCTATCCAAAACTTGCTATTTTATGATTATTTCATATCCAAAATCCTACTACCATGCTCAGAATGATCCGATATGGCAAGTTTCCATGGATGAAGAGATGAATTATCTTCAGAAAAACACTACTTGGGAGCTAGTTTCTCTTCCTCCGGGAAGGAAATTGGTTCAATGAAAGTGGGTGTTTCAGAAAAATGTTGCTACTGATGGAAGCAACTGAAAATATAAGGAGAGCCTGGTAGCAAAAGGTTTCTCTCAGGTCCAAGGAGTGGACTACCATGAGACCTTTGCACCTGTTGCAAAAATGGACTCCATTCGCCTTGTTTTGGCAATTTCAACATCCAAGCATTGGGAGGTGCATCACATGGATGTTAATTCAGCCTTTCTACATGGAGATATTCATGAGGAGATATACATGAAGCAGCCTGAGGGATACATCACTGATCCATCTTTGGTTTGCAAGCTAAAGAAGTCACTATACGGGTTAAAACAACCCCCAAGAGAGTGGTATTCCAAGATGGATGCCTTCCTTCTCTTGCAAAACTTTCAGAGATGTAGATCAGATCCAATTGTGTATTTAAAGCAGAATCATGGTCATCTAATTATCATTGTTTTATATGTTGATGGATTACTGATCACAGGTAGCACAGTTTCCTCCATTTCAGCCATCAAAACTACTCTCCACAATGCCTTTGAAATGAGTGATTTGAGGCTTCTAAAACAATTTTTAGGGCTCGAAATTGAGCAAAATTATGATGGGATTATGGTCACTCAGTCCAAATACACTTCAGAACTATTAGTAAAGTTTAACATGGATGAATGTAGGCCTGCACCATTCCCTTTCCTTTCGAGGATCGGCCTTGAAGAAGGAAAAAGCACACCTCCCATGGATTGCACTATCTATAGACAGCTGATTGGTGGCTTGTTGTACTTGACACATTCTAGGCCTGATATTTGTTATGTCGTGAATGATGTATCAAGATACATGCAGTAGCCTCATGATATTCATTGGAAGGCAGCCAATAGGATCCTCCAGTATATTCAGGGAACCAGGACCTACGACATTCACTATGCTGCAAACTCTGAGCTAGAGCTAGTTGGATACACAGATTCCGATTGGGTGGGTGATTCTATTGATTGACATTCAACTTTCAGATATGTATTCATGTTTGGTGGTGGCCCCATTTGCTGGTCAAGCAAAAAGCAGGCTGCCATAACACTATCTTCAGCAGAGGCCGAGTATTGAGGAGCGGTGAATGCTTGCATCCAAGCAGTTTGGTTGCAAGGCATTCTTTTAGAGTTTGATCTTGGTAGTACTTAGTCCACTGTCCTTTTTGTGACAATCAAAGTGCTATTAAGATATCCACGGATCTAGTTACCAGGCAGAGGACCAAGCATGTAGAGATTCACATGCACTACATCAGGGAGCTAGTGCATGACAGGACCATCATTCTGCAATACTGCCTGACTGATGAGCAGATTGCAGACATCTTAACCAAGATCTTTTCAGAAAATAAGTTCACTTACCTCCGTTCACTATTGGGGGTGAGTTCATCAGGTTGATTCAGACTAATTTCAGTGTTCATCTTGAGGGGGGGTTTTTCCCACTAGGTTTTCCCTCTTTTCCTCACTTAGTTTGTTTTGAGCATTGTTTCAGTTTCAGCATTGTACAGGCTGACCTATGGCCTTAGTTGCTGTGGCCCTAGCATTTTTATGCATTTGTGTTTTCTAAATCCTCTTGAGTATAGCTTAAGGGGGGGTGTTGGAGACATTTACCACCATACACAGTGTTTTTGGTCAAATTGGCCTAGTTAACCCACTATCCTAAGTATAATTGACATTAATTGACATCATATAGGTACACCCACACCTACCTACAGTCAAGGAGGCTAACTTAGCCTTGTCCTACATTCAGGGAGGCTAACTGGAGCACTCCGGGGGTGATCTGAGTGATATTAATGCACCTAATTGCTAACTGATGGCTACAATCAGTTCAACAAGTCAGTTAAGGCACCTCCTCTCATTAAATATATTATTTAATGACTATTTAATGATCTGGAGTCAACAGGGGCGCCTCCACCAACTTCTGATGATCAGTTCAGCTTCAGTTAACCTCATTGGGGTTCATTGAAGTCATTGAAGCACTACCACTTGATGGTTGGATTGCTATGAAATGTGTTTGATCTCTTTCAGTTGAGACTCATTCATTTATTGCACTCCAAATTTAGTTAGGGTTTGGTGAGTCAATTAGGGTTTTGGTCAGTGGTTAACTGAGTATGAACCATGGCTTACAGTCAGTTAATATAGACTCACTCATTCAATTCGAATGACCTCCTTAGGTATTCGAATTGCTCACTCATTCAAGCTGTTGCTTGACATTGTAATTGTAATTATTCATTCTTTATTGAATATACAGAGTGGCTACTATTCTGTAGACCGATTACACCATTTCATGAGTTATTTGTTGATTATTTCTTGATGATATTGATTATTTGTTCCTAGATCAATGTGTAAGATTAATACTTTCACTGACAAACTTTGTACATAATTTAGAATAGAAGAAACACTGTAGAATGATTGAGTAGGATAGACAGATAGTTTTTATTCAACAATGGAGGTTCGAATGTCTTCTTCTGGATCAACTATATGAGAAGATGAGATATCAAAGATTTCATAAACTTCTGAAGCAACAGGAGAAGGAGTCACTACAAGGAGACTTTCAACATTTTGAAATGATTGAGTTGAAGATTATGCTTCTTCTTCATTTTGAACAACTTCATAAGAGAGAATTAAGGTTGAGACATATAAAGGAAGAGCACTTGAGGAGGTTTTGGGTTTGCTCCAGGTGTTATCTACTTCTTTCTGCACACCAAAGGCTCTATCTATCTCTTCCTGTGGAGTGAGAAATATGAATTCGAAAAAGAAGGTACGGACATACATGAGTTGTTACAAACCTTCGATATTCTACTGAACATATCTCTCAAACCAGATACTCAAATTGAATTCTCGTGAAAAACCCATTTTAGATCACAGAAAGACCTTTCAAACAAGTTATGGTAGGACCTATAAGATTATATTTAGAGGTCGTGGCACCTCTTCAAAGTTGGCTGTGATTTTCAAATTTTGTTGTTGAAATTGTACTAGCAAAAAAAACTTTGGTTTGAATCAATTTAGCTCAAACACTCTTCACTTCGACATGTGCCCTTTATATGAGTACATCACACCTGGATAGACTTCTCTAGACAAAATCCAAAGGGAGCAATGCAATTATCCCAGGAATTATGTGGAAACTCAATGGCTTCCGGTGCATCAATGGAAGTTTCCAAGGTTCAAGGCAGGGATGGTTACCCGCTCTGATACCATGTTAAATTCTATGAAGCATAGGATCATCAACATGCATGAATTCAAATGAGAAGATAAAGTTGTAGAAGAGAGATAAGAATTTAGCATAGACTGTTTATTTAATCATGACAAAATTGTACACACATGGAGGAAAATTGGAATAATATGATTATATTCATGAATCAGTAATTAATATGTAATACAATGGTTATACATATATGATAATTCAAATGCCTAATATAGGATTCAAATCAACTCGGACTGACTCCGAAGTTAACTCAGTGTGAGAAAATCACCATTGTACCTCACTAATGCAACTCCAGATAACTAAATTAGTCTACAATCAGTTAACTAATGAAGGTAGGTGAACAAAGGCACCCACACTCCCTTAAATCATTCAAAATGGTGCTAGGATAACTGATTGTGATCTAACTAATGGTAGCTGGAGCATAACTGAACATAATTGATTACCTACCAAGGTCAACTGAAGGAGATTGCTGGTGGCACTCATAGTAGGTTCCTAAATTATAGGGATTGGTTCCTGGGGCACCTAAACTCATGTAATCAGGTGCAACAAGTGGCAGATGTCCCCTAGGTGTGTTCCCAATGCACTAGTGGAGTAATGAAGACCTCCTAAGCTAGGAAAATAGAAAATTAGACTATGTGGTCAAAGAGGGGATTAATAATAATCCCAACAATAACTCTATATCTGACTACAACCCCACACAAATTCTAAGAACCCTACAGTTAATAGTCAATCCACATCACAAGTAATGCCAAATCCTAGATATTGAGGTTCAATGGTGCCACTTTGATTTTAAGGTAGACCAACTTGGATTTCCATATGGACAATGTAATTAGAAACCTCGAAACAACATAATCATTACCATACACATTTTAATTAAGAAATGTAACACATGACACTGATGCAACTGCTACTTTCCTTCCCGACAAGGCTACCTTTTAGGGTTGCTTTCATGAAAAAATGAGAAAATCCAAAATGTTCCTTATACTAACATATGCGTCATTAACAAGTTTCAAAATTCAATTTATGTCTAAGAAATCTTTCTACATTCATAGAATCACCAAAATGAAAGGAGAAGCAATCTTGTTGAAATTAGTCCATTATGCATCACTAACTTTCCTTCTGTTGTCAAACTTAGCGAGGTCTTTGATAATTAGGCTAATCATAAACAACATATCTGCCAAGCATTAGAATATACATGGTACATCAACCAACTGCAATATTTGCAAGGTCTAGTTAATATACAAATGACAAATGCCTTGTATAGAGGAGATAAAATCCAAAACACCAAACTTATTTAGAATTCAAATTTCAAACAACGATTCCGAGGGCGCCAAACTCATTTGAAATGACAATGGTTATCAATCATCACTATCTCTTTAGAGAACTCCAAAAAAACATTGCAACCAAACAATTATTATTCTACACGAAAATTAATAAGCATTGATAGCATTAGAAGAGGGATTAGTACTCTCGACAGTATCCCATATCTTAGTTCCACATTGAGAATTCACTGTGCCCTTCTTATCATTTGAGACGTGTTGGCACCCCAACAACTCATGAGACGTGTTGGTCTTTCACTTCATGAATGAATTAAAAGTGTGATTTTATAGATCATGATAAAATAACTAAAATACTCGATGTCAATTTTCCATTCATGTCTTAAAAGTGTAAATTTTAATGACTGGAGATGAACTAATCCTTCTCACAAAGAGTGAATTGCCGACTTTTATTAAACTCTTTCTCTCATCCAAAAGACAATTTTTGCACTATAATATTCGAATTTAATTGATACTTTCCTTGGTTTACAATGCTTATGAAATTCATTTTGGATGAGACAACATTATCTTATTTTATTCATAATAATATTTTAATTCATGTTTGGTTTTTGTGAATTTATTGATTATTGAGGGTTAAAGAGATATTATATATCTTATCATTACTTAAGTCTTGATATTTTCAAAAATGATATCCATCTTTACTTATATAATCATGCATAAAAAGTATATCAAATTACTATAATATATTTTCCTCATTTTTAAAATCCAACTTAATAAATTAAAACCACATTAAATCATAGTAGCATAATTCGAGTACGAATACGGATTCGATATGGAAAACATACGAAAAAATCTAGTACAAAAAAAATACGGGAGTAGGTTGCTTATAGATTTTAAAAACTTGTCTTTCAAATTTTAGAAAATTTTAAAATATACATAAACCATTCAATATTTGCATGTAGTATTGGAATTTGACGGAAAAAATGCCTTGTCATGGGCCATTTTGCTGCTCAAATACAATCTATATTTTATACTTCTCATCACAAAAATAAACAAAGAAAACATTAAAATGTCTATATAATCTCCAAGAAACAGGAGAATTTTTCCAAATTCCTACCTTGCTTACACGTAACATTTATTTTTCATTAAAAACAACTTGATATATAAATCTTAAAACATTTAAATCTAATAATGTATTTATAAAACTAGCAACAACCACATTAAATTAATTAATGTGTCTGAATACGCGTAAATTTAGGCACATACTTTTTATATTAATGTTTTTCCCTATAGTATGTGTTTAAATTTACGCCTATCGTCGTATTCAGAAACATTAATTAATTTAATGTGCTTGTTGCTAGTAACGGGTGATCGCATGGACATATCTACAAAGTATTAATGGGAATAATAATGTTTATTTAATTATTATAATATATAATAATAAATATAATTAATTATTATATAAAGTATTAATGGGAGTAATATTGTTTATTTAAAAACAAAATTATAATATGGTATAGTTTGGAGATATTTTTTACTATTGGGAAACAATTAATTTAGTAAAAATGTTTTTCTTAATATTGGTTAGGTAAGTGTAATTGATATTAGGAAACAATTCATGTATTAATAATTTTGTTTTCTACATACATTGTAATATATTATAATATTTTAGATGATAGTAAAATTGTAATAATTATAGTTAGTTAAGTGTAAATAATGTTTTATTACATAATAATATTAAATACAATATAATATTTAATTAAAATAACTCGAATAAAGTAATAAATGTCAAGAAGATGTAACATCAAATCCTTGCAAAGTGTGTGAATGTCACATAGCCTTTGTTTAATTTCATAATTTGACAAATACATTGGGGAATGCAAGCATTCAAATAGTATGTAGGAGGTTGACAAATAGAAAGTGACTTACCCTGTAAAGATTTGAAGTCTTTAATAGGGACCCTGAGGGCTGAGTGAATTGTTGTGGCTCGTATGTTGAAGCCAGCTACTACCGTAGGTGCTAGCAATAGCAGAGGGATTTTTCCATTTATGGAATGCATTGAAAATTCATGTCCAATACAATGTATAAGGTAAGACTTTCCTATCCCTGTAGTTCCTTGATTTATCATCTTCAGTGCGTCTGCATTAGGTCCTTCATGGAAATGTTCAATAACAGTTTCAAAACAAAGACATTGCTTATTAGAAAATGATGATGGAGAAGCCGACCTAGAATGTGAGAGATCTAGTATGGATCCTCTTAAGCATGCATTTTTTATGAAATTTGTTGGGTCCTCTAAGTTTCTATTTGAACCTGTAGTACTATTCCATGCATGGATCAAGTCAAAGTCTCTACGATCGAGAGTATCAATGTTTGAAACTTGAATAGTATTGGGAGGAACAAGACGTGATAACATATCCCACTCATCCATGTCATTCTCATGAATCACTTCATCTTGATGTGTATCATCATCTTCTTCATTGGTATCTGGTGCCAAAGGTATCCTATTGACATGCCAAGTTCGATATCTAAGGCTCCTCCAATTTTGAATAATAATTTATGTGTTGACTCCAATATCAATCTGAATGTTTATGAACGGTTTATAGAGAAGTAATTCACTGAGGTAGAATGACTCAAAGGAATCTGAATTGCTGTTAGGAACCTCACAGAAACGTGCCATACACGAACTATCGCAGGTGTATCTCTTGGCTTCCACGGTTCTTTCTGACGTCGACCACTGAAACACCATGATCGTGTAGTTTCAATCAAAGATAAGTGATCCAGAAATGGAGGTCTCTTTTGGTAGTGTTCTAGAAACCTAGACCCTGTTGGGAATTTGTACGGTTATCTGATTCAGAAGAAACTCTTTTGAATATTTTTTTGCCAACATTAATTGAAACAAAGCTATGACTAGAAATAACAAGAGGAAGCTTTAACAACATATGCCATGTTTCCTGTGCTCCTATATCTCTTTCCACAATTATTTCAGCAAGAAACATTTTATATGCACATATAGAGGGAATTTCAGAGTCAACGACATTGGAAATTCTTGTCAACATGTCTTGATAACTTTCTGATATTCTCTCTGATTTTGAAGCATACTTTGCAATGTATTTCAAAACTGCATGATGTGAAAGAACCAGCTAGCAATCAACATTGGCACGCCATATTGAAAGAAGAGGAATGTTATGAACATTTAACCTATCGTCATTGCGAGCAGGTTCATATTTTTTGTGTCCTTTGTCATGGACAAATATTTTCGATTGGTCTTGAAGTTCCCATGGTGCATTGTATCGGCACATGTAGGAGGAACCTTTTTTTCGCAAACATGAATGAACACTGCATCTTGTGTGTCGTTGCACTCGATTCGCTAGTTGCTCATAACCATCAAGGGGATTTGTATTGAATATTTCACTGGTATCCAAAGTAAGGATATTCCTCTAGAGGTCGATGGATAGATATATTCCTGTGGTGAGCATCACGAGGATTCCATGCTGTTACATAATTTTCAAAGTATCGTCTTGCTGCATCAACTCTTATAGTGTCTTTCCAATCTAGTTGTTCCATGTCTGGTGCACCTTCTAACCACAGGAAGCCATGGAAATATACTGGTCCCATATGTTTCCACTCATACCTATGAAACTCATCATGTTTCAATAATATTAGCTTGCAACAAAATTTCAAGTAATAATCTAACCGTGTTAGATTAAAAAATAGAATAAGGAAATGATGTATCTGTACCAGTAGTCTTTAGCATGAAGGTATTTCACAATGATTTCTTCATGGAATATACTGAAACATTCATACATATACTTTGCAACAATATGTGGATAGTTTATAACATTATCGATTCTCCATCTATTTCTGTTTTGTGCAGATACAGGTGCAAAATTGGGCATAACTTTATGTAGGTCTAGCCACTTAGTATCAGCTGCACTTAGAGTGAAAAACAAAGTTGGGCAACTGATTTGTGATATCATGTCAGTAATATCATTGCGATATATGTTCCACTATGCCTTTTTTCCTCGAAGACATGAACCGAAACGCATCAATCGTTCAACTAATTTGGTGTTAGGGAATTCAATGAGCTCCTTACGTAAATCTTCAATTGTGGTAGGTATGCCATCTTCAATTTTTTGTTTCACAAATATAGCAGTTGTTCCTTGGCTTCGATGTCTCATTATCATGTTAAATACAAAATACTGAAACCTTGGATGTTTTCTAAACCTTTGATCACAATATTTAAGTAGGTGCAACCCATACTCATGTAAGCGGACATTCTTCAAACGTGGTTGCAACCAATCAGCAGTGCCCATGGGAAACAATATTGGAAATGCCATGTCAAACAATCCTTCTGTGTTGTATTCATTTATTGGAGACAAACCAATCTCTGGCCATTCCATCTCTAAATCTGACAAAGAAGATTCTTTGTTAACAAAGTTTCATATCTATTCTATCTCTCTTTGTGCATTTGGAATTCTAGCTGTAAAGGATTAAGGAGGAGTTTCAAGTCGATGATTTCCAAATCTATCAATGTCTGCATCAATCTCTTCTGAATCGGTTATGTCAGAGTTGATATAACACAATTTAGAGGAGACATCTGTTGGCTAGTCCAGGAGACATACGACTGATTCTGGATCAATTTCAACATCTCGGTAATATTTGTCCATTCCTATTTTGTAATGCAATGCATCCATTACTCGTGACCTACTAACAATGCAATCATAGTGCTTGGATGGAGGCCCTTGTCTTCTTACAATTAATATGTCTAGGTCTTCTATTTGACGAGGAAGAGTCTTAACAATTGAAATGATATCTTGTGGGAAGCTAATTGTATGGCCACTGTATTTATAATGACCTATGCATGCATGTGTGACCTGTAGTATTGGATTCACTCGTGCTATTAACATTTTTTCAACCTGTGTCAAAATTGATAAAACATGAGGCTGTTTGCCAAGATTCATGTTGTTATCTTGAGAGAAATAATGGATACCATGCTCTTGCCTACATCTCACACAAATAGGTCCTTCATCTCATCTAAAACCATTCATTCCAGGGTATGATTCATGACAAACATTACACATTTGCACAATTGACAATTTATCAATTTGGGCACGAAATGCTTGATGGAAAGAGGACATTTGTTGGAAAAACTCAACCATGTTTCTTGATGTATGTATATTTAAACCATGACCTTGACCATGGACGTTATCATTCAATGCAGAGTGAGATGAGACATGCCGACATGAACTCTCTCCTCTATTGTTGCGACGATGTAGATTCCTGAATTGCCTTCGTCGAGTACCATTACCTGAAACGTGACCCATATGGCTATCATCATGAAAATTATATTGAAGGTTGGTTTCCATCATATCGTTGAGATCATTTGGGGTTTGAATGGTGTGTCCTCGACGAGCCTTGGTGCTATTATCCCGAAAAGTGAAAATGTTGTTGTTAAATATTATGTCAAATCTTTTGGTAAGATCAAAATATGGAACTTGCGTAGGAATAGGCTGAGTAAGACCTTTGATGTTCCAAGAAAAATAGTCCTTTGTGCATCTCCACTTGGGCTATTGATCATGATCTAGTTTCGAATTATTGCTTGATCATTCATTGGTGTAGAATTGTTTTCCCAATTGAAGTCCATGTTCTTCAGTTGGCTGCACACAACAAAATTTTGACCGACATTTTGTAGAGAGTTGTCGTCACCAAAAGACAGAATGACATTGATCGATATCTTGTTCTTTCCACAATTATGTCCAACACTGACTAGTTGTTGTCCATGGATGCTACTATCCTGAAATTTCAAAACGGTTTCTCATTGAATTATTGCACACGAAGATGAAATAATATTGTATCTAATACTACCTTAGTTTGATCAAGGTCAAATGCATGGTTGTTGTTATGGATAGGTGAAACAATACCTTGGTTGTTCCAACAGAAACAGTTCTTGCTGGACTAGACATTTGTAAACTAGTTTTGAGTTGATTTCGAGTTGAGTGTAATCTTAGTATTCTTGTTGTACTGTAGATTAAAAAAGTAATTGATTTTCAAAGTTGATAAGATTTTTAATAATAAATTTTAATTTAAATGAATAAATTATTAAAAATTAATATATTAGTAATACTTTAAATGAATAAATAAAAATTTAAAAATAGAAATTTTTTTCTTTTAATTTTTAATAAGAACTATTATTATAACAAGATCCACGAGGTGGCAATGTCCTGCGGTATTGGAAACTAGATTTTAATTTTGAGTAAATTACATGTTCCATGGTGTTAGGCTACTTCGTTTTGCACACCAAAGGCTCTATCTATCTCTTCCTGTTGAGTGAGAAATATGAAGTCGAAAAAGAAGGTACGCACATACATGAGTTGTTGCAAAGCTCCGATATTGTACTGAACATATCTCTCAAACCGAATACTCAAATTGAATTCCCGTAAAAAACCCATTTCAAAGACCTTTCAAACAAGCTATGGTATGCCCCATAAGATTATATTTAGAGGTCATGGCACCTCTTCAAAGTTGGATGTGATTTTCAAATTTTGTTATTGAAATTGTACTAGCAAAAAAAACTATGATTTGAATCAATTTAGCTCAAACACTCTTCACTTCGACATGTGCACTTTCTCTGAGTACATCACACCTAGATAGACTTTTCTAGACAAAATCCAAAGGGAGCAATGCAATTATTCCAGGAATTATGTGGAAACTCAATGGCTTCTGGTTCATCAATGGAAGTTTCTGAGGTTCAAGGCAGGGATGGTTACCCGCTCTTATACCATGTTAAATTCTATGAAGCATAGGATCATCAGCCTGCATGAATTCAAATGAGAAGAGAAAGTTGCAGAAGAGAGATAAGAATTTAGCATAGACTGTTTAATTAATCATGACAAAATTGTACACACACAGAGGCAAAATTGGAATAATATGATTATATTCATGAATCAGTAATTAATATGTAATACAATGGTTATACATATATGATAATTCAAATGCCTAAGATAGGATTCGAATATACCAACTCGGACTGACTCCAGATCTAACTCAGTGTGATAAAATCACCACTGTACGTCACTAATGCAACTCCGGATAACTAAATTAGTCTACAATCAATTAACTAATGAAGGTAGGTGAACAAAGGTGCCCACACTCCATTAAATCATGCAAAATGGTGCTAGGCTAACTGATTATGATCTAACTAATGGTAACTGGAGCATAACTGAACATAATTGATTGCCTACCAAGGTCAACTGAAGGAGATTGCTGGTGGAACTCAAAGTGGGTTCCTAAATTATAGGAATGGGTTCCTGGGGCACCTAAACTCATGCAATCAGGTGTAGTAACTGGAATATGTCCCTTAGGTGTGTTCCCCATGCACTAGTGGAGTGAAGAAGACCTCCTAAGCTAGGAAAATAGACAATTAGACTATGTGGTCAAAGGGGGGATTAATAATAATCCCAACAATGACTATATATCTGACTACAACCCCACACAAATGCTAAGAACCCTACAGTTAATAGTCAATCCACATAAGAAGCAATACCAAATCCTAGACATTGAGGCTCAATGGCGCCACTTTGATTTTAAGGTAGACCAACTTAGATTTCCATATGGAAAATATAATTAGAAGCCTCGAAACAACATAATCATTACCATACACATTTTAATCAAGAAATGTAACACATGACACTGATGCAATTGCTACTTTCCTTCCCAACAAGGCTACCTTTTAGGGTTGCTTTCATGAAAAAATGAGAAAATCCAAAATGTTCCTTATACTAACATATGCATCATTAACAGGTTTCAAAATTTCATTTATGTCTAAGATATCTTTCTACATTCATAGCATCACCAAAATGGAAGGAGAAGCAATCTTGTTGAAATTAGTCCACTATGCATCACTAACTTTCCTTTTGTTGTCAAACTTAGCGAGGTCTTTGATAATTAGGCTAATCATAAACAACATATCTGCCAAGAATTAGAATATACATGCTACATCAACCAGCTACAATCTTTGCAAGGTCTAGTTAATATATAAATGACAAATTCCTTGTATAGAGGAGATAAAATCCAAAACACCAAACTTATTTAGAATTCAAATTTCAAACAACGATTCAGGGGGGCGTCAAACTCATTTGAAATGACAATGGTTATCAAGCATCACTACCTCCTTAGAGCACTCCAAAACAACAGTGCAACCAAACAATTATTATTCTACAAGAAAATTAATAAGCATTGATAGCATTAGAAGAGGGATTAGTACTCTCGACAGTATCCCATATCTTAGCTTCACATTGAGAATTCATCATGCCCTTCTCATCATTGGAGATGTGTTGGAACCCCAACAAATACCTCTTTTATTTTGCAAAAATAAAGGGAACCACATGTAAATTTTGTATATACTTGGTTTATGAATTGTTTTTAGTTCTCCTTTCCTTGATTTAGTTAGTAACTGAATAACTTTATTCCTTAAGAGTTTGCTTCTCTGAACACTTCTTTGGGCTTAATTTCAAAAAATTGAGATTTGAAGATTTGTTTTATCTTATTCTCATTGGAATTATGGCTTCTTGGCAGCTTGATGATGCTTTCATGATCTATATTGGCCTTATCCGAACTAGTTCCATGTCTTGTTCTGTGAAAATTGGATTAAATTCATTGTTCAACAACTTTGTCAAAACTTGGTCTTTCACTTCATGAATGAATTAAAAGTGTGATTTGATAGATCATGATAAAATAACTAAAATACTCGATGTCAATTTTCCATTCATGTCTTAAAAGAGTAAATTTTAATGACTGGAGATGAACTAATCCTTCTCACAAAGAGTGAATTGCCAACTTTTATTAAACTCTTTCTCTCATCCAAAAGACAATTTTTGCACTATAATATTCGAATTTAATTGATACTTCCCTTGGTTTACAATGCTTATGAAATTCATTTTGGATGAGACAACATCATCTTATTTTATTCATAATAATATTTTAATTCATGTTTTTGTTTTTGTGAATTTATTGATTATTGAGGGTTAAGAGATATTTTCTATCTTATCATTACTTAAGTTTTGATATTTTCAAAATGATATCCATCTTTACTTATATAATCATGCATAAAAGGTATACCAAATTACTATAATATATTTTCCTCACTTTTAAAGTCTAACTTAATAAATTAACATCACATTAAAGCATAGTAGCATAATTCGAGTACGGATACAGATTCGATACGGAAAAAATACGTAATGAAAAAATCTAGTATGGAAAAAATACAGGAGTAGGTTGCTTATAGATTTAAAAAAAATTGTCTTTCAAATTTTAGAAAATTTTAAAATATACATAAACCATTCAATATTTTCATGTAGTATTGGAATTTGACGGGAAAAATGCCTTGCCATGGGCCATTTTGCTTGTCAAATACAGTCTATATTTTATACTTCCCATCACAAAAATAAACAAAGAAAACATTAAAATGTCTATATAGTCTCCAAAAAATAAGAGAATTTTTCCAAATTCCTACTTTGCTTACCTGTAACATTTATTTTTCATTAAAAACAACTTGAAATATAAATCTTAAGAGATTTAAATCTAATAATGTATTTATAAAAATATGAAATAATTAAAATGCCATAAAAACTAACACTAAACCCCATATCCAATTACATAATTGGGAAAAATTTAAAATAAAACAATAAAATTTAAATAATTCCGATCTTGAAATATGTGCCAAAAAATGTAGGCAAATTTACAATATCCGTATTATGCCTAATATTCGGCAATTTTCAAAGTCTCTCTACAGGGAAGTCCAATAAGACTAAATTATACTACTATCCATTAAAGTATAAAATTATCATATTTTGAGGATGAAGTAAAAGGGAAATTGTTTTAAACGTACTTTTACTTGTACATACTCTTAATCTTTTCTTAGTGAGTGGTTTTCATATTTTGCATTATATTTTTGATACTTAATGTATATGTTTGTTGTGCAGATGATGGTAAATAAGTTTATTAGACGCTGAGGATAGATGGTAACTTATGTAATTGCAGATGTTGAAATCGATGGTTCGATTAGTTAACTTAGAGATGAAATTGATCTTCATTGCTGCTATTCCGGTGATTATTATCCCACTTCATTGATTGCATGAGAGAATTTTTGGTATACGGTTGTTTACCAAAAATAGGAAATAACACTCTGTAAAAGGCAAGCTCGAATGACAAAAAAAAGGAAGGAGAGCTCTACAATTCCGAAGTGATGTTACCTAAGACCTGTAAAAAAAAGGAAGGAGAGCTCTACAGTTCTGAAGGGATGTTACCTAAGAGATGTAGGATATTCATTCTTTTGTAATTTGTATATTCCCAGAAGAAGAATCAAGTAATATTCTCTACATTTGACTAACTTGGTAGGTTCAATCTCTGAGTCATACTTCGGGATATTCATAATCCATTTGGCTCTGGCATCCAAACCATCATGTTTCTTCAGTATTTATTTGACTGTTGGGTGTGGAACATATACCATAATATTTGAATATCTGACGTACACCCTGAAGTTATTTAATGACAGGACCAATGTATATGCGTGCTTTTCCTTATTGTGATACTTCAATTCTATACTGCTTAGTTCCTTACTCATAAATGCAATAGGTTGTTTTTCATTCTTGTCATTCTTTTATAGGATAACTCCTACAATAGTGTCAGTAGAAGCAAAAGAAAATATCTGAAAAGGTTTGGAGTAGTCAAGACTTACCAATACTGGTGCTCAAGTAATAACATATTTGGCCTCTTCAAATGCTTTCTTGGATTTATCAATCTACCTGAAATCTGCATCCTTTTTAAGCAACTTATTCAATGGTTTAGTAATCTTAACAAAATTCAGAATAAACCTATGAATAAAATTGATTTTCCCAAAGAATGATCTTAAGGCCTTTAAGTGTTTAGGAAATGGAATTTATTTAATTGCTTTAACTCTTTCTTGATCAATTTTGACGCCCTCCTTAGTAACAAAATGACCAAGTAACTTACCTTCAGTAACTCCCAAAATAGTCTTTTTAGGGTTCAAAGAAATCCCATGCTTGCGACATCATTCAAATACCAGTCAAAGATATTTGATGTGATCTTTCCTTCTTTTGGAGTAAAAAGTGAGATCATCCTCATATATGTCTAATATCTTCTGCACAATATCTCTGAAGGCATATTCCATGGTTCTCTGAAATGTGGCCCTGCCTTTCATCTAACCAAAAGGCATATGTAAGTACTGATAAGTTCCCCATGGAGTGGTGAAAGCTATCTTTGCTCGATATTCTTTCTTTATTTCCACTTGATTGAAACTTGAGAAGCCATCCAAGAAAGACATCATATGTGACCCTATAATAATTTGCAACAATAGCTCCATATTCAGGAGCAGATAGTTATCTTTCTTGGACACTGCATTAAGGTTTTTGAAGTACACACATACCCTGACATCACCTTCTTTTTGGATGGTACTGGATTTGAAATCCATTCTAAATATCTTATCGGGACTATGATCTTGGCTTCGACCATTTTATGTAATTCCTTTTTCACGAGTGGAGCTAGCTTTGGATTAATCTTCCTTAACTTATGTCGATGAGGCTTCACATTTTCTTCCAATTTTATGGCATGTTGGATGATACTCTTGTCATAAGTTTTGAGCTCATCATAGGACTAGGCAAACACATATCTGAATTCTCGAACCAAGTCTACAAATTCATTTCTTTCTTGAGAATCCATTACTTTACCAATTTTGATCGGACGAGGATCATCTTGTGAACCAATATTTACTTCTCCATACTCTGAATCCTGAGTTGTTTCTTCTTTTGTCTTGCATCTGTAATTGCTTCAAACCTATTTTCCAAATAGGATTTTTCCATGGGAATAGGATTGTATTGAGGGTCTTCTATGGAACCTTCTTCTCTCTAGTCAAACTGTTTGCCTGAATATTCTTCCACATTGGCCATGAATCTATAGATATGTTTGTCATACTCGAGCACTTCGTAGTTATCAAATTTGTCGGGAACTAATGGACGAAACACCACTTGCACGTTTCCCGTATCCTGGACTGCATCAGTTGGATCGAAAGTAGAAGCAAAAACTGCAAGTGCATCTTTTGTATGATTTTTATCCCTTGGCACTGCCTATAAAGATATAGCATGGAATTATTCTGTAGCTTTTATAATGACATCCCTGTACCTTTTTAGTCACATTTTTTTACAATAAAAAAGTGCCTTTTACTTGACATACAATAAGTTCAAAATCACCTATAACATGCAACAATTGTATACCATAATCCTTTGCATTAAACCAAGTAGAAGACTTTCATATTCAACAATATTGTTAGTACCATTGAATTCTAATCGAGATGAAAAAAAATGCTCTTCATGCTTTGGGGAGATCAATACAATACCTGCATCCATACCTTCTTGGGACTTAGCCTCATAGAAATGCATGGTCTAGAACTTGTCAGTGTCCATATGGGGAACAATATCTATAGTGAAAACTGCATAAGACCCGATGTCATTCTAAAAATATATGTTCATTCTCTGGCTCTACGGGATTTTCAACGTGGTGATTCCTCATTGTTTTCCTTGCAAAGTAAGTAATTTCCTTTAGTAGAGAGAACTGTAGCGTATGATAAACACATGTGTAAACTTCCTCCCATATCTGACCCAAATTTCCTTGACAGGTGCATTCCCCATGATTTCGGCAGATCAATCACTACTATGTCCATTTTTATCATTATGCTGGGGCGTATTGCTAATCATACTGGGACATCAACCACTAATCCACAAACATTTACCTCTCTGGAATCCATGGCACAAATGTTCCTGTAGGGCCTTGAAATCTTCAATCCTAACCTTTTCATCACAACCAGAGGCATAACATTAGTACATGCCCCAGAATCAAACATACAATTATGCAAAACTAAATCACCAATGCATAAAGAAATGAAAAAAGGTTTATGTCTAGGACTCTTATTCTCGTTTGGAAACATGTTGGATAATATGATCAGAATGTCCTCGCATTCTTCAGCCTAATTGATTATTGGTTTCTTTTCTTCGAACTTTCCAAGAAGGTGCAACTATTGAATTATTTAGCCTCTTATTGAGGGAATCTTTACCAATTCAGACAGCAACACTGGAATATTCATAGAGTTTAAAGTACATGTGATGTCAATATTCATAGGCTCATCAGTAACCAAATCAATAGGATCCTTACCTGAAATTATCGGTGGTGGAGGAGGAACATTTGTCTTTTCTATGCTTGCGGAAGGGATCTTCCTCTGTCTCTAATAAACATTATCAAGAGTCATATTTTCATACCATTTTCTGATTTGTTCCCGAGGAAAAACTTCCCCAATGAGCTTGTTTACCTTTTTCGCATCAATTGAGTTCTTATTGACTTCTTGCATCTGATCGTTAGATAAACCAAATTGCATTCTTTCAAATAAATTACATACATAGGAATCATCCTCTTCAAACATAATGTTGTTTCTGATGTATTCCATGTAGCAGGCACATGTATGTTTGTTATGGAAGTTGAAACATGCCCTACATTAATATGGAAATCACTTACCACATTGGTTGGTTCCAAGGATGACCAAGGTATCTGGTGTTGTGGGGGAGCTTTGTTGAAATTCTTTGGAGGAAATCTAGGCTAGCTATAATGTTGATTTCTTTCCAGCTGCACAATCTGGTTCTGCATGGTAGTATTTTTTTGAGTCATGTCAACTCTCAACTGCCTCATTTCTTCAATCAGGATATTCAGTGGATCAAGACCTTCATTAGAGGAAGAAGCTTTGTTCTTTGGTTCAGGTTTATCCCTTGAATGCCCAAAGGTGTTTGGCCTACCAGTTGCCTTCCAACTGTCATCTAGAACTCTTGCCTTCTTCTTAGCAGCTGCAAGGTCACCTAGTCTATCTAGACTTAGGTGGAACAAGAAGTCACCTAAGAATGCCTTCAAATAGTATGACAAGATCATCGGATCCAGAGGCTTGCAATTTGCAAGAAACTCTTTAACAATCCTATCAAACCTGCGATCAAACTCATTAATTGTCTCATTCTCACTTCTTTTTATAGTCATTAAAGCATTATTTAAAAATATAGGATCTGTCTTTTCTTGCCACCTATCAAATAATATTTTCTTCAAATCATCATAAGTAGCTATAATTTGGGCAGGCAGGGATTTCAACCATTCAACCGCATCACCAGTCAAGCAAGAAGCAAAAGCTTTGAATTTAACATCTATGTGAGAAGTATCAGTAAGCATAAAGAAACGTTCCATACCATCCCAATGTTGAGCAATAGTAATTGCATCAAAACCAGAAAAGACAGGAAATTCTCTAATGTCTTTAAATTTCAACATTTGATTAGGATACCCAACAATATTAGTAAATTCAAATGCAATAAAGGAAGACATGTTTGCTTTATCACTGGGATCAACGAAAATATTATGTATATCAAGTAGAGTATCAAATGCTAGTTGACCACTTACCAACCTCTCCTGAACTCGACCTTTCCTTTTTAACAGTATGTGATTGAGATCGGGGAGAAGTGTACCTTTGAAATTGGTCCTTGTTGAGTACCTATTTGAATTATTTTCCAATGGATTCACCAAGAAAGATATGCAAAGTTATTCTAAGAAAATCTCACAACTTTAGAGAACAAGGAGTGTACCTGATTTCTTGGTGGAGTCGCCAGACAAACCTGTCAGGTTAGCCCATACAAAATATAGATATGTTGAGCACAAGGAAGCACATGAAGACTTGCCAATGTTGTCGTTTATGCATAAATTAGTCACATCAGGAATATTGATGTCCTCGACAATGATGCCAAAAATGTTACCAAATGATCTAGCAGTGTTGGAAGATGATAACTCTGAAGGTCATTACTCATATTTTTGGTGTGAGTGTGATGAGAAGGACTTAAGGCTTTGTCCTTTGTATATTTATGTAAAAAAAGTGACTTTTTATATAAATAAAGTGATGTTGTTTTGTGCTTTATAAATGGGTCACATTTAAGTATTGCATTTAATGATTAATGAATTTAATAATTAGTAAATGTGAATGTAATGATGACCCTTGATTTTTTAGTTAAATTTCAACCCTTGATTAGGGTAGTTAGGGAAGGTAATTACTAATTGCAAATTTAAAATATAAAACAATGAAGGAAAGGACAAAGTGAACACACTCACCATCAGAGAAGGAGAAGAAGAAAGTGAAGGAAAAAGGAGAGATACCCTAGCAACAGTGGCACGATTCCCAAAAATAGTTCAGCAGCACAAATCCCTAGGAATCTTGTAGCATTTGTTTTAGACCATACAACAAGTACATTGACACATGTGCGGGCATGATTTTCAAGAAATTTGATGTGCAGTAAATTATGTTTGTACAGTTTGTACAGCATAAAATACATGCATGTGTGGGCATTGTTTTCAAGGCAGAAGGTACAAGAGACAGTTCAAGCCATATTGACGTGTGTGGGGGCCATACAACTAAAAGTACAGTTGTTGATTGACATGAAAAACAAGGTATTTTGTTGTTGTATTTGGTGTTTGGAATTTTGACAGTGAGGGTTGAGGAAATAAGTCATTGTATTGAAAAGTTATGAGTACTCTTCTTTATGAAAAAATTCTTCTTCAAGGTTTTCCCTAGGTTGAGGTTTTGCCCAATCATTTGACCAAAAATACTTGTGTACAATTTGTTTTCTTCATCTTTAGTGTTTTTGAAGTGTCTGTGAATTGGTGGGTTTAATTTTAATTTTTATGATCAAATTTTAATTAAAGCCCTAGATATTCAAAAGTGTTTGACATAATGCAAGTGTGATAAGTTTTATGCTTATGCCATTTTTCTTCAAGTAGGTCTAGTATCCAATGAACAAATGTAGGGAAGGAGTGACCATTGTCACCTTAGTCACACTTCCAAATTCTTCGGAGTGTCGCAACCTATAAGGGAGATCCCTTCTACAAGACACTTGGAAAAACACAACTATATCTTCTATGCAAAAAGTTAGTGACCAATGCCTTATGAGAGATAAGCATAGGATTATTTATGTGCAGCTACAGTATTAGCATCCAATTTAAATGAGCAAGAAGCAGTAGTAAGACATCCAATGACAACCTCTAATATACAAATAAATGTAGCGTTGTGTTTGCACATGCAGCCAAGTGTAACAATAAGAGATTGTATTACCACCCAGTATTCAATGTTGAAACCATACATTTAATATGTTTTAGTAGTAGACATTATCTAATGAATATTGGTCAATCCTAAAGTAGTTAACAATTAATTGTAAGATTGTCCATTCAAATAAAGTAAACAATATGTGTTGATATTTAATTAAGTATGAAAGTATCGTGTATCCAAAACAATGTTATGTATCATTGATTTAACTTCAACCAAATGCTTGCTTGTCTTGATGCAGGTGTTAATCCTGTTTGGAAGTAAAAAGGAGGTCTGCAATAGACATTACCAACCTTCATTACAACCACTGAAAGAGTTGGCTATGGGATACTATGGCTTGGGACAAGCCTAAAACATGGACCTGAGCCCTAGAAAGGGTGGGGGGGAAGGTTGTGGAGGCCCTAAAAGGGTAGGTTGAGCCTATAAAAACGTAGTCCAAAGACTGTACCAGCCCTAAAGACAGGGTCGATATATAATAGGAGCAAGCTAAGGGTCTTTAGGGGGTGGCCGAAGGTTTAAGGGAGGCCAAGGAGGAAAGGCAAGGTGAGAGAACGGTAGGCCAAGGGTTGGAAAGAAGAAGAGAGGGACTGTTTTGGGGTATGATTAGGACTTTTTAGGGTTTTTCAACAAAAATAAAGACCTATATTAACCTTATTCTTCCATGAGAATGCATGTATGGACATGTTCCAATGCAATGAGGTTTAGAGTAGATAGATGAAGGTAAATCCAAGGGTTTTTAAGGTTTACCCTAACCCTAGGGTGTCAAGGAAGGAGATCAACCTTTCCCTTGAGAGATATTTCAAAGTTTGGTAGACTAGGGCTTCCCCTAACAACCCCAAGAGTTGGCTAGAGAAAGGATAGCTATGGAAAAACTCAGAAATCTAAAGCCCAAGCTTTGAAGGAATCCTTTTAGAGGACATCCTTCACAATACCAAGGTGACAAAAGGCTGATAAGTGACCTAATTCAGGAAAAATGCAACATTAATGACTACCATTCAATCCATAAACAAGCATCATTCATCAACTTTGACAAAGAGAAATCAAGAAGAAGACCTTAGATACCTCCTTGTGCAAACAATTCTAGCATCACCTTAGCAAAGAGCATGAAGCAAATAAAATTCAAGATATTGTCTTCAAACCAGAAAAATAAGTCTCCTTAAGAGGTGTGCATCACTCCAAGATCCCTAAGAAGGGTAAAAACTTAACATTATATTTGATCCCACTTTTATTATGTCCAAATGAAGTGAGGAGAGGCTTATTTATAGCCTTCTCACACTCACTTTACAAAAATAGCTTGGCCAACATGTCTTTAAAATGTCAATTTGAAATTATAAAACGTGAGCTTAAAATTATAACAAAAACAACATAAAATAATCCAGTCTGTGGGTAACTTGGGGAATTTTCCTCGAAGTTTACCCAAAAATGACTAAAATGGCTAAAATAAGAAAATCACTCCGAATGAAAGGATGGAGTGTGCAGGGGGAGGGTTTCATGCCCCATTTAACCTTGAAAATGTTGATAGTCCCTCAACACCCCCCCAAAATGACAATACAACCTAGCGGAGAGGATGACATCATCATCAAAAATGGTCCAAAGAAGGGGGGCACTGTGTTGAAAGGGGGCCAAGATGGTTGACTAAGGTGACTAGGAAGGGAGGCAAAAAAATCAAAGCTAAAACACTGTCACCAGAGAAAAAAACAAGGGAGGGGATCATGTGACCTAGTGACCTGCCCCTAGGAGCCCGAACACCAACCCCAGGGTTAAAGAACCCCAACAAAGGGCAGTCAACAATGCCATTAAGCCATACTACTCCTAAAGGAAGGACCAAAGGGCCTGGTCATAACCACCCCTCAAAACTGTAGATAATATCCATATCCTATCCCGAAAAATGGCGACCCCCCCCTTCTTGGGAAATGAATTGAAAGTGCATTGGTACTGTTACCACGTAACATAGTCTTTATCAATCATCTTGACGACACTGAAAACTATTTTTGGTTAGAAATAGTATGCATAGTTACATATATCAAAGATATGTTTCCCATATCACTATATGTCGCGAGTCATTCCCCTTGGTGATATATCGCACCTAAAAATCGCGAAATATACAAGATTTTCAATATATTGGGAATATATTGCGAGATTTTGGGAAATATCACCCTGCTAAAAAATGCATGGAATTTGGGAAATAAAACTATGGGTTAGGTTTTTGGCAATGTTAATAGAACAAGGGTGGAACCAATTGGTATGGTTCAGTCATAAATGGTAATATTAAATTTTCAAAGTAAAAGTGTCATTCTCCTTATCTTTCAGTTTCTATCATTTAACTTAAATTTTTAACGTTACTGTTAATTGTTTCAGGATTTTTGAGAGTGGTTCAAACCTCATCGGATATCATATGTAAAAATTAAACTTTTAGATCCCATTTAGAATTCAACAAACTTAATAGTTTTCAATATTTCAGAATTGTAATGTTTCCACATGATTCTATCATGTATGAGGGCATGGGACTACCATTTAATCAAGCACATCAACCCCTCTATGTACCTTGGTGTTGGTGGTGTTGATTGTTTAACTCCTCTTTCATGACCTTAATAAAAATGAACTTGTCACTCAAGAAAAATCAATTATTAAGCATTGGAAGACTTTTATACCTTATTTTGACGATTGGATTAGGAAGTTTCATTAAAATTGTTGGTGTTGAGTCTGTTGACTAATGTATTTGGAGGATCAACTTCGAGATTTGAGGTAGACGCAAGGGCGAGAGTCTAGAAGAGGGGGGCATAGGGTGCTATTGATGAACAAGATGTCGATAAAGGAAATGATTTTGATGATATGTAATTATGGGAAGAGACAACTCGCATTGGCATCCATCTCAACTCCATTTCCTTCCACCATAGCTTGAGTAGTTAGAGCTTCCAGTTCCACCACATCTAAAGAACATATAGGACCACCTATTGCTTCTAGAGGAAGAGTGGTGCCCCTTGTCCATAAAAGAGGTAGAGGGGATCGATGATTTTTATTATTTATCGTTGTGCTATGTAGTATCTAGATTTTAGATTCCTAATGAGTCACGATGATTCATCTCATGAGATACATTTATTTTGATCATTTTATGTGATTTTCTATCATTCTATCAAAAACATATTTTAGTATTTTTAGTTTATTGTCGATATGTGATCATGATCCACCATTTGACATCGTATGCATCTTATATAGTAGTTATATTTTCATATTTATGTTGTAGTGTGTTTATTTGATGTTGTTGCTTTAGATGTTAAAAATTTGAAAACATGGTTATTTTTCTATTTTTTGAGGTTTCACGACATTCGTTGATATTTTTGTCGATATTGCCTGTAAGTTACATTATGGACCCTCAAATACTCATATGGATCAAATGGATCCAAATATTTTCTAGACATCACAACAAATATTTCACCCAGATACGTTTGCTAAGTTGCTTGAGGTCTTGGATTATTTCCATTCATCAATGATTAATCTCAATAGTTTCGATGTTGTCATCATACTAGGCAAAGAATTAATCCTACTTCATCTTCATATTAGCTTGTCTCTTTTTCCAACAATATTTGTCCTCATCCTTTCTTCTCCATTGTTCTTTCATTTCTCTTGGCCCCTTATCCAGTGCCTTTCCCATGCCTTTTATTTATTTATTTTCCAATTGAATTTTTTACTAAATTCATAAATTTCTTTATAAGTATAGGATCTGTTACAGTACAAATTAGCACCGTTTGGATTAGGTCTCTATGGCCGATGAAAATATTGACAATTTTTAAGATATGCACCCATTATCACCTTAATGCACTCTCCTCTCTCTTTAGTCCTGCTCCTTTGGCCACAAGGGGGATTCCCAAATATGAGGTAGAAATAGAACTATAAAATATATGATGAGAACAACTCTATCTATACAAGACCTTCCCACTTGATTAGTAGATTAGTTCCTTAATGGAGTTAATGAGATATTCTATAAGTTCTTAATGACTAGGAAGGTTTAGCAGCAATTAGCTTAGTACTAGTTGGATGATAAGATGAATCGATTTTCTGTAGTAAAAATTAGAAACATAAACTTACAATAAAACTTGAAATAGATCGCGAAAATCCATGGAAAAGGATCTCTTGGGTCTCAGCAACCAAAGAGGAGCCTATCCCCCCTAAGGTGCACTTACTTTGATGGACAGATGAGGAGATTTAGGACTTATTTCACCTTCAAATCTGTAATAACCTGCAGTAATGGCTGAAAAGCTTGATTTGGCATTTCAAAACCCCCAAAGGTCAATTATAAAGACTTGGATATGAAGTAGTAACCTTCTCCAATCACTAGGGCTTGATGTTCTATCAAAATTGGACCTACAAAACAATTATACCAGACCTACAACAAGCCTGTAGCAACCTTTAGAAGACGACATCACCCTCCGTAGGGATTACATCACCACTTTTTAGGGCTGTCAAAATTGGGACTACAAAACAGTTATACCATACCTACAAGGTTCTAGCAGGGTTTAGAAGATGGCATCACCCTCCCTAGGGATGGCATCACCCCTTTTAAGGGCTTTTTGAGTTGCAAAACGAATTATGGAAAATTTTCACCTTTTATGTATTTTTTAGCAATATAATCAATTTATAAATTTTTTACAGCCGTAACTATTTTAGAATTGAACAAGTAAAAGAAATATGACGACAAAAAATAAATATTTTTTGGATTTTTCAAAAATATTTTATTTTTACGAATATTTCAAAAATATTTGATTTTTACGGATTTTTTTATATTTTATATTTTTTGTATTTTTTCCAATATGTAATACAAGGAATTTTGTAAAAATAAGTTTTTGGTGAAGATGGGGGGATTAGACCTAGGCCTTATTCCTTTCGGGAATTTAGAAATATGGATTTGTCAGCCACAATTTGGGGACTAAACCTCATAAAAGATAAAATAATGATAAAAATGATGAAATGCTTCAACATGATGAAAAGTTGAGCTTGGAAGGAGGAATTTATGTCCCATCTAACCCCAACATGTGTATTTTTCCCTCAATTCCCTCCGTAGGTTGGTACATCCTTTAGACTCTTGCTTTGATGGTGGATGATTGGCCTTCAAGACCAAGATTACCAAAAGGGAAGGATGACAATAAATGAGGTCCAAGGGGGTATCAATGAGGCGTGCTAAGGTGGGTGTTATAACCCTTACAAGCACAAGCACATCTATAAAGCACACAACCATAAGTGTGTCTAGGAGCTCGTCATCCATGTGTTCTAATGGATTATTTCTAAGGTTCACTAGACATCCACCCATTTCATAAATGTTCGATATGATGAGAGGTTACCGCTCGTCAAGGGATAGTCAGCAAAGCCACTAGGCCAACACTCCTTGAAATGAGGACAAAGATGACCTGCAATGACTAGATCAATGGTCTTGATCCCTGCTAGACAAACACTTTTATATAAACAATCCCTAACTTGGCCTTTTGCAATGGAAAAAGAACCCCCTCTTTGGCACATTTGGTAGGTTGCTCTATAGAGAATTTGGGCGTAACCGTTGGCTCCAACTACGGGACATGCACTTCTCCCATGAGTGCAGGAGAACCTATGAATATTTTGGTACCTTTAGACCTACGTACTCTAAACATGGTAACAAAATAATTTAAGTGAAATCATACCACCAGTGAAACCACCTTAGAATATCATTCCTATTAGGGATTCTTACCTTGTCCTTGGCAATAGTCCAAGAAAAAACCACATCAATGATCACCTGAGTACACATCATTACCTTCATAAGAATGAGGATGGAACAATGGAAAATATCACAAACCTGGATTCCTTCAAACCCTTACGAAGGAGAAGGGCCCTTTTCACAAGCCCCCTCTATCCAAGCTTGGATAGGGCTCAAGAAAAAACTTCCTTCATATTGAACCTTTTTTTCAAAGCCTTTATTTCCCCAAATGTCTTTTGAAGCCAACAAGAATCCCTAAAAGATATTTCTAGAAAAGAGACCTCAAATCTACCTTAGGATAGGGATTGCTTTGTTGCTCTAACCCTACAATAAAATCACCTTCTTGTTGTCCAAAACATCCATTAAATCCTAAGAAACATGACAGAGAATGATATTTAAGATCCACCCTAGGAGAGGGTAAACTTGGTTGTTCAACTCCTACGGTAGAATCTTCCATATGCATCCCTGTATCATCATCAATGGTGGGCCAACACAACTAAACCGCCAACACAACTAAACCAAATCCTGAGATATCTAATTAAAGGTAGGTTTTCCAAGGTATTCAAAATTTACACTTCCCTCATTAGAAAATTCATATATGCGCTCTCCAACAAATTCCCAATATTCCATACTTGTATCATGATCAAAATGGGGAAAATGCACATCATCTTCAATAGCAAAAAGGTCCTCATCCTTAAAAGATTCATCATTAAAACAAAAGAGAGAGGGAGGCTCACCTAACCTTCATTGTAAGGAGAACGAGGAGGAGCATCAACTACACCTTCATCAACCATGTCTTCAACAAATTTTTCAATGGAGGATGGCTCCCTAAGAGCTTCTTCATTTTGTTCCAAATCTGCATAAAAAGCTAGCTCTAGCTGATCCAAATGGATAATCTCTTCACTTTCACATGGAGAGAAAATATCATGGACATCTTCCTTGATACATATGTGACCCAAAGTCTAAAGTACAACACTCTTGGGCCTCGAAGAATCATAAATGGGAGGGCCAAGAAACCTCCAATAATCATTGTCTTCTTGATCATGTAAAGAAATCCAGCGACTTTATTCCAAAAGGCCCAAGACATCATAGGAATCTTTGAAGCACTCATAAGGATAACTCACCATTTATTTTCTTTCTTCGAGTAGGTCTTCATGGTCTTCATGTGCTTGATTTTCAACATGGATTTACTCAGCTTCAATTTGTAGAACACCTTTGTCTTCACCTTCAAAAGTATCATCCTCTCCAAGCATATGACTCAAGTGTCGTCTTCTTTGGATTTTTTAACAAAATCCTTAATGAAAGATTTTTCAACAATGGTTTCTTCATGAGGGATTTCTAGGTGTTGATATTTGTCACAAGATTCTTCAATAATATCTTCATCTTGAAGCAATGGAATAGAAGTCTCTTCATCAAAGAGCCACCCAATATTTCCTATGAAAAAAGGATCCCATCTCTTAGAAAAAAACCTTGATAAACTCTTTGAGTGTACAAATTCCTTCCTTGGGAAGCCCATCATACCATATTTCTATATCATCGTACTCTAGATCAAGATATAAAATGAACATCTTGATCTTAACATTCTCATGGGCCACATTTAATCATGAAATAACCCATATGAATGATATAACATGCCAATCAATTGGATCCTTATGTCCATGAAACTTCAGAAAGTGTTTCTCCCAACCATCCTTTTTCCAATCATCGCCATGGAGTTGATTACAATATCTCGGGATCCCAGATAAATCTAATGCATCAAACCAATTGTGCATCCATGGTCCATTATAAAACGCCATATCATATTTTTCTCAATGTCGAAAATGCATGGAGTCGCCAAGATGAGTTGTTCTCTTCTCAATTGATGGACGTGCACAAATTTATACCCAATAATGTTGACAATAGTTGAGACTTTTTTCTTGAAGTGTTACTTATTTGTAGGATTTTTCTTCAGTGGAGTCACCAGATAAGACCTAAAAAGTTAGTCCATAACAATAATCTTATCAAAGTATGAAACAAAAACTTACCTCAGCTTCATTAAATGTTTTCTCACAATATTTGGTGTTCGTGCTAGGGAGATGAAAGCTTTTCCCTAAGCAATGTGCCCCAACTGTTATGCAACAATATTCAAGTGGTCCTTGGCAATGACGCCAAAAAATGTTACTACACAAATTAGCACCCTTTTGATTAGGTCATTATTGTTGGTGCTGAGATTGTCAACTTTTTAGGGGATGCATCCACTGTCACCTCAATGCACCCTCCTCTCTCTTTAAGCATGCTCCTTTGGCCATGAGAAGCTTCCCAAATATGAGGTAGAAATAGACTTGTAAGATATGCAACGTGAACAACTCTATTAAAACAAGACCTTCCCACTTTATTAGAAGATCAATGCCTTAATGGAGTCGACAATATATTCTATAAGTTCTTAATGACTAGAAGGTTTAGGAGAAAATTATATTAGTACTAGTTAGACAATAAGATGAATCAATTTTATGTACTAAAAACCAAAAACATAAACTTACAAGAAAACTTGAAATAGACCATGAAAATCCCTAGAAAAAAACTTCTTTGGTCTCAACAACCAAAGAGGAGCCCATCCCCCCTACGTCGCACTTACTTTGATGGATGGATAAGGAGATTTGGGACTGATTTCACCTTCATATCTATAATAACCTGCGGTAATGGCTGCAAGGCTTGGTTTGGCACTTCAAAACTCCCCAAGGTTAAACACCAAGACTTGGATATGAAGTAGGAGCCTTCTCCAACCACTAGGGATTAATATTATGTCAAAATTGGACTTGTAAAACAATTATACCAGACCTGCAACAAGGTTGTAGCAGCCTTTAGAAGATGACATCACTCTTTCTAGGGCTAAGGTCACCCCGTTTTAGGGATTTTAGAGCTGCAAAAACAACCTTTAAGGATTTTTTTCACCTTTTAAANAAATTGGATTTTTCAAAAATATTTGATTTTTATGTTTTCTTTATCTTTTTGTATTTTTTCCAATATAAAATACAAGGAATTTTGTAAAAAGAGATTTTTGTTGAAGATGAGGGAATTAGACCTAGGTCTTATTCATTCCAAGCACCAAGAAATTGAGGTTAAAGTTTCTCCATTGAATTGGAAATTCAATATTTGAATGAACTAGGGCAAGACTAAGAAACCCTAAGTTATGTTTGTCTTTGACCTAATTAGGGAAATGAAAGATGCCAATGCCCAAACCAGAGACCCTTCAAGAGGGATATCTCACTTAAAAGACTAGACTACTATGCATAAAACCTAAATTACTCCTAGATTGGATGCCTCTAGCAGTGCATGACAAGAAACTTAGATACCTTACCGTAATTGAGGATTTAAGGAGAATAGAATAACATCTCAAGAATTCTTCCATCTTAGATAAGCTTTGAAAGATAGTAACAAACCTCATTCATCCAACTTTGATCCTTGAAACCCTAGAATTGACCAAGAAAGGAGGTGTGGACCACTTATTAGCTCATGTACACAAGAAGAAAAAGAAATAATGTCTTATTTGATCCCATGATCTTGGTTAGAAATACAGAACATATGCCTTATTTATAGGAAAAAATTCTAACTTTATCCCTCGTCTAAGAGGACCTACCTAATTTGTTTTTAAAATAGATTTTAATGATTTTTTAGGGTTTGTCACCTACAATCCGGGGACTAAACCTCATAAAAGATAAAATAATGATAAAATTATTCAACATAATGAAAAGTTGATCTTGGATGGAGAACACCATGTCCCATCTAACCCCAACATGTGTCTTTTTCCCTCAACACTCTCCTTAAGTCGGTACGGCCTCTAGAAGCTTGCTTTGATGGTTGACGGTTTTCTCTTCAAAACCAAGATGATCAAGAGGGAAAGATGATACAATAAGATAAGGTCCAAGGGGGTATCAATGAGGTGTGCTAAGCCAGGTGTGACAACCATTACAAGCGTAGTCACCTCTACAAAGTACAAACCTATAAGTGTGGCTAGGAGCCCCTAAGCCATGTGTCATAATGGATTCATTACAAGCTACACCAGACACCCACCCAGGGCATAAATTCCCAACATGATGAGGGGTTTCTGCCCATCAAGGGGTAGTCAGTAGAGCCACTAGGACAACACTCCTTGAAATGAGAACCAAGATGACCTATCATGACCAAAACAACACTTTTACATTACTAGCCCCAACTTGGCCTTTTACAAAGGCAAAAAGACCCCCCACTTTGGCCCATCTAGTAGGTTTCACAGCAGAGAATCTAGGTTTCATAGGATCCATGGCCAAGAATTGTACTTATTTTTTCATTTTTTCCATCAATTTTTTCACTAAATTCATTATTAGTCCCTGCCTTCAGGCTAGCAGGGACTATAGGAAAGGGCTTGCCACCGATTCAATTAATCTTCACGAATATCAATATTACTTATTTTAGATTTAGCCTAAGTTTTCTATGACATACTAAGAACCACCGCTTTTATTACCAATCAATCTCTATTGTATTTATGACATGATATGAACAACAGTTTTTATTACCAATCAATATCTATTGCAGTTTTTCTCAACCAATCACCAACTTCTTTCTCTTCTTTGGCCTCATCTCGAGGAAGAGCACCATTTTTGGTTTAAAAACTTAGGTTAGTGTCCAAGATTGTGTACTACTTCTTTTTGAAAAGAAATAATGCTATATGAGTTGCTCTTCTTCGCTCAACATTACTTTCAAACATCGAATGTTTGTACCATTTTTGTGATGCCCACCACCGACTGCCATCCTGGTACCATCGCATTTGCAACATGCCTTTGTAATATTCTTCCCTCCTCCTACCACAACATTTGCAACTTGTTCTTTACGTGCCCTTTCCCTTGTAATCTTCCTCCCTCCTCGTGCCATAGCATGTGCAACGTGCCCTTCTAAGGGCAAAGGCGTTTGTTGGCCTGCTTTCTACTTTCTTTGTTATATGCTCATTGCTTCGGTATAGCCTTCGATTTAGATGTGGATTCCCTCATGATATGTCTACAATTAGGGATCCCACTGCTCTCTTTTCACCAAAGATCGCTCATGCAGTGATCTCACAAACGGATGAGGGATCTTTAACAGAAAGGCACTCTTTTCTCCACAGATCGCATAGGCAACAATCTCACAAACTGATGTCGGGTCTTTAACTGAAAGGCACTCTTTTCTCCATAGATCGCATGGGCAGGGATCTCACAACAAAAGGATGTCGGATCTTTAACTGAAAGGAAGCTTCCTCCTGCGATATACTTGTGCTTGCGGGCTGAACAAGAAAGATGTCACACATGCTGCTAGTTCTTCAACAATTCTAATTTCTCACGCAGGTAAAATTGACATGGCTCTTTCAACCTTGTTCCAAGCTCTCATCCCAACAAGATATATGAAGAACAAAGGGGAAAAGACAGTGGGTGACGACTCATGCAAAAGAGAAAGTTATGCACACAAAGCACACACAATCTGTTTATTTCATCAAAGACTATTTACATAAATAGTAAAGCTAGATCTCAACAAACCAGGGAGTTAGTTCCTATATAAATATGGATCTCCAAACAACTCAGCAACTTTTATAGAGATTCTCAATAACCCAATCTACTATCAATCTATTTTTACATTATTTTCAAACATCTTCTAACAATAAAAACTATACTTGATATTCATTTTCGAAGCAACTTTTAATCATAGTCTCTTTTCGTTTCAACTTACTATAGCGTAGACATGCGTAAGCAAACAATACAATCATTAACACAGTACTGACGACTCAATGAGGAAATACAACCACACAGGATTCTGAATTCTGTTATATGATTAGTGCTCTCAACATTGGTCGAAGTTGATTTCTGACTATCCTGCATTTTTATTCTCACGACTAATTTATCAATGCTCTTTTCATCAATTCAAGGTAAAAAATAAATTAAGTTGGAAGGAATTTAGCTTACAGTTAAATTACTATCATGTAATTGAGGCTCCAACAAAGAGAGAATTCTGATATACCTAGCTGACACTTGATCCATCTTCAACAGGTATGTAAACAATATTTTGAATTGGACCATAACATTAGAAGCTCTCGAACAATTAAATTTGGCATTGAAATTTGCTGAGAATAAATTTACTGGATAATATTATAATAGGATAGGAGTTAGAATACATTTCAACCATATTTACTGGGATAATTAGAACAACCAACTTACATTGGTTCCTTTGCTTATTTTGAATTAAACATTTATGAATCTAGGAGCACACTTCATCAATTATAACTAAATATAATGGTATCTATGTGCCAATTTTTCAGAGATTGTTGACTTACATTGAATTTCAATTGCAGGTGTTCAGAAAATCCAAGGAAAATGAGACAACAACGTTCAAGCCTTAGCAAGCACAGGATGAGAGATAGTACAGGTATCTAGGGCAAACTTTACGTCCTTTCTTACCATAGTCTTCCTTGTATCCTCCCCCTGATAAAAACATTAAGCTTTTTATTTTATGAAAAGGGCCTCTTTCTTTCTTTAGCCGATGGACTCCAATGACTCTACAACTATCATATCCTTTTGCGCTTTAGATCGATCTATCCATCAATCCAAGTAGGCTTGTCTACGCAATTCATCGTTTTGAAATTCAATCTTTGGTTGGGGAAAATTGGCAGTCTATTTGGCTCCAGTCTCTCTATTCAACTCCCGTCTCTATCTAGAACTACCTCATCTCTGCTTAGGCGAATCCTCTCCTCTGCTCCCGACACTCTTGGAAGTTGTTTCTTCTTACAATATGAAAACCCTTTCTCAGCACTTGCATTTTCTTCCAATGGAACAATAAAATGAAGACACAGAGCAATCTCAAGTTCTTATTGACTCTCCCACTCTTTTCCAGAGTTATCTCAATTTCTAGATATCTCGGTTGTTCTTGGTCGCAACCCTTCTTGGTTCTTCAGGATTTTTGTCTTGGGTAATCTATTGCCCAACCAACCTGATTTTCTTTAATGAATTAGGGCAAACTTATAAACCTGATAGCTCTCGAGCTGCATCTGCCACTTAATCTCTCGAACTGCATCTGCCACTTAAACCTGTTCTCCATGTAGGCCAAAGTTCACCTTGAAGTTATGAAACTAAGTAAGCTTCGACAAGAGGGGTGAGATGGAATAAACTGCCCTCAATAACATCATTATCTTCGACCGAAGCTGAAAGGTAATGATCTTGTTGTTATTCTTGTCATTTCTATGGGTTCCATGAAATTGAATTGTCCAACATTTTTCATCTGTGCAACGACGCGTGTTCTATGCAGAGAACATGTTTTCAGTGAACATCTTTTATTTATTTTTGCAATGGAACTCCTTGGGTTTTCAGATCCGACAGGTAAAATTTATGAAGGTTCTCGTCCTAAAGTGTCTGACATAATGTCCATGCATTTGAGATGCTCCAGCTCACTCAATCCATCCGCGTGGATAACATGCACTCAATAATGGACACGGTACACTTTTTGACTCTTTGAATACAATATCAAAAATCAAATGAAAGAAGGGTTGGTCTGCTCTGGGTGTTACCACTTTAATATATTATATAGACATATTAGAGATAGTCTAATTTTCATGTATTGGATGTACATGGTGCAATGGCAACCAACGTGCCTTGAGACAAACTCAAATTCATCATTATAATGTTGTATATGATTAGTTCATTCAGCAGTTGATATTGCTTCTCTTCCTGCTGGTTTAGACTTGGGATTGTGATGTCCCAGGTGGGCAGCCTGAATAAATAATAAATGTATCAATAATTTCTTATACCATTGATCCGCAGCAAGAGGCACAGTTTTAGATTCAAAAGAAATATTCAAATATTCAAACTTACCATACATTAACACAAGCATACGTCATCATTGAATAAATATATCTCTCTCCCACACGTGCACATTCACAAATGATAGAATATCGATGCAATCAGAAGAAAAATTAGCAGTGCAGGACTGATTTGAGTTTTGCGAATTGGAATCATGAATAAGTTAAAAGCAAAATGCACACAACGCAAATATTTAAACTAGTGTTTGTATTGCAACATAAAAGTTTGGTGTAATGCTCTATGAGAGAGAGCATCAAAATCTATGTTCAAATGACCTTGTTCTGATTTTTTAAATGTCATTTGCATTCATGAAATAGAAGTATGACTGAGAAAATCCACTCCATATTGGGGCATCTGCTCTCTTGGAAGAGATTGGTCCCCATTGATCAACACAGATAAATCCCCTCCCATCAAAACAAAATATTAGCTTCCATACGATGTAGTCGCTTCTTTTATAAGGGAAACCCTAATTGTTCTACACATCTCTTCTTTAAATGATTTTTAAGCAGAACTAAATATATTATAACCACATAAACAAAGAAATCATAAATTTGTAAATTTATGAAATCTTTGTGTTTTCACTTAAAATATATTTATTTCTCTCTGTTTGTTGAAGAGATGGACGGCCTCGTTGAGTAGAGTTGAGTGCCCTCTGTAGTTGTTTACAACTCTGTGTGTGAATAAGGGGAATGTCCCTTTGCTTTGATATATTTGTTATATTTATGTTCCAGAAGGAGTGGCTTTAAAGGGGACCAACTCCACTCTCCTTGTAACTACATATTTGGTATCATTATGTTACAAAGGGAGCATCCTCAAAGGGGACCAACTCCTCTCTCTCCTCCAAACTATATATTTGTTATGTTTACAATGCGGAAGGAGCAACCTCAAAGGGGAGCGACCTCCATCAGGAGGACTAATGCCATTGACTCCCATTTTTGTATTGTTACTGTATGTTGTTTCTCATGTGAGTTGGTTGTTGAAAGCCGAACCTTGATAGTTAATAATCAAGATCTATATTTGTTTGTTGAGAGCTACGGTCCACATGCTTGATAGTCGAGTTATACTACTTTATGTGTTAAGAGCCAACTCTAATTCTAAGTGCTCATAATTGAGCTCTATTACTTTATGTGTTAAGAGCCAACTTTAATTCTAAGTGCTCATAATTGAGCTTTATTACTTTAGAGACCTCTTTTGAATTTCAGTGTCAAACTCTATATTTGAAAATTAAACACTTTTATTTTTAATTGTTTAAAAATATGCTTTAAAGTGGACATTTTAATTTGAAGTATCAATTCCAATCATATATTTGAGGATAATACTTCGCAATCATTATGATGACACATCTTTATGAGAGGTCTGTATTTTTCCTTCTACCTGGTGGATACATGATTTTGCTATAGAAACCATTGTAGGTTGAAATAGTATATGTCAGACACAGTGTTTATGGTACTAGTGTTAAGGCATTACTAATCAAATCTAAACTTAAAAACCAGTATTGGTGTTAAGGCATTACTAATCAAATCTAAACTTAAAAACCAGTATTGGTGTTAAGGCATTGCAAATGAAAAAAGAAATCAAATCTATAGAAAAAAATTTAGGTTGAAATAGTATATGTCAGACACAGTGTTTATGCTACTAAAAGAAATCAAATCTAAACTTAAAAACCAGTACTGGTGTTAAGGCATTGCAAGTGAAAAAAACAGCTGCCTACCAGATAGCTATCTGCTATTGAAGCAATTAGATGTTCTTGGTTTGGAAAGAAACCAATGAAAAAATAAACATTCTACGAGCACCCGTTACAACTGTATAGTTCTAAAAGTTTAAAAACAGTTTCATAACTTAATACACAAATCTAGCTTTAAACATATACATAAGGCAGGGAATAGCTGCCTTTAGCAGCCTCCCTTGTTTTGTTTAGTAAAGGATTTGTTATCACACAATGTGTAGCTACCCGCTAAAGGTATCCCATCCGGGACGGTAGAGGTGGGGCAGCTAACCGGTGAAACTACAAGGGCCTCGTCCACTACGGATGAAGAGTAGTTGTCACACTGGATGGACTCTTGTCGCTTTAGATCGATCCAGAGAATGATCAAGGGGGAGTCCCTACTAGCCTAAGAAGGCTAGCGCACCTACTCAAGACACTCCTAGGGGTAAGCAATGAGTAAAAGAGGAGAGATAGTGAGTGAGGTAATCTAGATATAGGAAATAGATGTGGTATAGGAGTTAAGGTGAAGTTGGGGAGACTTAGTGAAGTAGGAAAATATCCCAACTTAAGAAGGAAAGTACATCAATGAGTTAAACAAAGTAGATTTAGAAACATCCAGTCACATACAATAGAAACCTAAAGGACCCACTTACGATTTAATGCAAAAGTGGACGAAGTGGACCCAAAAGGGTAGATCAGGGAATGGAATGACTAGATCTGGGTGCTTGGAGGATAGATCTGTGAAATTCAAGTGGGTTCAAGCATACCCAAATGATAGATATGAAAAGATCTAGACACACGAATGGAAATCCTAAAGGGACCCACCTAGGGTTTATGCAGAAATGGACATGGTGAACACAAAAGAGTAGATTGGGGCAAGGAGTGTCTAGATCAAGACACTTAAAGGATGGATCAATGAAAATCAAGCGGGTTCAAGCATACCCAACTGCTAGATTTGAAAATTTGGCCACCCACCCAAAGGGGGCACCCCCACCTAAAGACACTAGTGCTAGATCCCCGGGGAAATGGAGGCCAATTCACGTGAAATTAGAGATATAGGGTCTATTCAACAATATCCAGGTGGGTTTTGATGACCGTCATAAAAAAATCACCGGATCTATCAGATCTACAAAACTAGGGTTTGTAAAAAGAGGGTTTGGTTGTGACAATTAGATCAAACCGCAGAAAAATAAAATAAATGCAAATGTACCCAGAAAAACTTGCTACTAACCTTGTATGATGATGATCTTGCCTCTCCTATCAATTATAGGCATTTTCTATGCCTCTCTAAGTGAAATCGCTATCTCCTTTGAGATTCCAAGCACTCCCTCCTCCTGCAAAAGAGATCTACTATGAGAATAGATTTACAAAATGATAGGTGAAATGACGAAGAAAGATGAATCAAAGAACATCAATATGGCTACAAGACACAATAAAGATACTCCATGAATCAAGGAGAACTTGAGAGAACACTATGGAGCTTAGTCACAATAGTGCCCCTACCCAAAACGCTTCCTTCACCAGATGGATGACAACCTGGAAAAATATTAGAAACGCATAGATCCGCAAGAATGCTAGAGAGAATAAGAATTTCCAATCTTCATACAAGACATTTGACAAAGCTTCTGAGAGTTTTTTGCAAAATATTTTATTAATCCAAGAGCTTGAGAGCCAAAAGTCCCCCTTTTACAAATGAGAGAGCATCTCAATATATAGATCTCTCAAGTACATAAAACCTAGATCCAAAAAGATCAAGGGTCAAGATCATAAGATAACATCATCCTAATGTATGGGTAAGATTAGCCGGATACATATCACAAGGATCAAAAAGAAGGGGGTGCATTAATAGAAATTCCCAATGAGAGGGCGCACCACATAAAATATGACTAATGACCACAAAGTAGCACATGGTGGGGCTAAGAGGTCATGTTATCCTTCACTAGAATGGCCCCATGGCACAATAACAAGGTGCAGTGACAAATAATATAAAGGAGTGATAAAAATCACTAGGGTATTTCCCTCAAAATATATCAAGACACCCTCAAACTGCATAAATCAAGGATGTGTGGACCCCAAATGAAGTGAAGCTGATGTTGAATGATGAATGTGACCCAAACACTGTTCCTTGGACCAATTCTATGCCATTCCTTTACCTCAATTTCCCAATTAGACTTCATTAACCATTTTTAATCACTAAATTGCTACCTTGGGAACATAAAACTGCCAATATCTCACCCAAGAAGCATCTACGCAAAAAAAATGATTGCACAGATGTGCCTGGCACCCCAGGTATATTGTACAATCGACTAGTTGCACCCAAAATATCCACTCTAGCGCCCCAGGAGACCTCATCAATATCTGCACTGTGTTTTATTTTTTATTTCCTGGGGCCAGTCTGCTGCAACATGCCCGAAAGACCCATATCTCTCCTGCAATTGCCCGAAACTGAAATCCAACTGCACCAATGGACTCAGAATGTCCAAAACAACTAAGGATGAGTACTCATACACAATATGCCCATCACAAGGCTACATCAGAAGCCCCATCCATGTCAGAACCATAATAATAATAAAGCCTGTGAATGTTGAATGTTGATAATCATAAAAATAATACAATCCATCATATCAAATCACCATCTGAATGATTAATATGTCTAATGGACACGTGTATACCATAATTAATCATCATCCATAACTGTCAGTCTTTAACACATCCTGGACCCTGCTCCTAGCTTGGTCGACACTGGGTTGACCACGTCAAGACTGATCAAATGATGTCCCAAGTACTAAACTCTGATACTGCAAAGTACAAAATGGATATGCATGCTCAATTATCTATGCTAGCAGTGACACTCAAGTACAATTATATTTTGTTGGCGGGTATAAGCACAATACATATATAATAATCTAAATCAAAATGATTAGTTGCTTTAAACAATAACCTCCAGTGTATACTCATTTATAGATTTATCCCTTTTGTTAGTCAAGGGTGAAGGGAACTAAAATCAGACAAGGCCATAGGGAAGACTTGATAACTCAACACTGTAAGCAGCTTGGCTAAAGGACAAGGGGATCCACACAACACATACGTTGGATTAGGTGAGTAATAGGGAGTGGTAGTGTCTCACATATGGGTGGAATGATGAGAAGGTTTCACTAGACTTTAAACAAGCAACCTTTTTATATTTTATTTGCACAACATTATTATACTAGTTAACCTCTAATGACATGCGCCATGGTAAGCCTTCTGGGATTCCAGAAAATGACAAAGACATAACCTTATGGGGCTAGTCTCTCCTTGTTGCCCTATGGAGGCAAATGAGTCGTGCATTATACAAAGAATGAGTGCTTATCCTCTAGCCATCAACTTTATTTCTTAATAGTAACTACTAACTTGCCAACCTCCAAGAGCAGATGCCCTGAAAATATTTCTGGGATTCCAGAAAATGACTAAGGCTCAACCTTGAGGGGCTTGACTCACCCTGATACCTTGTGAGGATAAATGAGACTTACACCATACCATGGATGAGTGCTCATCTCTTGGAAACTGGCTGGTTTTATTTTTATTTGCAGTAGTGTCTAGAGCCACTTTTATTTTGCTGGCAGGGCATCCATTTAGAATAACTTTAAGTTGTGACACCTTAGTGTCTAAAAACACTTCTTTGGTAGGACTACTTGTGTTCAAGACCTAGAGGTAGACATTCCCTGTGATAAACATCACATAGACCAACATTGAGACACAATTTATACATGGAGACCTATTCCAACATAGAGGTGAAGGTGGGGAAATCCCAGATGTCACTAATCAAGCTACAAGTCAGGGTAATCAATCAACAAGGGAAGGAAACAGATGGACATAGACAATGGAGATGGTGCCAAGACTAGCAAGCTATGTCCCTAAAGGGAAATTACCAAATCCATACTAGGAGTAGGGCATGCCAATGAGTATACAAAATAATCTCTCAGTCAAAAACAACTAGATCATTTATACATTAGATTCCAAGTAAAACCAAGATAAAGTATTGCCAACATACAATCAATATCAACTGAGTCTCACTGCTAAAATAGGTAACATAGCAACATCAAAATCCATATGCACAAACCATAATATCACCTGGGTTATATACCTGCACTGGATCTGGAACCAATCTCAAGATCACTGGAACAACTACTCCTGCTACATATCATGGGCACTATAATAATTTATGCTCTGGGTCATGAAAGAATGGCTAACTCAATCATTGAATCTGGGATCATGAGGCTCAGTCATGGCATAGAACTGGTCAATCTGGATACTCTGGATTTGCTAAAATGGGATATCGTCAACTGGTGGCTCATCATCTGCTGACCTCATAGTAAAGGGTTGGCTCAAAGAACTGCTCAGTACTGCTCAGGAACAAACGATGGCCCAACTACTATATATGTGACAACAAGATCCATAGCTAAGAATTGTAACCATATTCAAAATGAAAGGCGAAAGACGGATTTTTTTATTTTGCTAGTTAAAAACTTCAAGAACTGTCTGGCTTCTTTGGACCTTGGTTTTAATCATTAATGTTTCTAGAATTGTTGGTCCACCTGCTTTCAAATTTAAGCTGAAGGTTATCCTCTTGATGCTCTTTAAAACCAAATTTGAATCACATGAAAGGACTCAGGAGGTCTAATATAGGAGATATGCTTGCAGAAAGACAATATGATTTCTGTTAAGAAAATAGTTGTTATAGAAAGTCAACTTCAACAAGTCATAATAATCTTGATACAGTTTAAAAAACCCATTATGACAACTTTCTAAAAGGATATGTGAGTATAATTTAAAATGGCACAAGAAACACTTAATTTTGACCAGACAGTTATTTCATTTGCAACACATGAAGTTTTTTCAACCCACTTCACACAAAATCATTGCTATGATACCACATGCAATTGTACTAAAATTCCAAAATCCCAAACTACTACTGTAATGTCGATAATATACCAATGTAGATCCATCTTAACTCCGACTTTATCAAGCGTTTAGAGGGATACCAAATTCAGGAAGGTTTGCATCTGGAAATATTTGATCTCTCTCATCACTTGATAGAGCCAGAGTTAAGATAGATCTATGCTGGTTTATCCACACCAAAAGAAACCAAAAGACAAAAAGAAGAAAACTAAATGCAATGTTGGGATTCCCGACTAACTTTCTTGGGTGTTTATCCATTTCGTAAGAAACCTAGAATCAAAGAGGAGAGAATCAAATGGAAAAAATTATGGTGAAGATAATGTTTTGTGATAATTATTGGGAGGAATTATATTGTACTTAAATGGATGAAGTGGGATTTTACATTGCTTTCATTGAGCAATTTTTGTAACCCAAGTATGTAAACTTTCTCTACTCAACAATAGATTTCACTTTTTGTGAATTAATCACTCTTTTAAACTCGGATGAATGGTTAACATTGCTCCAACACTAGTTCTCTTCCCAATACAACGGCCTAGATTTGTGGCAATGTATTTGGCTTCTTTCCTTAATTACTAATAGCCAAGGATGAAAACTTATAAAAGCTGCCCAATAACTTTCATTAACTTTTGACTTCGCTAATATGAGAGTGGCAGATGGGATAGTTGTTTTAATCTTTGATAAATTTGTTAACTTTCAATTAATTTTAATATATAATATATTAAAATTAATTTAAAATTAATATGTGTGTTATTTTGATTATGTCTACATTGAAATATTTTACTTAAGTCCTACATTTGAAATATATTTTTATAATTAATATATATTATTTTTCATATGTAATGTTTCAATTTCATGTTGAGCATAGACTACACCTCTCTCATATTGAGCTGAGAGATGAAATATTTTCAAGGTTTTCACGTGTAACTTCAGTCGTAATGCTTCACTGAAGGTTATTTCCCTAAATGCTCCACTCATTTTTTTTTCAAGAAGAAAAATTGATGTTCCTTCATATTCTATTAGAATCAAAGGTAACAAAAGTGTACCAAGTTACAATGTATCATGTTGAAGCCTTCTCAGAAAAAAGAAAATGGAATTGCTGACAAAACGTTTTAGAGAACAGTGGGGCTTCCAGCTGTTGACAAGTAGTCTCTACTCAAACTGTATGAAATAGTCTCATAATTCCTTCCTCTAATATTCACCAAATGGTCCAGATGAGAGTACATAAAGAGCCCTGAGAAAATATCGAAGGAAGCACAAGGTGTTGTCAAGAACCAAACACCCTATGGAATCAAGAGATTCACATATCCAGGAGAAGCGAAACTCTTAAAGTGGCTAAAAGAAAAGTCCCATCCTTAACTCGTAAGATGGGAGTGCCAACCATACCATGGAAAAAAAACTCTTTAAAAGAGTTGAATGGTATCTTCCCCAATAACAACTCCTTCAGAAAATTCCAGGAAGGAGAGACATCTTGGCTTTAATGAGAGTGCTTCCTTCGATAATTTGTCAACACTCTTATTGTGCTCTCAATAGACATGCTGGAAGAATAAAGAGAGGAAGGAGTTTTTAATTTCTGCAATGCGATTGTACTAGTGATCCAAATCGAGAGCCGACAGTCCAACCTTTGAATTTACCCAGTTGATGATTACCTGAGAGTCCCCATAAGCATGAAGAGATGGAAGACCAATGGTCGCTGCAAAAGTCAGCAGTGCCCAGAGAGCAAGCAGCTTGGATCTGGTGTTAGTGCTAGCTTCGCAACCCAATTTTAAGTGAAAGAAATGAGTGCAACTGATGGAGAGGACAACACCAGCACCACCAGAAACTGTGTTTGCAACATCCTCAAAGAACCCAGATGGATAAACACAGGAAGGGTCAGTCCAATATTCCTTCAAGGTCGAATTGAAATTGTAGCAGGGTAAGCTTTGAATTGTTCCATAATGCAATGATAGACAGTATCGATGTTGTGTAAGCGGTCTTAAAAAATGTTGCGATTGCGAGCCAACCATAAGTTCCAAATATAAAAAATGGGAAGGTGGGGTGCCTCATGGTCCGTTTGCATACACTTGTTCAAATTTTCCACCAGGGACGTGGACTTCCAAGGGAAAAGCAAACCAACCCTGTGTTCAAGATGAATACGAACTGCAAGAGGAAAGGGGCAAGACACAAAAGTATGGTTAGTAGATTTAGAACCCGATTTACATAATTCACACATGTTAGGGCCTGACCAACCCATCTTGAGCAGGTTGTCCCAAGTACTGATTCGATTTTCTGCACATATCCATATGAAACACTTGATTTTGGTCGGTAAATTCCAATGCCACAACTGCTTGTGATGCCAACCTGTGATTTTCTCCATATATGAAGTAGCAACAAGATCGGAAGCCAGATTGACAGTAACCTCCCCATTTTCATAATTATGCATCCAAAGGATCTTGTCCATCTTGCCCGATAACCTTATGCCTCCATGCGCAAGCCCGCTTACGAAAAGATTCCATTTCATCTTCTAGCAACCCCCAAGTTCTAAATCCTCCGCTAATAGCCAGTAGGAGGAATTACTAGTCCCACCTCACAGATTGCGGGCTTGACTAAGAGTACCAATGCCATAATCGAGAAGGTAATCCTGCAGCTCTTTTGATAGAGCAAAAGAGGAATTAAGTCCAGCAATAGGGTCGATGCCCAACTTTATCTTGTTACCATTACCCTCTCTCCAACCCAACTTACAACAGATCCATGAGAGTATATGAACAAAGCCATTCCAAATATGTGACGTGTGCTGCACAGAAAACTGTGCCTACGCAACTAGCAGTCCATAGGAGCTTCTTTGAGATATTTTGTTTGTATAACTTTGTTCCATAAACCTTTACTCTTGAGCACTGTCCACAGACTTTTGAGCCTGAGTGATATGTTGAACCAATCTAGGTTTTCCATCCCCCGTATTCATAGGGTCTCGATAAAGAGTGCCACTCTGCTAAATGTATCCTTTGCTTGGTGTTTTTGCTTCCCCAGAGGAAGGAGAAGACACATTGTCTGAGTTTGTTAAGTATAGAATTTGGAATTTTGGCCAGATTTATCCAGTATACAGGGATGCCCGTCAATACCGATCTGATGAGTATTAGAAGACCTCCCAACGATAAGAATCTATAGGACCTGTTTTCTATTTTTTTTTAAAAATATTTAACAATCCATCTCCAATCTTCGGGACCATATCCCAACGGTTTTAGAGTATATCCCAGATATTTAAAGTCTTTTTCAATAGGAACCATACTATAAGGTAGAATGTCAGATATATTTCTTTTGCTCTCCTCATCCATATTATAGAAGAGAAAGGTTGACTTCTCGACACTGATACTCATGTCATATGCCGAGCAAAAGAGATCAAGAATGATCTTGAAGGCTTTCCATCCCTCTAGAGTAGCCTTACCAAAAAGTGTCGAGTCATCAACAAAGAGCAAGTGGGTAATGGCCAGAGCAGGAGAAAGATATATACCTTGAATGATACCCAATCGTTTAGAATTTTGAATAAGAAGGTTGAGCCCCTCTATCACCAGGAGGAAAAGGAGAGGTGAAAGTGGGAAACCCTGTCTGATACCCCGAGAAGCATTGAATAAACCAGTTGGAGAACCATTAACAAGCACCACAAAGTTCGTCGTGAAGACACAACCCATTATCCAATTTATAGAGTCTAGTGACAAGCCAACTTGGAGGAGAACAAGACGAAGAAAGGTCTAGTTAACACAACCAAATGCTTTGACCAGATCTAACTTCAGAACAAGGGCACCCATTATTTTGATCGTTATAGAGTGTAAAACCTGAACTGTTGAGATGAAATGGTTATGTCCAGGATAGTCTTGAGACGATTGGAGATAACCTTAGAGATCAGTTTGTAGGCAATATTGCAAAGAGATATAGGCCGAAAGTCTGCAAAGGTATGAGGCTTCTCCTGTTTAGGAATGAGGGCCAGGAAAGTGGAATTTAAGGCTCACAGTATTTTTCCTTCCGTTCTCAACAATTCCACTACTTTTAAGAGGTCCTCACTAACAAGATCCAAGAAGAACAGGAAGAACTCCACTGGCCATCTGTCAGGGCCAGGACTTCTGTCATTTTTTAGGCTTTTTAATGCCACTTCAACTTGTTTCAAGGTGACAACAGTACAAAACTTAGTCGAATCCTCAGCTAATAAAAAAAGACGGGAAGAGACATACAACCTCCAATTGATCAGATATGGGCGATCTACCATCTTCCTAGAACAATGATTAAAAATAATTTTCTCCCATTGTATGAAGAAGAAAATTGTCTGATACCGGGGTACCTTCCTCATTCTATAGGGCCCAAATAGTGTTGAAGATCCTTCTAGCCGAAGCATTGCTATGGTAAAACTTGGTGTTGGCATCCCCTTGTTCGATCCGGTTGATCCTGCTTTTAAGTTTCCAAGAGAGTACGTCGTGTGCCAAAATGGTCTCTTTTTGAAGTTTAAGAGAGAGTAATCTAAGGGTTCCTTCCTTTGAAAAAATTCCCGAGGGACAAGAAGCAAAGAGAGCCTGAATCTCTCTATTAATTGCAATAAAGAGTTTTCTGTTTTTAGATAAATGTGCATTTTCCCACCCTTTTACAACAACCTTAAGGCGTTTCAGTTTCAAGACATAAAGGGGCATCGCATCATAGTCGAAAGGGAAAGCCTCCACCATCTAGGAGGAATGAACAATGTCCGAGAACCCCTCCTCTTTCAACCAGGCTCTATTGAACTTGAAGGGATAGCTAAAATGGAAGGAGAAGTCATTCCACTCAAAACAGACTGGAAAGTGGTCAAAAAATTTTGAAGGGCGAGCTCAAGATCTGTAGCGCGGAAAGAGGACCAGAAGCCTGTCTGAGACAAGAAATCTATCAAGTCTCTTGCTGATGCCCTCATTCACGCCGTGGCCATTTCGCCAAGTAGGTCTCGGGCATACATATGCAATATCGACCATATGCGAACGTGTCAAAAGCTGGGGGAAAAAAGAGGCTAAAGGATCGATATGAGCTTTATTACCCCAAATTTCTGCATCAGACAATGTAAAATTTAAGTCCCCGACAATAATCAAGTTAGGAAGATAAAAATGCCCCCCTCGAGAGCTCCGTTCCAGAAAAGCTCCCAGTTCAGATAGGGTTTGTAACAATTTAGTCAGGAGACTTCAGTAGTGAATCCCCTAAACTTGACCTTAACCAGTATTCCCCCAAAGGTTTTAAAAGCTTTACACCTAGTTGCTAAAGGATTCCAGTTTGTGAGAAGCCCCCCAAGAGACCAGAAGAGTCAACAGGACAAAATTCCCAACCGAGCTTGATCGTTGCAAAGGAGAGAAGGGCCTCAGAGTAGTCACACACAGTTTCTTGAAATAACACTAGATTCGGATTTAAATCCGAAAGGAGTGATTTGAGGGCTTTAGTTTTTGTTAGCCCTCCAAAACCACTACTGTTCATGGAGAGGAGCTTCATGTCTGACCTACACCAGTGGGTGGCATTGCTCTAAGCACCCTAGACGGAGAGAGAGAGAGAGGAGCCTACCCTCACAACCTCTTTGATCTTGGCAGACGGAGGTATGTGAGGGCCTCCACCCCCCTCTCCTTCAAGAGACGGATTTCGAAAGGTTCGGTTTCTTGGTCTTCTGGATTGTAACATTGGCGTGTCTGATAGAGTCCAAAGGGAGAGTGGAGGGGAAGACAGGATACCTATCTAAGAAAATAGAGAAGGAACACGATAAAGAGAGGTAGCAAAGGAGGGTTCCTCCCTAGGACTGGTCGGGTAGGCCAAGTTTGTCAAGGGCTGGGAAACGAGGTTAGCCAGAGAATATGAGTGCAGAAGAGAAAGAGCTGGCTGTTATATTTCAGAGACAATATAAATCAATACACATAATTAATAACAACATTTAACACCAACATTTCATGTGGTAAAACACCAGAAGGGGAAACATCCACGGGCAAAGTATTGAAGGTCATTAATGAAGAAGGAGAGATTACAACACTGGTATTGGTCTCAGCCTCACAGACAACTCTCTACATCGTGCATCCCAACCATGCACTATATACTTCATGAATTTAGTTACATGAGTAAACCGTTACCGGTTATGCCTGTTATAAAAAACTTCCAGTAAACATCCGTAATGAGAAATCTCCCATAAATACATTAGTTTAGTTGTCATATAACATTGATGAGACCCCAACTCTCGCCCTAGAAAATGGCGGGACAACGTGGCTAGCCAGAGAAACTGAGTGCGGAAAAGAAAGGGATGTCGAGACCCCCGTGCTAGAAGAGGGCGGGACAACGGGGCTTGTCGGGGAATCAGCATTCGAAGGAGAAGAGGTTGACGGGAAGCCCACACAAAAGGGCGGAAAGTCGGCTAGTGTGAAAGGGGAGGAAGCCACTGCTGGCAAGGTCGAGGATGTCTGAACGAATCCAGCTGGGAGCGGTTTCACAGGATCTGAAACCAAACTGTCAAGGATGTCAAAAGTCTGTCCAGGATGGTTATTAACAGGCTAAGGGAACGGGTCAAGAGCACGACAGTGGGCAACAATTTCCACATCTTCTCTGTAAAGAAGTTCACCTTTTGTAAGATCAACAACAGTAGAAGGGGAAGTAGAACTGTACAAATGCTCCACTCATTTGATGATGGAAAGAAGCCCATAACTATTGAGATCAATCTGCCATTACTCCATTGTGTCTGAACTTGAATGCCTCTCTTTACCTTATTGGAGAGATCGACTGCTTAAGAACTGGTTCTGTTTTCCGAGAATGCACAAAAAAATTCGGGCACTTTTTTTCGTATTCCGATCTCTTGATTGCTGCCATGCTACAGGAAAGGAACCATACTCAACAATATAACAAATTGCTCTTTGTTTACTATGACTTCCTGATCACAAAGTTTGATGTCATTTATCATTCCTGTTTATCTGAATACTAGAGTTCTGAATATTCTACATATACATATTTGTATGAACGGGCACAGTGTACAGGCTGACTTCTATTTCTGGAAATGTCAACTAAACCTCACCATTTCCAGATTAGTCTGTCTTCATTACCCCTGTAGCAGCCACTCTTTGTCTTCTTTCCTGCTTGAACGAGTTTTTTAAACTGGCAACCTTTAAAAATCCACTTTTCTCCTAGCTTTCTGAGGTACAGGTTCACTGCTAGCTATTCGATAAACCATTCTCCAAATCTTGAACAAGGTTTTCAAAGCAATTGTGTGTCACACTTGTTGGTCCTGCCAGTTTTGTATGGAATTCAAGTAAATCTTTTTGAAGGGACACCACCGTCAAGATGAATTTGCAACTTCTTCTCAGCTAACTGAACCAGATTCGGCTTCACCTTGCCTTTTAACTTGGTCCTGCTCAGTACGGTAATAGCCATATGCAGAGGTCCACTTCAACGCACGTCTATGTTCAACTATCTTCACATGGTGGATGCTATCTCATGATCAAGGCATAAAATGGTGAAAGGAAAACCCCTCAGCCAAGTGCTCCCTTATTATGACGGCATTAACAAATTAGAAGCTCAACTAATATCTAATGAAACTACAAATTTAAACTATCTATTATCTACAGGTCATGCTAATCTATTAAATTTTTTTTTCTCTTTAACAGTTACTAAATGGAAACTGATTGTTTTTGCCTTTATTTAATCTATGTTATGCTCTGTTAAGGAAAGCCTCTGCTTAAGTTTTCAAGAGGTATTATTAAAATTTCTTAAAAATATGAAAGATAATTAAATATAATATGAAATCTATTTAATAAATCCTAAGTCAAAAATAAAAAAATTAAACTAAAAATTGAAATTTAATCTAAACTATTTAACCATATCTTGGCCAAGAGAAAACTATTAACTATGTGATCAGGAAGTCATAGTAAACAAAGAGCCAATTATAACCTGTATAGGCAAATAGGGCACCTCCACCTGCTTGAAGTCTTTTTCATGCTGATGGACAGCCCTGAGTTTTACCCTTATAAAAAAAGGTTAGGCATTCTGGAAAAATTGCAGAGATTCCAGGGTGAACTTACTCTCATGCTGATTCCAGAAGTTGCTGAGTATCTGGGTTATGATAATCTGCAAAATGATCAGTTTCAGCTGGAATCTTTCACTGTCATTCCTGTACACAATGAAGATTGCTACAAGAGGAAACATTCGATCCCATCGCTGGCCCATGCCATGTTAAGTCATGACTCATAGATACAAGAGTGCCCCAAACACCACAGTGAGCTAGAATGTTCCCTTGTCGTTCCTAAAAAATAAGAGCCAATGCAGAACAAGGGTGCTCTCAAGACAAATCCATGACAAGCAATCATGAAAAGCCTGAGTATCTGGGTTATGATAATCTGCAAAATGATCAGTTTCAGCTGGAATCTTTCACTGTCATTCCTGTACACAATGAAGACTGCTACAAGAGGAAACATTCGATCCCATCGCTGGCCCATGCCATGTTAAGTCATGACTCATAGATACAAGAGTGTCCCAAACACCATAGTGAGCTAGAATGTTCCCTTATCGTTCCTAAAAAATAAGAGCCAATGCAGAACAAGGGTGCTCTCAAGACAAATCCATGACAAGCAATCATGAAAAGCAGTCGAGCATTCCAGCATATGACAATATATGTGATCTAGGTGCCAAAACCTCATAGATGCAACCGCAATCATCTCATCAAATGACCAAAAATAAATAAGGGTATCTTCAACTCTAGGATGTCATCACAACATCATAGAACATAGGTCATCGAAAACTTCATCTATCTGTCACAGTGTCACCCTTACTGAAATTTGTGAAAAAAAATCACAAGGGAAAACCAGACAAAATGGGGGTAACAGGCTGTAGAAAGTGCCTCTTGGCAAAACGAAAAGATAAATGGAAAGAAAACAAAAATAGTATAAATAAAGTGAAATACATTCATGAAGCACACGTTAGTAACAAAAAGGGAGCTCAGGGTATGCACTCAACCCAACATCTCCAAATCCAGATTGCTGAAAAATTCCAGATTGCCGAAAGAAGAACTTCTCCAAAAAGAGTAATATGATTTGTTTGATTGCATATAGAATTGAATACATAGAGAGGAGTGATACTATATTTATATAAAAAAGGGAGTGAAGCCCTAATTTAGTAACTGTAATTTGTGGTTCCATGAGAATTTTTGGAATTAATTAGTTGATAAACTTTGTTGGGTTTAAAAGTAAAATGAATTATATCATCATAGAAGAATATTTAGTAGCCTTGTCTACATAAGAAAATTTAATCTAGGACAAACTATAGAAAAATGTATAGAATTTTGAACTGTTAAAAAAATAACAGACTTTTGTTGGCTAAGAACTAGAAACTGAATCCTCACCCAAGCAACTCAGAGAGCAAAGGTTAAGCAGGACCCTCAATATGCACCGAATGTTTAACCAATGAAAAAGATGTGTGGTTACATTCTCATCCACTGACAATTTGTAAAGGAAGTGCAGAGTTGTACTGAAATAGATTGCCATCTCCCGAAAGGAGACAAAATGGGGGAGATGCTAAGAAAATAACCTTAGTTAGGATTATGCCTCAATTTTTGTAAGATAATCCATGGTTTCCTTTCTTGCAGTCTTTAGCTAGCTAGAAATATAATACAATTTTCCAAGGGAAATACATCGCTTTGACCGAAACATGGCAAACAATTAAATATGCCATCCTGGAAACAAGAAAAAATATATTGTAAGAAACTATGAGGAACCAACCATAAGGAACCTAAGAAGGCTTTAAAAGATAATTCGATGGGGCAGAAAAGATGGGGTGAGAAAGACAGTACTTAGGGTTAACCGAGATAAGTAGGGAATGTCTTAGCAGTCTACACTTAATTCCTATAGGATTAAACAACGAAGCATTTATGGTAAAGACTTTGTTAACGGAATCGAAATAAGTTAATTATTGATCTTCTTGAAATGGGAATGGGCTAGCCAAGCTGGGTAGATTTAGGATGCCATGGACAACCTAGAATGGTAAGGTACGTTCCTCTCATAAGAAAAACGAGCAGGATAGAAGATCTCTCAGGAAACATGGTGTTGAAGGGCATTTATTTGTCATTACTTACTAGTTAGTTGGTTGGACCATAAAGAACTTTGAAATCTTAGTTTGCAATCAGCTCCTCCATTTGAGGTCTAAGCTTCCATGAGAACCCTAGACAAAATCCTCATACATTAATTCTCAATCACCACCTAAATGGCAAGAGCCACATCCTTTAGTCAGCATTAACGAAGAAGGTTGAATCCAGGGATACTAAAGTATGTTTAGGTTGCTAAAGTAATGATTTGGATCTCATTTCGAGCAGCAGTGATTGTCTGGATTCCCCCTGGTTGCCTAAGTGCGTCTCAGCCCTCAGTTTCTCTCTTTGATACTGAAAGGATTGACAGATGATTGGAAGCCTAAATTTTGGATGTAGGCTCCAATTATCTACTAGTATGCCAAAAACACAACCTTCAAGAATCAATATTTGTTGTAAGCTACTGCTCTGGTGTATATGTAGAAAAAACTTCTTGACCAAGTGCTGGGCACTAACCAAGTGCAGGTGCTTCCATGCACTTTTCATAGGGGCACGTGACCTCCTTGACTGACTTAATGACCTTGATGGCTTCAGTTAATTGATGGGTTGAGTTAATCAACAATCCCTTGTGAGGGTGCACTGGCCTGCAGATGCAAACATGCCATATTTCTATGGATTCGAACTCTACTAAGGGCAATAGCAACTCCCACTTCCACTGACCCAGCTCGCCTCTCGTAAAGGTGCACTTCGATACTGAAATTCACAATATAACCAACTTATCCATATTGCAGTGGGCCACATGGTTCCCTCACAAGTCTAGACTCACACTTTTTATGAGATAGTTACGGCAACTTAATCAAGAGGACTTTTAAGATTAAGTTCACTTTATGCAGTAACAGCAAACAAGAAACAGGATTTTGTCATAAAACCAATGGGAAAATCAATCCAAACAAGCAATTGTAGCGGTTGCTATACTCATTCTCAAAAATATAAATCGCCTTTAAAAATTCACGGTTCTGGATTTGGTGACGATGAAATACATCTGAATAAGAGGTTATAGCTTCCCCATAAAACACAAGCTGAACGCATAAGATGAACTTAACTAGTATATCTCTTACATTGAATTGAAAAAGTACCAGCAAACAATGTGAATCTCTACGGGACTCAACTCTTCTTAAGATGAAGAAAATCAGTTTCAAATCTTGGTATTTTTAAGGATTTTAATATTATAATTAAGTATAGTATTTTAGGCTATTGCTTTGGATTGGAAAAAATATGTTTATAGATAGGTAGGGGACTATTAAATATGAAACATAAAATGAACACTGAAATGTGTAAATTTTGGTGAATATTATGATAAAAAAATATATTTGATGTAAATGTAGGCCATATTAGACACTAAATATGACCAAATAGCAAATTTATTTTTTGAAAAAACCCCAAAATAGCCAATTGACTAAATTTCGCCCCTAAAAATTACCATGTAAATTTAAATACAACTAATACAGTAATTGCATTTTGCATCTCCATATCCACTCGCTCATTAATTATTTTGAGATGCCCTTCTAGCACTCCATTTCTCGACAATGAAGAATCCGAAGAGGGATACAATGGAGAAAGAAGAGAAGACAACAGTGGCAATATCGAGGGAGACATGCCTCCCAGAGATGGGCTCGACCATGAACAGATTGGTGGTCTTGTTCTTGTTGGTGCTCTGCCCATATGCCACTGCACTCCCCAAAGCATTCAATGCGTATGCTCTCACGAAATATGTCCCTTTCGGGATATTCCTCTTCACAGTCCATGTGGTGGTGTTGAAATCTGTATAGGATTGGTTGATGATATCAAACTGGCATGTCTTGTCCTTCTTCAGATCATCGTTGGTCTTCCTCCAAGCTCTGTCCACTTGGCTCACTGGAGCAAAACACAACTTCACCTTCACATTCTTGTACTCTGAATCCGCAGGCGATGAAGATTGCTTCACCCACCATGACACCACCACCTCATCAATCCCAGCCATGGCAACTGCAATAATATTTGAAATCCCTGTCTGAGAGGTATGTAACTAATTAACTAACCAAGTTGGTAGAATAGTTTGAATGGAATTAATGCTTCTTACCATTGGGTAGTTTTGTTGTAGATGAATTGATGGTTGCTGTGATTCCCAGAGTGTTGGGTAAGGAAGAGAAGTGCACCCCTGCACTAGCCCATGCCACCAAACAAGAAACCAAGATTATACACAACAGCACAAATCCAAATGGAGCTCCCATTTCTGCATGAAACATAGACATAACTGTACATTGATATCAAAGCTTCATTAACGAGAAAACAGTTTGTAGATGATAACTGAGAAGCAGGGATTTGCTTACCAGCAAAGATATTGGAGAGGCGGTGAACCACTGAAATGGTCAATTCCCCAAAAGCTCAAACAAGATATTAGTACGCTGAAATGAGGCCATGGATCCACAAAAGATCCGACCTCAACATAGTTTCTACTTTCAGAGAGCTCAACATAGTTTCTACTTTCAGAGACAGCAACTTCATTGGCCAGTTGACCTTCTGTAGATGCCTGCAAAATGGTGAAATGACAAAGGACGAAGAAATCCATGGGATACATCTCCATTAAATATTTAAGAAAATAGGTAAGCCTCACAAAAAGAGGCTCCACTCTTGAAAGCTTGGATTATAATATTTGGATGGTCATTCCAAAAGCAATATCTTGTCAGTTTCTTTTTCTTTATTTCTCTGCTGGTTTTCAAATGATTCTGCACGATATGGAATGGGCACAGTGCACTTTGTTTTGTGTTAATACTTCAAATTTATGTGATACATATTACAAGAAGGTGTCCTTGTTGGTAGAACTTTATTCTACATCAATAATTTTATAATAAAGTACCCATGCTCTTTTGGGGATTAAATTATTCTCTAAATTGTACCATGTTCTAAATATGTTGCAGAGAAATTAAATTATTCTGTACCTTAACTTTATAAGGTAAGGCTAGCTGGAGTTCGTGCTAATAAGATCCCCATGCGTATTCGATTATCCTCAATTTTCTTTTAAAAGTGTGTACGAAATGGCAAATGGAATCAGCATAAAATTAATTTTATTTTATGTTTACCATAATTAAATGTTTAAGATAATTGGAAAAATTATAAAGTTGATTTTAATGATTTTTTTATTTTTTATTTTTATTTTGGTGCAAGAGTTTATCTCAATCAATTTCTAGGTTTTTTTTAATATAAAGAATATAATATGTATTAAGTTTATTTTTAATATAAAGTAAGTATTATTAAAATATAGATACTAAATTATCTTAAAATATTTAAATGTATTTAAATTATATTTAGTTGTGTTATCATCATCCTCGTGGCCATCATCATTGTTGCATCATTGCCATCATCATTGTCATGATCATGATCATGATCATGATCATCCACATCAACATCACCATATGGATGTGGCTTGAGATTCAAAGCTTAGAATTAGATGTGGCTTGAGATTCAAAGCTTAGAATTGTATTATTCTTTTTAAGATAAAAGGATCTCAATTTTTTGAACATTTGTAAGACAAGGTCCATTTGTCATTCTCCTCTGGCCCTAGTTTGTTGTATTGATGAAGTGTTCAAGCTTATTTTCATTTCCAAAATGAGGATGATCTATTTTTTGTGAGTTCTTTTTATAATTAGTTCCTAATTCCTCATAAAGGAAACTTCATCATTCTTCTCTCGCCCTACTTTGTTGTATTGATGATGTGTTCAAGCTTATTTTCATTTCCAAAATGAAGATGATCTATTTTGTGTGAGTTCTTTTTAGAATTAGTGCCTAAATCCTCATAAAGGAAACTTTATTCTCTTCTTGAGGTATTATATATACAATAATTTTACAACATAATTGTTATACATCTAAAGAGGTCACCTCCATTCAAATGTAGATCCCACAAAATTACAAGTAGAACTCATTAGAAGAATCCAACTTAGTTTGTTTATTATTGGAGTGATCTAGACAACACAAATGACCATTTAATAACACAATAGCTTGGGTTGATGTGGAATGACAAATATAACTTGAAATTACTAATGATATATTCCATTATCCACACATTAAGAAATAAATAAATTCAAAGAAACACTTAGAAGCCTTAGTGTCAAACGCTTGGAATTGTGCAGGGTAGAAGAATTTATAGTAGTGACTTTATTCTCGGTTTTCCCATTTATAACTATAGAAACCCCTTGATCCTATACTCCTTCAGTTATGGAAGAATCCCCATCTCCTTTTTGTTCATATATATTTTGATATCCTCCTTTGTCTTTTGGATGATCAAACTTGCATTTGGCACCATACTTGCAAATACATGTATTAACAGAAAAAACTAAGTTCCACAACAAAAAAATCCCATAAAAGATTTGTTCAGAAAAAAATATAAGATGATTAGTTGAGGAGAAGAAGTAGAACATGAAAGCACAAAAATCATTGAACTGAATAGCTTACAATACACTTAATCTCATCGTGTCTCTTTGGTAGTGAACCAACATCTAAAGCAATAGGCCTCACCTACAAATAGGAAAAAAACATACAAAATCATTACTAATTCCAAATCATATTAAATGGAAGACAAAACAATGGATCAAAATACTGATTGAGTTGAGTACAAACTCACTCCCATCAACATTCTCAATTGATTTTAGAGTTACCAGCCTATCTTTTGGGTCGTGGAACTTGCATTTTTAACCAAATTTGCAGATGCTAGTTTCGTATAATACTAAGTTCAATGATACAAGAACCATCAAGAAAAAAAAAAGTAACAACAATATCAAAAGAAATCAAACAATGCATAACAAAATCTAGATTACATCAAGATCAAAAGGATGTTAGTTAGTCTCAAAATACAATAAAATATAAAATAAAGTATAACATAATAAAACAAAACAAAAATAAATAAAAAATGAAAAAAATAAAAATAAAACAATGAACAAACATAATAGCCGCATACAAACCCCGCGAAACAGATTACAACCACTATCTACATCCTTGCGACATCCAAACACCGCGCCAGGTGCTGTCGGAGGTCTCTACAATGCATCTCCCTCTGTGGATATAGATGGATATATATTTGCTTTCTTACTGAACAACCACATTGCATCTCCTTACATATGAGTCTCCCCCATATACGTGCTATAGATCCGGGCCATCTGCATAGCATTACTCAAGGGCTTGGATAATGGATATGCTTTGTCACATCAACAGAAGCAAGAGGACAGTTCCCAAGTCCATTAACCAGGCGAAGTTTGTGGCCTACCCTTTCTGAATTGAATCCATTTTAGGATTTGAGTATCTTCTTCACTGTGATTGGAGCTTTGCAAATTGTGTGTTACTGGAGGTCACGACACTTGTTGCCGGAGGTCACGCAGAAGAGGAGGCTTTGCAGCAGTCTGAGGGTTTGCAAAGGCAGAGGAGGGTTTGCAACGGTCTGAGGGTTTGCAGAGGAAGAGGAGAGTTTGCGGAGGTCACGTAGAGGTCGACAGAATGCCCCCAAATCGGTGAGTACCCTAGAATGACTGAGCATGCTCCATTTTTATTGATATTATACCCTCCATCTTGTTTATTTCCAAAGGAAACAAGATAAGAACCCACATATTTAATATAAATAATAAAAACTATATATGTTTGCTCAAATAATTTTGATTTGGAATTATAAAAAACAAGTTCTCTATGCAGAAGAAATATTTATTTATCATGGATTTATACTGGTATGGAAAAGCTAAAAAGACTGTGTTCATAATATAGTTTAAAAGCTGAACTTCTCTTCCCCATAATTACCCTCTTTGTGTGAGTTCAGGGTCACTGCTACAAGATTCCCATTGCATTGCATTTGTTAAATGCATAGTCTGTATGCCACAAACACACCAGCATTAAAGAAACTTCATGACATAAGAGGTATTTAATACTGAGACGGATGATATTCATTAATTAATATACGTGCCAACATGCACATAGGAGAATTCAATGCTATTTGTGTTCTTATCTTGGATTCATTAGTCTTCCTTAACCTGCATTTTTTTGCATAATGTCCAGGCTTACTGCAATAAGAACAATTACCTTCCTTTTGGACAAAGTTGTCTGGTGTTTTTGATGATGATGCTCTTTGATGTGACTTTGATTTTGGCCCACCTCTATTTTTCATCCACAACTTTCCCTTGAATGTTTGCTTTCCTTTGGCCATCAATGCCAAGTCCGTGGAGTGTTGTTTGTTTTCAACATTGTCTCTCCTCTCTTATTCTTGCATGAGAATACCTGTCAAATCATCAAAAGATGGTACCTTTTCCCTACCTGCAAGACTAGTGATAAAAACTTGGTATTTTGATAACATCCCATTTTATGTAACAGTAACCAGATCATTACTTGATTCATTTTCTCCCATGTTACCAAGTTTATCTCTCAACTCCTTCCCTTTAGATAAGTAAACACATGTATTTTCATTATGTTGCATCTTAACTTAAGGAAGCTCACTTTTAAGGAATAAAATTATATTTGAATTTTCTATTTCATTCAAATTGTTTAACACAGTCAGTGTTTCAATAGATGTTTTGTAATATATACTGTGAAGAATAATGCTATCTTTAATCGACATTTGTAAGAGAACTTTAGCCTTAGTTTCTCTCTTCTCACAATATATGATTGCAGCTGAAGGATTAGCTGGTTCAACTTCATCGATAGTTACAAACTTACAATTGACTAAATATTGTAACTTTCCATTAATGTTTGCATCGTAAATTTCCATTTCACATAATTTAACTCATCAAATTTACTGGCTTCATTTAAATATGAATTTGTCAAATTCGACATGGCTAATAAACAAGCCAACAAATCAAAGACCAATAACACAATGATTTTTCTAAAAAACTGCTTGGATTACCTCTTCTCCATGTAATGGTTTTAGATCATAAGAATTCTTAGCTTGCGGGATTCAGACTTGCTGACATAACTGCTATCTCCTCAATTAGAAATGATAACTCTTAAAATCTTGTGTGGGAAGCTTCTATCACTCACACCCTCCTTCTCTAGCGAATCTGCTAGATCATCTTGAATTGACTCTCACACAAGCATAGAAAATCAAGAAGAGTATTAGAGGCACAATTTTGAACACACAAACAATATTCTAATGGATTGCATTAACACAACAACTATTTATTGCTCACTTGAGTGGATTCTATCTATAATCTTGATAACAGATCGAGGGCTCACATTTAACCTTATCTGCATCCTACTAGAAACCTTATTACTGCTACAGCCATGCTGTAAACAACTATTTTCCAATATATCTCTAATATATTGACAGATCATCGCTAGATTAACGTCACAATAACGACAGATCGTCGTTGAAATACAAACCATTTTTTCGTCGCAATAGCGACGAAACACCGTTGTGGTAGACGCCATCCATTGGTCACAATTACGACACGAGAAATTCGTCGCACTTGCGATGAAGAGTGGAAAGTGTTGCTATAGCCATGAAATTTTTCCCACGAAAATAAGGGGTCATGTTCATGGCTATAGCAACGATTTTCTGTGGGAAAATGTCCACGTGTACTAGTGAGCAATGTTTCCATGTCGGGCAATAGGGAATTATATTTTAGGCATGATGCATTTAGATTTGTGAAATCTATACATATTCCAATTGACCCATTCTTCTTTCTAACAACAAATAAGTTGGAGCACCACGATGAATATCTTGTAGGTGCTATTATACCTACTGTTAACATCTTTTGTAACTCTTTTTGAACAATGGGATCCAACTTAGGATTTATTCCCCTAAGTTTTTGTTGGAAAGGTTTGACCTATTTAGCCTCTTCTTTAATGGGAATAGTGTGTTGAAACACATCTTCCCGATAAGCTTTGAGTTCATCATAGCTAAAGGAAAAAAATATCTATATTCTTTAATTACATTGATTAAGCTATTCCTTTCATTTTCTGAGGTACAATTTCCAAATTTTTATTAACTTGGGGTCTTTGTCCTTGCCTATGTTTATTTCCACATAATTTCAAATCTTTATTGATTCCTGTTCGTTTTTATGTCAGTCTTCTCTGTTAAACAATTTCTCAAGGGTTATAAGGTTACTCGTAATGTGATTTCTTACATTATCCTCATGTTCCTGATACTCTTTATCTTCTTGCTGGTAATTGACCTTACCATCCTCAAATTCCTGGATATTATGGATGAATCTTAAGAGTTGTTTATCATCATTAAACACCTACCAATGATCTACATTATTAGGAATTGAAGGGTTGAAATTTATTTCCATTTTACCATTCCCATTAATCATCTCATCTGAAGGTTGGAGGGTAGATGCTTCTACTGCCAACTTATCTACTAAACCATTAATTTTCGTAGGGATTTTTTGAAGATTAAGTACATCAAACCATTCCATGGTGTGCATTCCTATACTTCCTTAGTCTATCACTCTTACACTAATACTGGTTCTTAAGTTGGAGGATGACTAAGTCTGAATCACCTTTTATGTTTAACATTTTTATGCCCATGTCTTTAACATTTTCTAATCCTAGAAACAATGCCTCATACTCACTAACATTGTTTGATGCTTCAAACTCCAATCTAAAAGCAAAGTTGTAGATTTGATTTGAAGGAGAAATGATTATGATACCTGGACCTTTGCCAGCTTTGGAATAAGCCCCATCAAAATACATTTGACAAACCTCATCTACCTTTTCATTTTTAATATTTTCTTTAATAGGGGCCATGAAGTTAGACAACATGGCATAGTTTCCAAATTTATCAGTACAATGAACAAATTCATTTCTAGACTTTTTAGGATTTTCTACATGTCGCTTTCTTTAACTAAACATTGCTATAAGAAATTGCAAAACATGATCATGTATGTTTAACAAAAAAAAATACCATATATTCAAAGTAAGCATAAACTACCCTCAATTTGGATGTTGCTGCAAATCATTCTTTATCTCATTGACACCATTACCATCCTAGGTTCTCCACATATTCGCAACCACTTGTATGCCAAGTTTAGATAGAGAATTTGGAGTCATATTTCTCTCTCTAAAGACATGATGAAAAGTAAACTATTGGAACAACCCCATGTATCTAAGGACATCTTAAAAAAGGGCCTTAAAATTAATATTTTTTTAGAAACTTTTTAAGTTAGTACACCACATAAATGGTCTCCAATATTCTTTTTACGAAAATGACCCTCCTATTTAAGGATTTATCTAAGTTGTGATCCTTAATTCAATTTTTCATATAGTTAGATCGAATCACAAAACTATATTCATTTACTTTCAAGGTAAACCTTAAGTATCTCATACTCTTATTAAACACAATTTCCTAGTAAGGGAGGATTGCTTTGATGTCCATTTCCTAAGCCGTTGGATACGAATTGTGAAGCTTTCCAGGTAAACCTTAAGTATCTCATACTCTTATTAAACACAATTTCCTAGTAAAGAAGGACTACTTTGATGTCCATTTCCTAAGCCTTTGGATAAGATAACATGCAGTTAATATATAAATCTCCAACATTTTTATATAATTTAAAGCATAGTAGTAATATTCCAATATAAATACGATTAAGTACATAAAGGAAAAATATAGGAAATAGATAGTACAAAGAAACATTTTATAAATACAATGAAATATATTTTATAAATTACAAAATAAATATATATATCTTTTAAATTTGAAACATAGCATATGATATATAACAACATTAAATAGAAGTTAACATGTATTTATGGGTTTATGAGTGAATATAAGCATTTTTAATTTATTATAATGTTTATTAAGTAACATGTATCACTTCAACATTAATTTAAAAGAATAAGTAAAATAACAATTATAAATTTGTTTGAAATGCTTCTTATATTTTGTCTCCATAATACAATATCAATGATGTTTATTATAGTTTCACTCTTATATTAATAATTAATGAATAGTTTAATTATTAAAATATAAGTTACAAGTTAAGCATGAACTATTTCAGTTGAAATTCCACTCACATAAAAAAAATTAAATTTTAAAGTATTTAGTCAACTTTATGGTTTTCATATAAGTATTTTTAATTTATTATAATGTTGATTAAGTGGCTATGTGACTTCAACATTAATTTAAAAGCTTAAGTGAAATAACAATCATAAATCTGTTGAAATGATTTTTATGTTGTCTCTATTTTGCATTATCAATGATACTTATTTTAGTTCCACTCTTATATTAATAATTATTGAATAATTGAATTATTAAAATATAAATTACAACATGAGTGTTAACTATTTTAGTTGAAATTCCACTCATTGTATCAAAGAGGTGCATTCTACAGCTACTAGGGGAGAGATGTGTAACTTCTTTTGTGCTTATTTTTTATAGATGTTTTTTATAAAAAAAAAAAAAAAATATTATTAAAAATAACTTGTGGGCTTAAATTAAATTAAATTTATTTAGAATTGCATATATATAAAACAACATAAATTAGATAAACAAAAACCATAAAAATTAGATTCCACATTTCCACTCTAAAAAAGGGTTTGCACTTAAAAGATTTGATCCTTCTTGGTGCTTGGTACATCTTTTTTACATGGATTTATGCTTCTATTATCAAAATTAAATTTTAATATAATATTCCATCAATCTTTAAAATCCATTTAATACAATCATTATGGGTGCAACCACATGTTGACTAGTACCTCAAGTTCTTTAAATAACTTGAACATCAATTTAAAAATTTAAGTAAAACATTAATCATAAATTTATTTGAAATGATTTTTATGTTTTGTGTCCATTTTACAATATCAATGGTGCTTATTCTAATTCCATTCTTATATATTAATAGTTAATGAATAGATAAATGGTTAAAAAATAAATTACTTATATATTAATAATTAATGAATAGATAAATAGTTAAAAAATAAATTACAACAAGATCATTAATTTTTTTGAGTTAAAATTTTACTCATATTATAAAAATTAAATTTTAATGATAATTTTCATCTATCTTTAAAAGTTAAAAAATGTACATATATTAAAATGCTTAGTCAACTTTATGGTATTTAAAATGTCCTTATTTGGCAGCTATTTAATAGTAGTATATTATTTGAATAAGCTATTTTTAAATGAAGTTGTTTAAAAGCGAGTAAATTTTCTACCCGACCATTTGCATGGATCCCACGACCAGCAATGCGTGATGTGAAAGCTCACACGAGCCAGGTTATCCGATCGTGCAAATGGTCGGTTACAAAGTTTACTCCTTTTAAAAGTTAGACTATTTGGATCAAAGAGTTTTTTTTTTAATATTTTATTTTGCAAAATCAAAATTTAATGGTCTTTTGATTTGATGGTATAAATGAAGTCAGTGCCATCAAAAAGTCTTTCCTGCACCTAAAATTCAGGAACCTGGAATTCTCAAATTCTTAGAAGAGTGAGCTAAACTTTATTTGCCTCCAAAGAGAGAATTTTTGCTAAAATCACTATTTTGGTTGCTAAAATAGCAATTTTGGTTGCAAAAATAGATTCAATGCCTTCAATCACTCTTGGACACCCAGAGTATGCAATTTCAACCATTCTTGTCAAATTTTGATCAAAATTTTAGCCAAAAATAATGCAAACAATCTATAGTTTAGCTTAATCCAATTGTGAGGTCTAAGTGGATCCGGGTAGAATTTAGTGAGATTTGAAACACCAGGTCTACGTTATATTAACTACTATTTGAAGGGCTTGCAAACATCATATGGACGTCACACAGCATGACAGATGCCTCATTCTTGATCTGTGATTGTGATTTCTGCTTTAGCTAGACGCGTGAAAGTAAATACGGCCCATATGCTGCCCACTCCATTTGACTGACAGTAGAAGTCCAAATGGCACTTGAATTCAAAGACAAATTTTCAAATGGCGAGTAATTAGGTATGGATGGTCATGTTTAGAGCTGTTGCTGATTTGCTCGTTTTAGCCTTTGATTTTCTTTATCGTCGTATTTTCTTCGCCGCATACCATGCCAACGAATATCGAGGCGGCCTTTCGGTGTTGATGAAGCCATTCGTACTCACAATTCCAACTCTCAAGTCAAAGAGAACATTGAACATTCCAAGGGACAGAAAGAAATAGGATCTCAGAGTTTCACCACCCATAAAAAAAGGCCACCTTTCATTTCATTTCGGCATATCTAGTTTTTGTTTTTCTGGGGGCGGTGACAAGCTGGGATTTCTGCAACTTGTTCCCTGTCTGGATTTTGTCCTGCAGTTGGTAAGCAACCATCTAATTCACCCTTGTTTTTTTGTTAGCAACCATCTAATTCTTCTTTTTGTTTTTTTGTTTCTCTCTCTTTCAGTTCTATACTCAGAAATTACGAAGCATCTGATTTAACCTAAACTGATGGGCTACTTTTATGATGGGCTACTTTTATGCAGAAATGGGCTTTGCAGTTGAATTTGTAGTGTGGTGTATAGTGGTGCTTTCGTGTTCGGTGGCATGGGCTAGTACAGGGGTGCACTTCTCTTCCTTGCCCAACACTCTGGAAGTCACAGCAATCATCAATACATCAATAACCACATTACCCAGTTGTAAGAAGCATAGACTTCATTCAAGTTATTATCATTTTTTGAAAGCAAAATTATGCGAGAAATTCAAATTATTGTCATGTTTCAAGGAAACTTTCCCATAAAACTATCACACAAATCCAAAGCATGCTGTAGGGAAAAAAAAACTCTCACACAAACCCAAAGCATGCTCACACAAATCCAAAGCATGCTGTAGGAAAAAAAACACTCTCACACAAATCCAAAGCATGCTGTAGATTAGTGTTTCTAATTCATTAGTAGGTCAATCCAAAGCATGCTGTAGAAAAAAAACTCTCACACAAATCCAAAGCATGATGTAGATTAGTGTTTCTAATTCATTAATAGGTCAATCCAAAGCATGCTGTAGAAAAAACAAAACTCTCAAACAAATCCAAAGCATGCTGTAGATTAGTGTTTCTAATTCATTAGTAGGTCAATCCAAAGCATGCTGCAGAAAAAAAAAACTCACAAACAAATCCAAAGCATGCTGTAGAAAAAAAAAAACTCTCAAACAAATCCAAAGCATGCTGTAAATTAGTGTTTCTAATTCGTTAGTAGGTCGATCCAAAGTATGCCGTAGAAAAAGAAAAATCTCTCCAACAAATCCAAATTAGCATGCTGTAGAAGAAAAAAAAATTCTCAAACAAATCCAAAGCATCATGTAGATTAGTTTTTTTAATTCTTTTAGTAAGTCAAGGTTAAAGGGATTTGTTCTACTTATCTGTATAATTAGTGAATAAGTTATTAACATTAAGTAATCTTTAGGATATATTAAATTATGCAGCACTTTAAATATGTCTTATATTTGGACTTTTTTAGCTATTTGCTTTGATTATTGCACGGAAGAGGTGCATTGTACAATCCAGTAAGCCGGATGTGTTACTCTTTCTATGCTTATTTGAGAGTTAACTAGTGTTTTTTATAAAAAATAATAAAATATTATTAAAAATAATTTGTTGTCTTAAATTAAATTTAAATTATTTAGACTTGCATAAATATAAAACAACATAAATTAGATAAACTAAAACCATAAAATTAGATTACACATTTGCATTCTAAAAAAGAGTTTACACTTTCAGAGATTTGATCCCTCTTTGTGTTTGGTAGATCCACTTTTAGATGAATCTATATTGGCATTTCTTCAAAACGAATCAGGAATTTAGAAAAAAAGTTGAAGTTATATATTAGTTTTTCAGATTGCATAATTTAGATGTCATAATGGTATTCAACCTATTAGTCCATTTAAAATTGAAATTAATTCAGAAGAGTTATTAAAATTATATATATTAATAGTTTAGATTGCATAATTAAAAGAGTAATTGCAATCGATTTAAAAGTCTTGCTAGAGTTACATATATTAGATATCCTAATTACATAATTAAATATGAGACTAGTATTTGAAAGTGCCTAATTCATTTATATATTCAAAAATGCAGACCATACAATTTGATAAAAACTTATATAAAACCTAATAACATAAAAGATGTAAATCTTATGTACCTTAATCTTTTAAAAATAATGGTGGCTCATCACTTTGTTAGATAGTTGTAATAGTTCTCAACTAAGGATTTGAAACCATATTGCAGTGGCCATGGCTGGGAGAGACCAGCTGGTGGTGTCATGGTGGGTAAATGAATCATTATCAGTGGATTCAGAGTACAAGAATGTGAATGTGAAGCTGTGTTTCGCTCCAGTGAGTCAAGTGGACAGGGAATGGAGGAAGACTTATGAAGATCTGAAGAAGGACAAGACGTGCCAGTTTGATATCACTAAGCAACCCTTTAATTCAAACATCAAGAACGCCACCACCACATGGACTGTGCAGAGGGACGTGCCGAGAGGAATATACTTTGTGAGAGCATACGCATTGAACGCTCTCGGGAATGAAGTGGCATACGGGCAGAGCACGAACAAGAACAAGAACAGCAACCTGTTCATGGTCGAGCCCATCTCTGGGAGGCATGCTTCCCTCGACATCGCCGCCCTTGTTTGCTCTGCCTTTTCCATTGTATCTCTCCTCGGATTCTTCATTGTGGAGAAATGGAGTGCCAAGAAGGCTGCGGCGCAGAAGAAATAAACGCAGTAGTGTCTCAGTAAATGTAGAAGATGGTAGACCTTCAATCGTTCATGTGAATGGGAAAAATACTCAGCGCCATCTTTTTACTTCATCATGTCAAAATTTGCTTATAAATCAGAGCAAGCAAGCAAGCATTCCATGCATGCCCATGCCCACAAATCATCTTAAGCGTATTGGTCTATTTGGCCATGGAGAAAGTTCAGGTCGTCTTTGAAATATATATATTTTGTGGTCTTAAACATATTCTTGAATCTGCATTATAGCTTGAAGAAGATTGTATTGATATAAAATGTATTGGCTTCTTTTGCCATTTGGGACGATTTTGTCACATATCCATACTTAAAGGACGCGAGTAAGAAAAATCTTACTCTGTTGTTGTTATAAATTAGTACGTTTAATTTATGAAAATCAACCAGTAAAGTATGTTAATGCTTAGATTTTCCAATTAAGCCTCTTGAATGTTTTTCAAGAGAAAAAATGAGTAACTGTATTATGATATAAAAGTTACATTTTTCAAAACTCAAAAACTACTGGTCACGAGAATAAATCCTCGAGATTAGATCCTCTATTCATAGATAGACACTGTTCACAATAACCATCATCTCTGTTTTAAAGCTATACATATAAAAAAACTAGTCACAGATCAGAGAACCTCTCTTAATCATAGATCAAAACCGGTTCTTTTCATCAATAAAACCACAAATAAAGCTACCATGTTCAAGGAGGGTCCCAAAGAAAGGTGTGGGATTGATCAATTAGGACTCCTCACTTCTCCTCCATTGTAATCCATTCTCCTCGCTTTATATTCAAACCACATTTTGATAATAAGCCTGCATCATTAGTCCTTTCTGTGTAGATATGACCAAAAGGATATGCTTGATTTTAAAGTCTTTCTCTCTTCCAAGATAGGAACCACAAATAAAGCTACCATGTTCAAGGGGGGCCCCAAAGAAAGGTGTGGGATTGATCAATTAGGACTCCTGATTTCTCCTCCAATGTAATCCATTCTCCTCGCTTCAGATTCAAACCACATTTTGATAATAAGTCTGCATCATTAGTCCATTTGTCCTTTGTGTGTAGATATGACAAAAGGATATCTCTTCCATGCTTGATTTTAAAGTCTTTCTCTCTTCCAAGATAGGTCCCAGGAAAATGTTATGGCATTGTTTCTCATCGTTAATCCATTCGATTACAACTTTTGCATCACCGAAATATCGAATTTAATTCTAAGTGCACATAACTCTGCGAGATTATTCATCCTTGGCCCCAAACCAGCCTTGAAAGTATACTTTTGAATCCTTTGTTATATGTAACACTCCACCTGCACCTGCCGAACATAGATCCCTCTGTGCTACAGCATCGAAATATGACCATAGGATGTCCCAATTAATATCTTCTTCCTTCACTTTCCTGGGGATGCATATTTTAACGGACCGTGGAAAGCTGTTGAATATGGCAAAAGGAGAAATGAAACTGTGTTAAAAAAATATTTTGATTCCTAGTAATCTAGATTTTCAAGGCTACAATTATCGGCAGATTCTTAAAATTGTTGAAATCAATCCTTTATGGCTAACCCTGCCCAAAAACTTCTTACTTTCAATAAAAACTCAAGTTCCTTCCATACCTGAGCGATAAACTTGCCATTCAACAATTAAATGGTAATTTGATTCCTCTGCAATTTCGTAGAACACACATCTCCCAGGTCCTTCCCAGTACCTTCGTTGCAAGATTTTCCATATCAATACATTATTTGGCAGAAAAACCACATGACTATTTTGGCCTTAGCTGGACAGTGGAGTTTCCAAATTGGACCTCACCACCAAACAGGTACAATTGAATGATCCACACCCACCAGAGAATCATAACCCATTTTTGGGTATATTTTCCTTGAGTATTGAAATCCTGAACCAATTGATCCTTCCTCTAGTGGAGTCGCACATGACAAATTGAAAGTTGATTCAGAAAAACCTTCCATCAAATAGCCTCAACATCCCTAAAACCTAAATAATCTGCACTCAACCAACCTTGCTCCATCAAAGAGGAATTCAAAGGATCTGCAAATTGATCTGAGCTGTAAAACCATCTGGAGAGGCAAAGAATGAGCCAGGCCACTCCCTACCCAGGGCTTGATTTACCATCTTTGCATTCCTATATATATATAATAATAATCAACGTAGTCACTTATACCTATTGCATATAAACCATCCAAATATAAAGCCACTTAACACACAGTATATGAGTCATTATATAGAAGCATATGCGTACACACACCATAAGATAATAATGAGTTAATTACCATTTAATAAACATTATAAATCACATACAAGAGTATTGGGCCTCCTGAGTCCTAACTACTATCCTAACCCTTGGGCGAGTGTATCCAACTCTACGTAGACCTGCTTGCCATTACCCAGCCTCACAACTGTCACCAAAAGCCGCATGGCATGTTCAAGTTATGTTTTTTTTAAAAGCATGGGAACAGTAACCTCGCAAGAATATACTCAACGGGTTCTCAATTTCTCAAGAATATATTTAACAGCTAGTAAGTTAAAGATATCAATAACTTGTGACTTAGCAGGGTTAATGAGTAGCTTGTGACTTAACAGGGTTAATGAGCAACCCTATCTGGTAAGTTTTAAAGTCAAATATATCAAAAACTTGTGACTTAGCATGGCTAGTAAGACTAATGAGCAACCATATCTAATAGGTTTTGAACCTGTAACCTCCAAAAAAAACATGTTCTTAATTATTAATCCCACTCAAATGTAACATCACTGCTCGTACTTGCAAGGATGTTAAATTAACGATGCATAGGCTATGCATAGCATGGGAGAGAGGGCAGAACCTTCTTTCCCAGATACTTTCCCTTCACGCATAGGAGAGAGGGGTCTGCCCTTCCAAGGTTCTCATGGACATCTGGGTAGAACGCGGACCATTCAACTGTCCATACCACACTACCATGGTGGAGATCACCCCTTTGGGGCTTCGATGGAGGTTAACAAATCCATGGTAAGTTCAATAAATCATTCACAGTCCATTCAACACATAGTCATTTAGAAAATGCTTGACATTGGTCTTTGATCGCATTAGTTATCACTCACGCAATATGTTGAGTTCGTTGCACGATGTGAATGTGGAATCTTTGTTTGGATAGAGACCGCATACCCACGGTAGTGTGTCTCTTCCATGCTCGAACCAGAGGCTGTCTCTGCGTAACCCTTTTAACACTGGTTAACTCTTGGATGCATATGTTTAGCTTGGTCGTGGGTTGGTCTCTGATGCTAAACGCAGAGGGGTGGTTCACCCAACGACAACCACGTTCTATTGGATATGTGAAGAGTCTGTCGATTCTCTCAAACTTTGTTTTTGTTCTCTTGATCGTCTAGATTAACCAGAGGTCTTCTTATACAGCAGGAGCCCAACTTTTATTTATTGATTATCATTTTCTATCTCTGAGTAGGTTAGACCATGTCGAGCCCAAGCCCTTACAAGGTTTCTACCATTGATCTCGGTAGTCGACTGTTGTATACTTATAGATGTATGTTCAAGTGGGATCAATGGCCTCTACACTCTTCGAGTTCGATGGGCATCTATCCATAGTTCATTTTATAAATACACATGCCCACTGGGCATTGTTTATAAATACAAATTACTCAAGTTTATGTCTTTTGTAGGTTCGTCAATCTTGGGTAAAGATAGCACAGAAATGTATCTCTATTTAGAACTTATTTAGAACTTGTTTAAATATATATATTAATTAATTAGATTGACTTTGATCTTATAGGTATATAGAGAGGGGCATGCCATGCAAGCACCCTTTCAATCTGTAGCTTACAATTCATCCCATTAGTTATACAACAGGTATGACTAGGTCCCGCATATACTAATCAACTTGTTTGTCTTCCAATGATTATTATGCTACAATTGAATGTTCTTATAAACCTTGTCTTATGATTTTATATTTGTTGTTGATTTAGATCTGCATGTTGTATGTAGGTAATCTCAAAAGGCAGACCCTTGGCTCCTAGATAATCAATGTATCTCATCAACTCTTTTATATATATATCCTCCAACTGGCAGGTCATGGATGCTCTACAGGCTCCTCTACTAGTGCTTGTATATTAAATTAATGTAAGAGGTCTCTAGAGTTGTTCTCGGTAGTATATTGTTCTATACATATAGATGTGTGTTCAAGTGGGATCAATGGCCTCTACATTCTTCGAGTTCGATGGGAATCTATCAATTTTCATTTTATAAATACACATGCCCATTGGGCCATTGTTTATAAATACAAATTACTCAAGTTTATGTATTTTGTAGGTTCGTCAATCTTGGGTAGAGACAGCAGAAATGCATCTTCATTTAGAATTGGTTCATATATATATATATATATATATATATATATATATATAAACTTTTAGGTCCTCTAAGTATATAAAGAGGGGCATGCTATGCAGGCATCCTTCCAATCTATAGTTTACAATTCATCTCATTAGTTACACAACATGTATGGATAGGTCCTAGACATAGACTAATCAACTTGTTTGTCTTCCATGCATTATTTTACGACTATTATGCTACAATTGATGTTCTTATAAACCTTGTCTTATGATTTTATATTTGTTGCTAACTTAGATCTGCATGTTGTATGTAGGTAATTTCAAAAGGGCAGACCCATGGCTCCATCAACTCTTATTATATATATCCTACAACTGATGGCATATCTGCTTGTAGGTCATGGCTTCTCTATAGGGAGTTGTTCATAACTTTCAGCTCCTCTACCATTGCTTGTATATTCATGTAAGTTGAGGACTAGGCTAATGTAAGCCCTTTGGTTCTTTTAGTCAAACAATTAGTTTATAAAGGCTTCATTAAGATTCATAGCTATTATTTAATGCATAGCTACATAGGTTCTCAAGGACTGTTTATCGATCTATAATTTATTATTTATGACAGACCGTGTTTCCCACTCGGGTGGTCTTAGATCTAGAACCAGAGTTTGTTTATTAATGTGATATTATCAGATCGATCTTAGCTAGCTACATCTCATTCTACTTGCATTAGGGGTAGATATCACATGTTAGGATTTATTTATTTTTGTAAATCATGTTGGGGTTGTTTGTTGGGTCCCGATCCTCTCACGGTGCTTGATTTCTTGGGGGGACAAAACCCATGCCTATATCATCTAGTCAAACGCGAGTTTATGAGGTCCAATGGTTTACTCACCTTGAGGGAATAGATTGGGTTGAGCACTATAGGCATGTAGCTTAGGCTAGATAACATGCATTCACTCAAATAGATGTTATCGTTTTTCATCTCTTTACTATTTAGCTATCAATATCATAGGTGTACCAAATAACTATCTACTTGAATAATCAATAATTTCTTATTTCAATAGATATGATCATTCATGCATATCACTATTGTAATCATTTGGTCTTGTTTTCCATTCTAATTTGCAATAGATTTCGTGGCCCAATGCCACACCTAGGTCCTAACAAACTTTAACATTATTATGGCTATATCAACTTCTGAATGCAATTGTTAGGACATTAAACAAGCAACCAATTGTAATAGAGTCTCCTGCCCAATACATCAATTAGGTTAACCACGTAACTCCTAATACAATTGTACTAGACTTTGCTGCCCAATGCAATAGCTAGGGTAACCACATATGAAATAACATATTATTTCAACATTTTAGATTTATAATAATAACCAGATCATAAGTGAGATCGATCAAGAATAGTCAGCTTCTGTTTACTAGCATTTATATCATAGAATAGTACTACTTTCTGGTTATTGTTTCCATCACATATATATTACATAGGATCATATCACATTTTTCAGATATGTCATACAACCAAGTATCAATTTAGATCAATACCTACAACATATCATTCATATAGGTAAACATATATTTCATATTGATCTTCTAGATAATTCATCAGATCTAGACATAGATGCATGCATAAAACAACATAGCATTAGCATAAACATATAGACTCAAAATTCATAATTACAAAGATCTAAGGCAAGGAACTATTATGTTCCAAGTGTTTCTAATCAATTTGCAACTGTTGTGGGGATTTCCCTAATCCACCCTACCATAGATATGTAGGAAAATATAGGCTTAGTTTCCCCACAGTCACCCATGAGTCTAGTCTCGGTCTATCTAGGGATGTATTTTAGGATTCCTAAAGTTCAGGTTCCTTTTATGATTAGTAGATTTGTATTCCATCTGAGGACCTTAGCTTAAACAAATCACCTTTCCTGTTTCCATGGTTCAACCAAGTAGTACTCTTGCCTAACAATAGACAATACTCCAATCTATAGACAATATTGTTTCCAACCAACACCCAACACTCCAGCCTATATAGACAATACTCTCATTTCCAATACCTAGGTAGTCCTCCTACCAATTGGTATTCAAAACCACAGTGCTCACACTATATGGCCATAAAAAATTTCAATCACAATGGACATTGGTTTTGGTCGTCTGCAAGTAGATACCATAGGGTAGCTGCTCCCCTTTAGCAGTTAATATTTATGTTCATTGCAGTTTCCTTTCTTTTAGATTTCATATTTTTTTTAATAGAAACTAAGAAAGGTTTTTATAAAACAGGCTTTGCACAGCTATTCATTACAAAATAAGAGCGGGAACAGAGAGTTCTTGCAGTTCAAAAATGCAGAAAACAAAACTGGTCCATGGGGATGACCAAATAACTCCACAGAGAGTATTTACAAAACGTCTAGTGCCTAGGGTAGTGTATACCCTTATAAATTGCCTGCAAAGTAAAAGACAATAAAACATGAAAACTATCTTAAAAAACCAATTAAGGATTGCCTGAAGGCTTCTTAGGTTGAACAACTGATTCCTCCTCCATGGGGTGCGCTGTAGCTACTGGGGTTTCGAAGGCCTTGCTACATTGGTTCATGTTACAAGCGCTGGAGGTTTTCTTGTATTCTGTCCACCTTGCCCATCATTTCCCTAAGGTTACTCCCGTTGTCATCAATCCTTGCATCATGATTACTCATTGCAGAGATGTGTAACTGACCACTTCTTGACCTCCTGTGCAATTTCCTTGTTGTCCATTATGCCTATGGCCATCATTTCGTAAAGGCGCCTGAGGTTTTTCTTCAAATCCACTATGCCAACGTTCTCGTTAGCCTATGACATTCTGCCTTGTCCAGGAGAAATTTCAATATGGGAGAAATTGCTATGAAGAGCTCGAACTGAACCTGCAACCACGTATGCTTGATTCTCGGTGGAGAGACCACTGAGAATCAACTTGAGAGTATTTAGCTTTTGAAGGAGGGAGTCTCGGTCAGTCTTGCTTCGGCAGGATAGTGTGCCAACTGCACCTTCCTTCAACCCTAAACAGTGATAGCCCAAAATTGAATTATTCTCATCAATGGAGGGTTGTGCATTGATGAGGAGACTGGGACCGGAGTCAATGTTCAAAAACCACAACGAAGTTCCAGAAAGGGTACTGCAAGAACAGGTGGAGAAGGCTGCGAGAGCCAGTCTTTCCTTCACGAAAGTCCAGGTGAGAGGGAGAGCTTCCCACGGGATTTTCTGCAACCAACCTTCGTCTACGCCTGCTATGACATCCAAGAGGATGCGCTCCGGGGATATCACATAACGAACAGAGCCAAGACCAGGAGAGAAATGATGTTGTGAGTAGCTTTGAGGGGAAGACATAGCGGAGGGAGCGAAAAGACCTAGAGTGTGCGAGAGGAGGAGGCAATTAACCCGGGGGAGGTGAGCAATAAATCCTGCGTAGACTGAGGGGAGGTGAGTGTTGTGTTGAGTCTACGTGACGGGAGGATGGAGAGAGGCAGGACAACACTTAAATGCTAGAGACCCTTCTAGAAAGTGCGCATGATGGATGCTAGCGAGGGAAGGAGGGCACGAGGCGATGGAGTGGGGAGAGATGGAGGGATAAGGGGAAGGGAGGGTAGAGTGATTAAGGTTGGAGAGATAAGGTGAAAAAATGATGAGAGCGTCGATGAGGCCTTTAGGGAGTGCATTAGGCTCTTCGAGATTTGTAATGGGAGATAACCAAATACCAAGGGGGTAGAAACAAGAATCCTGGAAAACCATTAAGGGATATATTTGAGGTAAGGAACTTGACCATTCAGGCTAAATTGGACTTGGGGGAGGGAGGCCCCCATGTTTGCCAAGGCATTCGCTGCTGAGTTATTTGTGTGAAGGATGTGGAAGAGTTCATAGGACTTAGTCATGAGAGGAATGATTTTGTCGTGCAATCGACGACATTTAATGGAGCCAGTGGTGTATCCATTGATCAGCTTGAATATAACATGTCAAGAGTCTCCGAAAATCGCAATCTTGGAGAGGTATTTGTTGGCTAAAGATTGCAATCCATGTAGGAGCGCCAACCACTCGGCCTCGTTGTTTGTCCTATGTCCAAGACCCCAAGCGAAGGTTTTTTCAACATGTCCTATGGGATCCAAAAGGATCCCCCCTGCACCTGCCACCCCTTTCTTTTAGATTTCATATTATTATTTTCTTCACATTTCTTTAAATTTCTTCATATTTTTGTTCTTTGATGTGTCTTTCTCTTCTTTCTTCCACCAAGAGAATTGACCCCTTGGTATTTTTTTCCCCTCTTTAGTAGAAGAGGAATTTACTATTATTAGTCAATTTCTTATGTGATTCCACCTATGTGGGAGTTACAATTCGAGAAGAGTCTCTTCATATTCTCTTTTATTATCTTCTTATTCTATTTATTTATGTTCTATTTTCTTTGTTTGGATTTCAATTTAATTCATTTTCTATTTAATATTCTTACTTCTTTTGTTACTTTAGTTCTTTCCCTAAAGAGACCAGGACCCCTTATTCATCAATTATCCCCCACATCACAAGAAAATTTTGAACATAGTTCAATAACAAACCAAATACAAAGCATTTCCAATTATAGAGTTCATATAGGGGTTGGCATTCTAGGGTATTACATCCCCTCCCCCTTGAAACAACATCGTCTTCGGTGTTACCAAAATTCCTAGCTCAATCTTGGAATAGAGATGGGTAAGCATCTCACATTTTATCTTCCATCTCCGAGGTGGCTTCATCGGGCTCAAAGTGCTCTCACTGCACTTTTACCTGGGCGATGGCTCTATTCCAGAGCACAACTTCTTTCATGGCCAGGATATGTAATGGTTTTGGCTAGAATTCCCCATCTGGATCCACTTGTATCACATATCAATCCACAACATGCTTTGTATCATGTACACACTTCTTTAATAATGATACATGAAACACATTATGCACTTTAACATTAGCTGGTAGAGCTAACTGGTAGGTACGCAACAGGTCCCACTCTAGCTAGGATTTCAAATGGTTCACATTATTGTGGAGAAAGTTTAAAGAATACTCTTAGGTTCAATGAGATTCTTTTTGCATTTAATTTATGGTAGACATGGTCTCCTATTTCAAATTCATGTGGCCTTCTACTCAGGTCTACATAAGTTTTATGGTTGTCTTGAGCCATGTTTTAGGTTTCGCCTAACCGCGTTCACAATTTGTACCAAATATTTTAACATGTCGGGGCTAAGGTAGGCAACAGGTCCCACTCTAGCTAGGATTTCAAATGGTTCACATTATTGTGGAGAAAGTTTAAAGAATACGCTTAGGTTCAATTAGATTATTTTTGCATTTAATTTATGGTAGACGTGGTCTCCTATTTCAAATTCATGTGGCCTTCTACTCAGGTCTACATAAGTTTTATGGTTGTCTTGAGCCATGTTTTAGGTTTCACCTAACTGTGTTAACAATTTGTACCAAATATTTTAACATGTCGGGGCTAAGCATAACTTTGTACACTAGGTTGTCTCAAGTGACAGGAGTGCGACACTTTCTCCCATACATAATTTCAAAAGGGATCATATTTGTTGATGTTTGGTGTCCAGTGTTGTAGGAAAGCTCTCCTAGATGTAGATAATTTTCCCACTTTTTGGGATCATCCATTATCTAGATCCGAAGAATATCTTCTAGAATCTAGTTTGTCTTCTCATTCCGTCCATTGATTTGAGGGTGATAGGAAGTATTCGTGTTCAATTGAGTACCCATTCTTGCAAACAAATATTTCCAATAGTTTGATGTGCACTTTGCATCTCTATCTAAAATTATGCGTTTAATAATTCTCTGTAGTCGGAAGATCTCCTTTAAGAATATTTCGACAATATTGATATCCTTAGTAGTTGATTTGATTGGGATAAAGTGAGCAGCTTTGCTTACTTTCTCCATATATCGAGTCCTGGATTTTGGCAATCTAATGATGAAGTCCATTGAAATTGTTTCCCATTTCCCTTCTGGAATGGGTAGAGGCTGAAATAGGCTGACTAAATGCTTATGTTTAGCCTTTACTTTCAGGAATTCCAAAAATGAGTGATGTATTCATCGGTCTCAAATTTAATTCGGAGCCAAAAGTATTGTTTCCTTACTCTGGTGATAGTTTTTGGTAGCCCGGATGTCCATAGTATGGTTGTTTATGGAACTCATCCATGATCATTTCATTTAGTTATGGTGTATTAGGAACATACAATCTTCCTTTGTATGTGAGTAATCCATCATTAGTGATATTCAAGTCTTCATTTTTTGTTATATTCCCTCTGTTTGTAGACCTACCCATATCTTTTGTTATTGTGTATCTTTTCCATAGGAAAATATTATATTGTCTTTGAGTTCAACTCCATAGTATTGATACTTGTTGCTTAGAAAGGCTAAGCATCTTGCGTGTAATGCATTCTAGTTCTATTGGTCAAATATATACTTCAACCCAATGTTATATGTTTTTAGCAAAAATATCTTTCCAATTAGGTGATGTCTCCTCATTCTCAGTGCATGCATTATTACTGTCAGCTCTGAGTCATGGGTTGCATAGTTCCTTTCATGGTATTTAATATTTCACAACTCGTAGAAAATCACATGATCCTTTTGCATTAGTAATCCTTGTAATCCTTCCTTGCACGCATCTATGCACACCACAAAATCTCCATAAGGATTTGCATGTTTTAAGATAGGGGAAGCAGTCAACAACCGCTTTAGCTCTTGAAAATCCCCCTCACATTTATTTGTCCAAAAAAATTTGGATTCCTTTTGCTACAAGGATGTCATGGGATGGGCACTCTCTGAGAAGTATTTAATAAAAGTGTGGTAGGAACTAGCCAATCCCATAAACGACCGAATATCTGTAACGTTTGTTGGGGTAGGCCATTCCATAATGGCTCTAATCTTATCTGGGTACACTATGATCCCTTGCTTTGAAATTACGTGTCCCAAGTACTGAATCCGTTCTTGAAATAAATTAGACTTACTGAAATTTTGGTATAGTTGGTGTTCCCACATGATATACATAACTATTCTTAGATGTTCCTTATTCTCCTCCTCCGTCTTTGAATAGATGATGATGTTGTCTATGAATACGAGAATAAATTTATCCAGATATGTACAAAAAATGTTGTTCATGAGGCTCATGAATGTAGTCGGTGCATTGATGAGACTGAAAGGCACCACCACAAACTCATAGTGTCCATATCAAGTTCTTAGTGTAGTTTTATGAATGTCTTGATCTCTAATCCAAATCCGGTTCCAGATCTCAAATCAATTTTAGGGAAAACTTTTTCCCCTTGGACTTGATTGAATAGATCATCTATTTGGGGCAGAGGATATATGTTCTTTATAGTTACCTTGTTCAATTTCGAGTAATAGATGCATAATCTCAAGGTTTCATCCTTCTTCCTAAAAAATAGGATTGGAGCTCCCCCGCATGGAAAGACTTGGTTTGATGCAACCCTTTTCTAACGGTTTTTGCAACTACAGTTTAAGTTATATCACTTTCTAGGGTTCTCTTTCTAAAAGGTTCCTTTGATATAGGTACTATTCTTGTTACCAAGTCATTAGTTAAGTCTAGATCCCTCTTAGGAGTAAATCCATGTACTTCTTGAGGGAACACGTCCTGAAAGTCCATTAGTATAGGTTAATTTTCCATGTTAGTTTATTTATCCTTCCCAACATCTATCAATTGTACTGCATATAAATTGCATCCTTTCTATGCATTCCACTTTAATTGTAAGGAAGATATTTTCCTCACTGATACCTTACAAGGTTTGTCGTGGATAGTTATGGTATTTCCATTCTTGTATTCATACGTGAACGTCTTCGTGTAGTAGTTTAGGACCAATTTATACTTTTCTAACCAATCCTTTCTTATGAGTAGATCATAGGATCCCAATGGTAAAATATTTAGGTTTGATACTGTCATGATTCCATCAAGTTCGAAGATACGGTATTTTACAAATTCAAAAACCTTATTTTTTGTCCCTGTGGCTAGCTGAACTAGCCATGCCCGCTGGAATTTGGTTTTATGTAGCATACATTGGTCGACAATTCTAGGGGAGATATGAATTTCAAAAGAGCTTGGATCAATGAGGATGGAAATGGATTTATTAGAAGTTTAGCTCCCAGTTCCACAATGGCCAATTGATGTTCGACCTGTCAGTTTTCCAAGGCTGCACAGATCCTTGGAATTTTGGCCATATCATTTACTATAGCAGCTTATTTAAAATTGTGAAAAATCTTATTATGAGGGAAGATCACCTGTTAGTGATTTTCCCCGCATCCCCAATATCTAAGAGGTTTAGTTTTAGCTTCTTCTAGTTTTCTCCCATTAGCTCCATTGGGATGATTTCCACTCTGAGCAGGAGCAGTTTGCTACAATTTATTCTTACCAAAAGAATTATTTTTTTGAAATGATTTTTTTTTAATATTTCTATTGGAATGGGAGTTTAAATCCATTCTTTCACTATCCATTCTTTTGTCTATTCTTATCCTACAAAATTTGTTGGTTCTCAGCTTTGTGGTGATCCCGCTCATAACAAAGTCTTGCCTTATGGAAGGTCTCTTCTAGGTCCTTTTGACAATCAAATTGTTTTATGTCTTAGATCAGTTAGGGTAGAAAACTAAAAAATCATTGGATTTTAAATTTTTCCTCCTTAATCTAGGGAACATAACTCAGTAATTCCAAAAAAATTCTAATCAGATCCTCCATATTCATCTGTCCCATATCTATTTCATGAAGCTCTTTTATTTTTCTGTCATAAAACCTTTATGACAAATACTTCTTTTGGAAGCATTCCTTGAACTCCTTCCACTCGATATTCCTTTCCTGGAATTTCTTAGTGGTTTTCACATCCTACTACCAAATATATGCCTTGGCATTGAGGTTGTGGATAGACAACCAAGTTTTCATGTTCTTGTTGAAATTGTAGATTTGGAAATAAATTTTTATTCCCATTAGAAAAGCCTTAGCTTCTTCATCTTTCTTCACGATGCCATTGAAGGTAGGAGGTTTGATCTTTTTAAAATACCCTTGAAGTTCATTAGAATACTTTTGCTCATGCTTCTTCTTGGGAGGTAATATTATTGTACTTCCATTTTCTGAGTTGTCTAAGACAACCTCTTTACAGTTTGTTGCTTTGTCGTTTTGTTATGGAGGAGGATTCGACCTTGGTTCCTTACTCCAGGAACCTTACTCTTGTGAATCCTTTTTGTCTCTATTGCTTAAGGTAGGAGCGGGTTGTACAATATTTTCTATTTCAATTAGGTTCTACAATAATATAGTTGTGATCTCATGATGTTCTTCCAGGTCCTTTCCATTGTCAGCCTTAAGGTTTTGTAGTTATTTCTACAAGGGATCATGAGATCAACACTATCTTATTTCTACAAGAGATCATGGGTGACATACATGGGTTATTGTTTTGTGGCCCAATCTCAATTTGACCCATACATTTTCTTCAGGTGGCGTCATTCCCCTTCCCCAATTTGACTAGGCACCTCACTCATTCTGTTCAAATACTTATAGTTTTATGACTTACCTGTTCACTTGTCAACCTATCTTCTTCTTACTTCTTGAAAGTCAAACAGTTTATCAGTTACAATAAAAAAATGATTATCTATATATATAAATATCAACAAGATTTCTAATTCCATAAGGTCCAAGTGTTGCAACCTTAGCTTTGATACCACTTTTCATGTACCCATATTACTTATAATTTTTTTATTATTACATAATTTGATACACATCCCCAATCAAGAGAGCCTTCTTTTATTATTTTTAGGTTCTTTCAAAATTGAATAGAAGTTGATTCTATGTTGGATAAAACAAAAGGAGACCAATAAGACTTAAGAATTTTAACAAAGTCCATATTGTTCAGCCAAAGGAAGATAAATTTAAAGGGGGTAGACGCTTTGGTTCCCATAGCAGTTAATTCCATAAAAAAATGGGTGATAGTCTGAATTTCCTCCATTCCTCACCCATTGTTTGAATCTATAGGGAGAATCAAGCATTTTTTTTTACATAATCTGATACACATCCCCAATCAAGAGAGCCTTCTTTTATTATTTTTAGGTTCTTTCAAAATTGAATAGAAGTTGATTCTCTATTGTATATAAAAATTCAAGAAATTATCAGTTGTTATTTTCCACCAAAGAATGTAACTCAAAAGGATTACCAAATTCTACTTATCATGCAACTAAAATACATAATCAATTGAGAAGAGATCAACACTGTATATAAGGTGTGCCGTGAACGGTGCAACAAGTATAATTTTCCTCTTTATTGTTTTAAGAAAGAGGACTAAGTTTTGTATAATTTGAATATCAATCATATAGAGTTACCTTAGATGTTTGGGGTCTTTTTATCCAACCTCCAAAAGGGTTTGGGGATGGGTTAAAGCTTTTGGATTTCCATTAGAATCTAGCTTTGCTATCTCTTCTCCTTGATGGAATGAATAAATCCTTCCAAATTTAACATTCAAAATAAATGTTTGTCTTTGTGGGACTATGTTAGGGTAGCCTTTCAAATATTTTATAGCTTCATATTGATCTCCTTGGTCTCCTTTGGATTTTCCTAGTACCATTACATATTTTCTTAGTACCCCTATGGATTTTCTTAGTACCACTCTAGATTTTCCTGGTGTTTAGTCAATGGATCATAAAGAAGGCCTTCTACTTAGGGTGGGTATTCCTCCTGAGTTACCATGGGATCAGACATTGATCTGGGTGCAACCGCATCTGCTTTATCTCTCATTTAACTTGTCCCCATGTCTGTGTTCTCAATGTTTAGGGAGAATTTTATGCCTATAAGGGGTTTTTATTTCACTTTAGAGTTTGCTACCTCATGTGACCATCAACATTTCATTTTTGTGTTGTTGTTGTTGTTTTGGATGGGGCCTATATTACTTTCCTTGTTTTATATATCCTTGCTAGGATTTTTGGTTCCAAGGAGGCTTCGTTTAAGGTTGGTCGAGGGTCTCTTGATATTTTTGAGGTACTTTAATATTATTTTCAAAGGATTCATTAGGATCCATGTTTGATATGAAAGGTACTTTAATCTTATTTTCAAGGGCTTTGCAGGGAGCCATGTTTGATCTAAAGGAAACCCTTGCTACTAAATGGTGTTTTCTTTTACTCCTTTCCACCATACAAGATTTTATTATTTTATCCTCTCTAGTATGGAGTTGATTTTAACATAAATCCTAGTCCATACGGTCATTTGCAATCTCTATATTTCTTCATTCTAGAAATGCAATTTGCTAATGGAATATTATATAGCACTCAAAGATTTGAAAGACCATAATTATAGGAGGATGTTTGGAAACCTTATCCAAACTAAAGCTGAAGAGAGCAAGTTCGTAGGCAGTTCACACTTATAAATCCAGGTATACATTCAAAACCCTACACATCCCTAGAACTAAGGACCCAAGTGAAGGATGAGTTCTCCATATATGGCTAATTTGAATGTAACCATGAAGAATTATTCTAGACAAGGATGAATGTATGCGTCCTCTTGGAGTAAGGGATTCTAAGTGCCTCATATGTAGTTATGCGAACGCTAGTTGGTTTCAAAAAACATTGAGCTCACAAATCAATCCATGGAAGTTAGAAGTTGGTTATCTAAGGATTCAAAGGATGCAAGGATGGATGGAGTAACCACTATCTTTATGGCCCAAGGGTGGGTGATATTAAAATAAAGGTATCGAGAAAGTTTAGGATCTTTCCACGTCATTCAATGTTAGGGATTCCTTGAAAGAAACCAATGGGAAAATTAAAACCATTTAGCTACTCCATCTTATAATCATTGATGACAAATATTGACATTGAAACTAGAGGGAGATGGGAACTTAAGGAACCTTTTAGATTCATGGCTTCCAATTCTAGCAACTATGGTAAACACTAATTGCATAAAGGCACATTGCATTGTAGGGCTTCCAATTTCTATGAAATTGAAAGATAAAAATTATGGTCATAATGGTTAGTGTCCTATCTTAACAGTATACCTGAGATTTTTATAGAAAGTATTTTAGATATTTATCCTCATTAGGATGGTAAATGACATGACATATTATTATGTTTAAGATAATGCTCTCATTTGCACACAAATTGTTTTTCCATGTTGAACATTTGGTTTCCAAGAAAGTCAAATTGTTTTCTTGATTATAATACCTGTGTACACTTTTCTTTTTCTTCTTCAAATTCTACATTTCTTAAACAGCATTCACATGGAAGACTTAACTCATAACTTTGTGATCATGTTTCTCTAGCTCCTTAGTTTTTTTTTACACTTTTGAATTCACATTTGTTATTAAAAATCCTAACAAATTGTTGAATGCTCATCCACATTTATACTAAAGCTTTGTTCTTTAAGGCTCTCTAATCCTTCCAAACTCATATATATTTAAACTCATTGAGAAACTCTATTAAATCCTCTTCTTCTTTATATGTAGATTTCCTTTTATTGAGCAACTCTAACTCTTTTTCTTGCACTTTTTTTCTTTCGTCTACTATGTAGTTTGTCCCTTATTCCCTAGCTCATCTATTATTCTTCTTAGCCTTTATATATGTGTCAATTATTTGCATTCAATCATCTTTTTGTTTTTATTTACTCACACAATATCTTTCATTCCCTTTTATTACTTATTGTTTCATTTTGTCTCTCAAAATCTCAAACCTTTCTCTAGGACCAATTTATTTGGTATATAGGTATCATGTGGTGTACTGACTTGAAATTATATGATCACATAAATATAAATCTATCATAATAAGAATACAATCAATCATATAACCATCTCACGAGGCTTCGGGAAATGGCTTGCTCACATATTAATGTTTAGAATACATATTACAAATTACAATGTTTCAAGAATTCATAATTGTCTAATAGGTCTTAGTTGACTCTTTTTAACACAATTTGCTTACTCAACAACTTTTCCTTTAGACTAGCTAATCTAACTCTAATGTTTGTTCTACTATATATTTTCATAGGTGTATCCTTACCTTCAGTCTTGAATCTTCATTTTCCTTTGAATTTTATATATTACTTTGTTGTCTTGCTTAATCTTCCTTTACAGTGTAGCATTTCATTTTCCTTGAATGCATTATCTGAATCCCCACTACATTGTTATATTCCTATTACATTGATTACACAATTATTGTCACCTTTCTCTATGCATTAGTCTAACAATCTTTCACACACTTTGGCACTCATCTTCATTGTTCTACTTGTTGATGTCATTTTTAAATTCCATCCTTAGTTTTCATGTGGCTTATTTGTGCCAAAAGTATGCATTGCACCATACTATCATCACACATGCTATACCGATTGAATAATCACACTAATCCATATGTGCTTTCATTTTGACTTAGGTTCATTTTCTCTTTACATGCATTATGAACACAGACTTTTCATCCATGTTATTTCACGATGAAGGGAATCCAAACTCATGCAAATTGGAACTAACGAGACAAATTTAGAAGGAGAGACAATATAGAGGCAAGATGTCAGATGATGAGCTAAGGAGTTAAATAGTTAGAAGAGACATTATAATGGTAACCAAATTGTTGTATTAGCGAAGATAGAACATTGTAACCTATAAACTAAGAAAAACTATTCACTTTGTTGTATCGTTTCATTAACCACATACTTTGCCCCTAAGATTGTGTTTTTTTGGTTTTACATGATTGATGTTAGCAATTAATGTCATTGTAATATGTGTAACTTGAAGGTCACTACTCACAAGATTTTAGAAACCACTCCTAAGTTTTGTGAAACATTGAATTAAGAGCTTGTAAACATGACATGGTATGAGAAATGCCTCATAAAGCATCCATCTTACAATTTTGATTGATATATAATTATCCAACAATTAGTAGGTAAATTCTAGTATTCATATCCTCTCCACTTGTAGTGGTAAAAGGTGAATAGTATTATGTCGAAGGTGTTGCTTTAATAAGAGAGTACTTGTAGAAAGCATTCATCGTGTCAAAAAATTTATGTATTTACCATTGGCCCTTATTGTTGTAATGTGGAAGATGGTGATTTGTATATCTTTGACTTGTTTCGTGCATAAACTTCATTCACAATGTGGAATTTCCTCAATTGAATATTTTCCCTTCTAGTATTTCCTCCTTTGATAATTATATTGATTCTTCCACATGTCCAATGTTTTTTTCTTTTTGCTTCTCTAGTCAATTCATCTCTAGATGTTTTATGATTTTATAATCTTGTGCAATTACAGGTTTCTCTTGCAACAAGCATTGTTGCCTCATAGGAATCAAGCTTACATCCTTTTACTATAGCCATAAATCATAAACATGTAGTTTTCCATTGCCATGAATGCATTTTGGATGTAACAATGTATGTAGTGTATGATCCTCTCGACCAAATATGGGAACTAGTTTGAAATTTGGTAGGAATACATACAACACTTTATGCTCAAACTTCACAATGTTTCCCCTCCAAAATCAAACTTTATGTTGGGAACCCAAAAATATTATAAACTCTATGTCCAACGCTCTCTATTTTGTGCATTCTCCCTTTCTTAGTAACCAATTCCTCTACATGATGTTCCTCACAAATAATGATATTTCCTTAATGATCAATCTGCACTCTCACATATTCTCTTATGAATCATGTGAAAATAAAGCATGGATTCAATTATCTCCAAAACTATTGAATTAAATAGACTCCCATTCTCTACTCCAAAACTTGTGATCATTCCATCATTGTATAGGGAAAAGAGGGGATTTAAATATATTTGAAAGCATTTTTGGATCCAAGATTCCAAGTAAATTTTGAGTCCTTCATGTTTTAGAGAGTTCCAAGATCTTCAAGGACTTGAATTGGATTCTCAAGTGGATTCTATCATGTTTTAGGGGTCTATAAAGGAGGGCATGTTTTGGGGTCTATAAAGGAGGGCATATTTTGGACCTTGTGCTCTCCATGATATAATATTAATTTCTTCTTGAACCCAACCCATGATTAAATTGTACGTTATATTACTTTTGGTCTACTAGATGGATTCTCAAATTTGTGTTTCCCACTTTCCAATTGAACTACATTTTATGAGAGGTTTAGGTTCTAGATATTTGTGTTCTCATTATGCTCAATCCTCTTCCTCAAACTTGAATTTGAATTTTGATAGATTTCATACCTTTTTTATTCTACAAAGAATGGGTAAGAACTCACTTGATGAAGGCCACGAGAATCAATAATAAAAGGCCACATGGCATCAAGTTTTTGCATCAACAATGTCACGAGTATGCCATGTAACTAGGATATATTAGTAGGGTCTTGTTGAGCACATTAGACAGATATTATAGAGACAAATAGAAGAATCAAGAAATGCTAGATCACCATGTTGTTTTCACCAAGGAAGACATAAGTTATGCATGAACCAATTAGGATTAAGGTTTTTCCACACAACCCCAATGAGTTCAAAACATATGATGTAAGAGGATAGTTACCAGATATGTGGGATGCACCACGTGGTGCTTGTGTATAAACCATCATAGATCCATATTAACTACAAATATACCATGCGCTAAGAGGGATGAAATCCCTCGAGGTAAAAACCTCTCCAACTAGACTCATATACAATCTAGCACGTTAAATGGATACTTTAACTATTTAACATTGTTTTACTTGTTAATTTTTTTTACATTGTTTTACGTTTTTTTGTTTTTTACATTGTTTTACTTTTTACTTTTTTTATATTGTTTTACTTATTACTATTTCCTTTTCTTTAAAGTTACTATAAAAATTTAGTTAGATTTTATGTCGCCTCAATTATTACCATGTTGGAACGTTATGTTACATTGTATGTAACATGACAACATCTCCCCTATAATGGTTGGGAATTTTATGTTATGTAACATAATGTGACAACATGATGTGGCCAATAATATTTGATTCAAGTCACAAGATCTAAAAACCATGCAAACACATGAGAGGGGAAAAAATGACTATCTTTTTATTCATTCTCCATCCTAACTATTACAATGAAGGTCCAACCCTTTATAACTACTATCTGAGATTTTTGAAAATTGCTAATTTTAGAAAATTCTCGCTTGGCTATGAAATTGAAAAACCAACTATAAGCTAACTAGAGTGACACTAGTTTTCAACTCGCTTTTCTAAATAGGTTTATAAATTGAGAGATAACCGTTAATTACAAATAAATAAATAAATCCTACGGAACACTAAAACCTCAATTTGAGGCCTTATATGAAGGAATTTGGCCTCAGAAAAGTGCTTTAAAAACTTTGATTAAAAAGATCTTATCAGCTACTGCATTGAACACTTTCAAACGCAACTTTCTGTCAAATTTGAGCCTAAACAGATAACCGAATCAAAAGTTATGACCCCTGTAACTCCCTGCATTTATTCTCTTATATATATATATATATATATATATATATATATATATATAGCCTTTAAAAATCACTACATCATTCTCCTCTTGTTGAAAAGAACACAACTCCTGCAAGTTGTTGTCTTCAAATTGTTTCCACATAACATGATCTAGATTCAACAAGTCCCCCTATGTAATCCATGTACTCCCTGTTGGTGCTAAGCCTTCTTACTGGACTAGATATCGGTTGTATTGACCTTGTCGAGTATAAAGGGCCTCCTTATTTAAGATATGAGCAATCTTTTCATTTTTCTTTATCGGGATAGCTTGTTGCCAATCAACCCCTTCCTCACAGTCATCACCCACATTGTCCCCATGGAAGATATATAAGTCAGAAACATTAAACACGGGGTAAATATCAAGATCAACTGTTAAATCAACCTTGTAAGCATTGTCATTAATTTTCCCTAGAATCTTGCAATGATCGATTTTATTATACTTCATTTTGTGGTAGGTTCCTCTAGGAAACCACTCTTTCTATAATAAAACCATCACCAAATCACCTTCATTGAATATCTGGTATTGTTGGTGAGCATCTTTTATAATTTTATTTTGTCATTACTGGCTTGCAGCTTCTGTCTCACTTGTTGCTGCAACTGTTGAATGCGTTCTGCAAATTCTTCCTCATCATCACTGATTGTATCGACAGGCAGTAGCTGCACCAAATATAGTACACCCATAGGATTTCTACCATAAATATCTTGAAATGGATATTTACCTGTAGATCTATTTACTGAATTGTTGTAGGAAAATTATGCTTGAGGTAAAGTCAAATCACACTGCTTGGACTTCTCTCTGACAATGTTGCGTAACAGGTTTCCCAAGCTCCGATTTACTACCTCAATTTTCCCATCTATTTGGGGGTGATAGGCACTACTAACTGTAATTTGTCCTTGTTTTCTTCCACAAAGTCCTCCAAAAATGACCCAAAAAATGAGTATCTCTATCAGAGGTAATAATTTTTGGAACACCATGCAATCTAACAATTCCTGAAAAAAAAGAATTCTTACACCTTTGATGCATCATTAGTTTTCTTACAAGTAATGAAATGAACCATTTTAGAGAACCTATCAACAAATACAAAAATAGACTCTTCACCTCGTTGTGTGTGTGGGAGCCCCAACACAAAGTCCATGCTAAGATCTATCCATGGATCCGTGGGAACTGGTAATGGCATGTACAACACTGTATTTTGTGAGTTTCCTTTATCCATTTGACAAATCTTACATCGTGCCGCATACTTGGTTATATATTTTCTCATCTTCGGCCAGTAATACTTATCTTCGATTAAGGCTAGAGTCTAATTCTTCCCAAAATGTCTTGCCAATCTGCTGCTATGAAATTCTCTGCCAATCTGCTGCTATGAAATTCTCTGATAATATTTTCTCTCATACAACCAATTGGAATGCATTGTTGTTTTCCTTTGAAGAGGTAGTCATCTTGCATAAAATATTCACTCTGAATAATATCCGTGTTCCCAACAACTAGATTCTTCAACTGTTCCATAATCTTCTGAAAATCGTTATCTGTCACATAGAGATCCTTCAATACAACAAACCCATTTACTTGATTTTCCATGGTAGTCAAAAGAATAATGTGTCGAATCAAAGCATCCACAACCTGATTTTTCTTTCCTGATTTGTGTTTCAGAACAAAGGTGTATCCTTGTAAAAAGGAAACCCATTTTGCATGTCTACTGTTCAATTTATTTTGGGTGTTTACATATTTTAAAACTATGTGATCAGTAAATAACACAGACTCTTTTGGCACTAAATAATACTCTGATGTCGCAATGCTTGCACAATTGCATAAAATTCTACATCATATGTGGAGTAGTTCCTTCTTACATCAATCAATTTTTCACTAAAAAAATGCAATTGGTTTACATGCTTGGCTAAGTATAACTCCAATTCCTACATGTGACGCATCACAGTCTACCTCAAAAACTTTATCAAAATCTGTTAAGGCTAATATAGGTGCCTCAGTTACCTTTTTCTTTAGAAACTTAAATATTGCTTCTACTTCATGGTCCACTTGAATGTTGTGCATTTGGTGCAATCTGTTATGGGTGCTACAATACTGCTAAATTTTCAAATAAATTTTCTGTAAAAGGTGGCTATCCCATGAAAAATTCTTACCTATGTTATGCTTCTAGGACTAGGCCACTCCAAAATTTCTATGACCTTCTCTGAATCCATCTTAACTCCTTCTGTTGAGATGAAAAAACCCAAAATACCAAACTTTCTTACAGGAACCTACATTTCTTCAGGTTTTCATAAAGATGATGTTTTCTCAATGTATCCAATATAATCTTTAAATGTTGCATGCAATCTTCTTTGTTTTTACTGAAAACTAGAATGTCATCAAAATAAATGACAGCAAACTTACCAATGTAAGGTCGAAGCACAGTATTCATCAACCACGTGAAGGTACTAGGTGCATTGGACAACCCAAATGGAATCACTATTGTTTCATATAGCCCATCCCTGGTCTTGAAGGCAGTTTTCCATTCCTCTCCTTCGCGAATTCTGACATGGTGGTATCCACTTCGCAAATCAATTTTACTGAAATATTTAGCTCTGGATAATACATCCATGATGTCGTCTAAGTGCGGTATAGGAAACCGATATTTGATGGTAATTTTATTGATTGGTATTCTATCTGTGCACATCCTCCACATATTATTTTTTTTGGAGTCAACAATGATGGTACAACACAGGGACTCATGCTTTCTCTTACCACACCTTTCTTTATAAGCTCCGTTACTTGTTGGTTGAGCTCTGCATTTTTGTGTAGGACTCATTCTATAGGTTGCTTGATTAGGTAAGGATGATCCTGGGATCAAATCAATGTGATGTTTAATATCCCTCTTTGGTGGAAGTCCATCAGGAAGTTCATTAGGGATAACATCATCATATTCTTCTAGTAACTTGGCCACTTCAATAGGTATTGGTATATCTTCCTCTGCTCCTTTTTGCACTATTAATGCACAACAAAATCTTGTTACCTTCATTTATTTAACAATCTCTTTTTTTGACAACATATTCTCAGTTTTCCCTTCATCTTTAAGGGGCAATAAGACAACTTCCTTCCAAAAGGTGTAGGTATTCTTTCCTCCATCGTGTATGACTTTCCTGTCAAACTTCCAAGGCCTCCCCAATAACAGATGACACGCATCCATCGGAATGACATCACACCATACTTCATCTTTATAAGTCTTACCGATGGAAAACTTAATCAAACATCTTTTATTAATGGTGACTTCATTCCCTTTTTTGAACCATGCAATTCGGTAAGGTTGGGGATGTGCTTCACGACGTAATTTAAACTTATCTACAATCTCTTTGGAAACCATATTCTCACACCTTGCACTATCAACAATAAATTGACATACCTTTCCCCTAGAAGTGCACCTAGTTTGAAAAATATTTTTCTGAAGCCACAGATCTTCATTGCTTCTACTTCGTCTTTTCTCTTTCTCGGAAATCACCATTGACCTTCGTATCATGAGATTTCTGCCCATATCATGTGGGACTTTAGATTCAACTCCCCCTTCTTCATTCTCATATTGGATCAAGTTCAAACTGGGTTGTTGTCCTTGCTTTGTCTCTTGCAAGTTGTAATTTGAAAATCCAAATGCTCGATGACCCTCTACACCACACCTAAAACACCAATAAGATGTCCCTCTTCCACCACTGTAGCCTCTACCCCTTTGAAATATTCTTCCTCATGGTTGGTTTAGGTTACCTTATCTAGTATCTTCTTCTTTTTCAACTCCTTGGGATGATTCGCCTCTTCCATAATTAAAACCACCCTGTGAGGTATACAATGTGCCCCTCCTTGCTTCTCTATTCCTTTGAGCAAATTGTCAATTTTTTTCCTCAACATTTGAGGCTAACTAGTATGCCTTTTCCATGGTGCGAACCCTATGCATGCCCAAATTAAAAATTTCAAACCATTCACATACCTTGCAGCCAATTTCTCATCAGTTTCCTGGTGATCCACACAAATGGACAACTAATAAAAATCATGTGTGAATTCCTCCACAGTAGACAAGTTTTTCTTCAAGTTCTGAAATTTAAGAAAAATTGTTTGTGCATAGTCCAATGACAAAAAAAAATCTCACTACTTTTTTCCATCTTATCCAATGTCTTTATTTTGGCTTTTTCTTTTTTTGTTCTGTTTTTTTGCACATGATCCCACCAAATCATGGCATGACCCTTCAACTTTTTGCATGCAAATTTCATCTTCTTTTCTTCTGTCATATGCTTCCGATAAAAAAATTCCATGGAGTTCAACCAATCTATTAACTCCTCTAGTTTAAGACTCCCTGCATAGTCTAAAAATTCCATTTTGATCCCATGATTTCTCCCTTCTAGATCCTTGAGCATCCTTTCTTCAAAAGGTAGGCTCTCTACTTCCTCTTCTTCATGCTCTGTGTGTTGATCTACAACTCCTTGGCTTGTCTCCTCATTAGACGCTTTTCTTCGTATTATCCTTTGATTAGCAAACATGTTTGTAAGATCTGCTACTTGCCTTTGGAGGTTTTGCATATCTCTATGCATCTGAGCAAGACCTACTCTTCCTCTTCCTCTCCCAACCATCTTCCTACTCTGATACCTTATGATGTAAGCAATAAGCTTTGATTCAATTCACAAGATCTAAAAACCATGCAAACACATGAGAGTGGAAAAAATAAATATCCTTTTATTCATTCTCCATCCTAACTATTACTATGAAGGTCCAACCCTTTATAACTACTATCTAAGATTTATGAAATCTGAGATTTTAAAAAATTACTAATTTTAGAAAATTCTCGCATGCCTATGAAGCTGAACACCAACTATAATCTAACTAGAGTGACACCATTTTCCAACTCACTTTTCTAATTAGGTTTATAAACTGAGAGATAATCGTTAATTACAAATTAAAAAAAAATCCCGCAAAACACTAAAATCTCAATTTGAGGCCTTATATGAAGGAATTTGGCCTAAAAAAAGTGTAAGAAAAAACTCCGATGAGAAGGACGGGATCATCCATTGCATTGAACACTTTGAAACACAACTTTGTGTCAAATTTGAGCCCAAATGAATAACCGAGTCAAAAGTTATGACCCCAGAACTCTCTGCATTTATTCTCTTACACACACACACACACACACATATATATTTATATATATATTTATTTTTTTCTCTTTTTTCAGCTTTTAGAAATCATTGCATCATAACATCTTCCCCATACTGGGTTGTAGAAGTGCCTCTTGGTGCAATCACTAAGTCAGGGGGTACTAATTTATTCATTGAAAATTTAATAAATCCATTGCTTTATTGACTTGAAAAAGGAATTAACTGGGTTTTAGAAGTATACAAGTTTGGGAGGTTGTATTGATGTTGGTCCTTGTTTTTTTATTAAATGCATGAACTTCCCCATGGACCTGGTAATAACCAAATACATTTTATATATTATGTTGGATCCATTGAGATGGATGGGTATAGGGTCTCAAGTTTTGAAGGTGTACAACTCAACCAATGCGACTGACTATAATTCATGGCTCATTTATGTAAAAATTTAGGTATGGGACGAGGCTAGGTGGATTTGAAGGGTAAATATGATAGGAGGGACTCTTTCTAGAGTAACTAAATCATGCCACATGTCTACATATATCGAAGATCATAAGTTGAATACTTAGGTGGATGAGAGTGCCAAGATTTGTACAACCTAGACCAATCATAAAACTCCATGTGGCCATTTACTCATTACCATGCCACAAAAATGAATTCAAAAATAAATATTTAATAGTTCATGTGGACCAATTAGAAGATAACATGAGGTAGTGCAATGCCAACCTTATACATTCAACATACTTGTTGTACCTTACTCAATCTAATCAATGGGTGTCACATGGTGTACCAAATCCTCATCAAGGGAAAGGTCTTATGCATTTCATTGATGATTTTTTTTGGAGTTCTTTAGTTCTAGACTTAAAAATTATTACTTTTCTACAATCTATAATCGTTTCGAGTCTAATCACCCAAATTTGCTAGGTTGCACAAGTTTGCTCATAAACCCAACATTGGAATTCACTATATTTAATATAGGCCTTTATAAGGTTTAGAGGATATTGTGGATTTAACCTCTGATGATTGTTAATATTCACAACATTCTTTCCAAACTTACGAAAGTTTGAACTAGAGTTTAATTATTTAAGGGCCAAAGGATATCAAGTGGATATAAGGAATAATGCAACAAATACACAAATTTTAAAATCTTCATAGAGAAAACATGGTATGTCTTGTGAACTTTGCAGTGATTCTAACATGATCACATTCACATGCTAATCAATACACTTCCACGTAGATGAATCAATGGTTGCCACAAGGTAGGGAAACACTAGTCTTAACTTTTCTTGTTAATATAGTTATTGTACCACTTATGGTTCAATCACAAGTGAGCACTTAGCTTTGCCATTTCATCATCTAGGGACAAGGAATTATTTATTTCTTCAATGAAATCTTCGAAGTGTTTTTGTTGTGGACATTAAATGCATCTTTCACTAAATGATGTCATTATTTTAGATTTTGGCATTTGGAAAGATTCAAAATATCATGCTTTACTAGGTTGCACAAGTATCCCTAGAGCTAATGCTAGACCTCGCTATATGACATATCCATTGGGATATGAAGGATAAGGTAGATTTAAACTATGGACTCAACTACAAGCTAAAATGCACTGCATAACTATTTTGTGTGCAAAGAACCGAAGGTGAATTGAAGGAATAATTTAGCATGAAATACAAAGTTAAGGTCGAATTTAAATTTAAATGTGCCACATAAAGTTTCATATATAAATATATGAGTGGATTTTTTCTCCTATGCCATTCAACTTGCATAATATTCCTCATTGATTTGACATATGAGTTAAGAATATTTCATTATGTTTCGAGTCCATGGACCATAAGTTTAGGAAAGTATGACCATTTATGCTTTTCAAGTTTCTCAAATGCTCCCATAAATCCAACAGTTAATAAAAACAATTTCTCGAACATTTCAGGCTCGAGAGGCTAAGAGGATCTCGTCATTTTTTTTAATAGAATGCACAATATCCCTCATGGAACCAATATCAAATCAAGCTCAATGTAATGATATTTTGATCTTGGAATACACAAAGAGTGTTATAATGTTTTAGCTATGTATTACATTTAATTTACAAACAATCAAGCTTAATGTAATGATATTTTGATTTTGGGAATATATAAAGAGCGTTATAATGTTTTAGCTATGTATTACATACAATTTACTGATTAAAGGATCAAATGTAGGTTTCAATTGGTAGATTTGAATCGAATGTTTTAGGTAGGATTTGAATCTATCAACTTGGACTGACTCTGGAGCTAATTTGGTGTGGGAAAATCACCACTAGAGTTTACTAATGCAACTTCAGATAACTGAATCAGTTCACAAACACTTAACTGATTGAGTTAGGTAAGCAAAGGTGCCCAACCTCCCTTAAATCATGCAAATTGGTGCTAGGATGACTCTAACAACCCCTCTATACAAGGTAAATGTAAATACACAACTTTCCCTCCAAAGAGTTACCCATAAAGTTCCTTAAAATAATTAAGCTAAGTTTTATTATTTTAAAGAATATATTTTAATCTATCTATTATAAAAGATGAAAAAAATTAATACAGGGGACTCGTGCATTGTAATCCACTTGATTATGCAATGATTAAGTTGTTGTGTCTTTATTGCTCCATGTTCAGTTGAACGGTATTTTTTTTACCACCCAGAGGAAACTTGAACGATTATGGTTGGACCACATTAAAAATGGGTTTTGGGAGAGATGGAAAAGGGAGTTAGAGGAAAAAGAATGGGAGCATTGAAAGGAGGACACGACCAGATGGAAGGGAGCGACACTCTGTCTGGAAGTACATACATCTAAAGGTATGGTTTCATAAGTTGATTAGTTTACATGTGCCAATGATAAAAAATGGAGTGTAGAAGTGGATTTGCTTGACATAGCGCAAGGATCTCTTTTTGAAACTGAGATTGTGTTCTCCTCATGTCAGATGAATTTGCATTCATGTTCCTAGCAGCCTCAATAACCTTTTGAGCCCATTTAGGCCTATGATTGGGAGTAGGGTCTCGATCTGGATCAGGATTCGATTGAATTTCGTCTTCAATTCCATAAATTGATTAAACTTGGTCATCTTCTTCGGATTCTGAATCTAAAACATTGATGGAAGCATTATCATATGAAAAAGATTTAGGTAGGATGAATTTACCTTCCCTTTCAAATGGCAGTTGAGACTGTACTGGATATGAGTATGGCAGAAAGTGTGAGAATTCATATGCCTTGGAGGGATGGTTTGCAACACCTTTCACTATAAGCTTCCCCGTTGAGATATATGAGTCTCTACCGAGTTAGGACCAAATACAACTCACTTTGGTGAGCTTGTATGAGTCATCTGGTATACATACAACAAATTTGTTGTCAAGGAGGGTACATAGAGAATATTCTTGAACACACCATGCTCTAATTTGATTGAACCCTTTCCTTCATCTTGGATTTGAGTGTCATCTCCCATGTGAATACTTGGACCATCAGTAAGTTGTAATAAAGAGAATGATTCTTTGGATGCAACCATGTGATTGGAAGCTCCTAAATCAATGAGGAAGGCATGACATTTTGAAAATCCAGCCTTTAGTGCATGGCATCTCTCATGAACTTCGGTCTTATCTCCAGAGTCAACCTTCCTTGCGCCTTTAGGGAGGGAAATATTGTGATGCTCAAGGATTATTGACATATGATATATTGTCTTCTTCATACAACCTTTCTCTACATGGTTTCCTTTCTTATAGTATAAGGAGCACTTGCCCTTGTCAAACCTCTAATGTTTGTCCTTCTTAGAGCTTGAGACTTCATCTGGTGTAACAAACTCTTCTTTAGGTTCAAATTTAGTGTTCCTCTCTTCTGCAACCTTCTTTTCAAAGTTAATTCCTGCTGGCCAGAAGATCATATGCTTCATTAAATCAAACATGGTATCAGAGCAGGTATCCAGGAAAGCTTTAAACCTCAGAAACTTCCATTTATGCACCAGAAAAAATTGGGTTCCACATAAATCTTGGTATTCTTTCCTTACTCCCTCTGGATTATGTCCAGAGAAGTCTAGAGAGGTGTGATGCACCCATATAAAGTGCACATGTCGAAGTGGAGAGTGTTTGAATTGGTTTGGTTGTGAATTGAAGTGTTTTGCAGGTACATTCAAAGAATTTATGAAGAATTAGCTATTTCTTGAAGTTGTAAAGATGGAGAATTCAACAGCTTTAACACCCAAAATAATCAGACCCTTCAACTATCTTGATTGGAGGATTGATATGCAGATAGTCTTACGTAACAAGGCCTTTACAGGATCACCAATTGTGCAATACTATTTTCATATCATCCCTCCAATCAATATAGTTAAAGGGTGTAAGGATTATGGGTGTCAAAGCTACTGAATTCTCCATCTTCACAACTTTAAGAAACAACTAATTCCTTAGAAACAAATTGAATGTACTTGCAAAACACTGCAAAACATTTCAATTTGCAATCAAATTAATTCAAACACTCTCCACTTCGACATGTGCACTTTCTCTGGGTGCATCACACCTGGCTAGACTTCTATGGATAGAATCTAGAGGGAGCAAGGCAAGAATACTAGGATTTATCTGGAATCCAAAATGCTTCTAGTGCATCAATGGAAGTTTCCAAGGTTTGAAGTTGTCCTAGGTACCTTCTATGATACCATGTTTGATTTAATGAAGCATAGGATCTTCACATGAATTAACTTTGAAAAGAAGGTTGCAGAAGAGAGGAAGAATTTAGTAGACACTAATCAATCATTCATGGAAAAATTACACACACATGGAGACAAAATTGGAAGAATAACATTACATCCATTAATCAATAAAGTGTATGATGATACAATGATGTTGCAAATAGGAGAATTCAAATGCCTTAGGTAGGATTGAAATCTACCAACCTGGACCGACTTCGGAGCTAACTTGGTGTGCGAAAATCACCACTAGAGCTCACTAATGCAAGTCCGGATAACTCACTTAGTTCACAAATAGTTAACTCGCTGAGTTAGGTGAGCAAAGGCGCCCAAACTCCCTTTGATCATGCAAACTGACGCTATGATGATTGAAAGTGAACTAACTTATGGGAATCTGAGCATAACTAGACATAGCTGAACACTATGTAGGGTCAACTGCTGGTGACTGTTGGTGACACTCAGAGTGGGTTCCTAAATTATAGTGATTGGTCCTTGGAGCTCATAAACTCATGCAGAAATGCACATTGAGTGTTAGGTGAGGCCCACATGAGCCCCCATGGCACTGCTAAAATGACAATAACCTCGCACGCTAGGAAAATACAAATAAACTATGGTAATCAAGGAAGGATTAATTAATTAATCCTAACACAAATGAGTGCATTAATTGTATGGGTTGCCAAAATAATTACTCAAATTTTCCAATGTTTATGAAGAATTTATTATGATGTGATTTTTCAATGTGTAACCACAAATAATATTAGTTTTCCATATAAAACATTCAAAAAGATACAATGAAGAATTTATACACATCAATAAAATTAATATAAAAGAATGGATAAATTTTAATTAGTTTTTTATTATATGAGTTGATATTTTGAAAATGAAGTACACACGTCATAAACTTAACTTATAAATCACTCAACCAAGTAAACAAACATTATTAGATTGACGTAGTCATATAATTATCAAGAGTAATTTAATATGAACAATTTTAATTTAGTGTACAAATTTAGAAGTTTATTTTAGGATTGTACCCAAGGTAAACCCTCGGCCCTTTTTACGGGGCCTAACCCTTGCCACCATAGCCTCCACTAGATTTCACCAGAGACCTTAAACAATTCTCAACCACTTAAGTTAAAACCCACTAGGCTATCAAATTATAATTTATATTTTATACTTATTCAATATACTTATATAACATTATAAATTAGTGATTAATATTATATTTATTTACAATTTTAAATTATTTTTTCATAATATATCTTTGTTCTATTTTAATTATATATATAAAATATTCTATATATTCTTATTAATTTAATAATTTTTAAATTGATTGAATATTTTTTTTAATTTTTAAAAGAACAATTTTATATTGAATTATACTCCAAGCACTTGATGCTTAAATTAACAAACATTTTAATTACACATATGGAATATTCTATATATTCTAGTTAATTTAATAATTTTTAATTTTAATATATATTGTTTAATTTTAAAATAATTACTTTTGGTTTATTAAAAAACAAGTATATATCTATTTATTTATGGATTGTGTTTTTTTTAGTTTTACTTGAGTTTGCTTGAGTCAACTGTGGATTGGCATGATTTTCTTGGTTTTAAACCAAGTATTGTCCTTCTTAAGGTCCGATAGACCAAAGTTGGTCTCATAGATGTTCTTCTTCTTCATCATCATCATCGCCATCGTCATCGTCCTCGCATTGTCATCTTCATCCTCATGTAGAGTTTTGGTGGTTTTATTTTTTATTTTAATTTATAAGTTAACATAGATTTTAATTATATTTTATTTATTTTTCAATTAATTTTTATTTTTGGTAACTTAACATTAAGTTAGAGTAAGTGACAACATCTTTTAAATAATGGGTTGTAAAACACATAGTTATTTTCATTATAATTAAAAATACAATAATTATGTTACAACATCTTCCACCTTTCCTATTCATAAACTCTTAAAAAAAAAAAAAACTCAATGAAATCAAGAATTATTGCATTATCATATGTCACTCTTTAAATTGTAGTTCTTAACACCTAATCCCTAAACAAATTCTACTTCCATTTATCCCACACCTTATACTTTTAGGCATTTAAAAATCTTTGATATGGTGTACTACTCATAGTGCCTAATCCCCACACAAAATCTATTTCCATTTTTCCTTCAAAATCATATAAAAATCCCTGATCCAAGATTATCAATTTATTAATCAACTCCATTTTCCAGTATGGTAATCATTGCATTTCACTTTGAAAGTTGAATGATGACAATTAATCGCTAACCATCCAAAATTCCAATTTCTATTGAGTGAAAAAATCAAACACAGCAATGATTCTTTAAAAATTAGAAAACCGAATTTGTCTACCACGTTTTGTGCCCACTAGATCTGACATCGAAAGTTGGATGCGACTTGCTGTGGCCCAAGAAAGATATTTTAAATCTACAGTCGATCCCAGATTCTGTCAATGAATATGAAGTGGCATGTTTCACAGAGGGCGTACGTTCTTTTACTTTCTCAAATTAAACTTTAACTTCGTTTACCTAATGATCACGCACTTCCCATGCCGGGAAATATCCAGGCGGCCTTTGGGCCTTTGGCTATGGACAGAAGCCATTCGTCCTTGCTGTTCTAATCGTAAGTCAAGTCAATTGTTAAAGAGAAGGACGTGGGATCCTTTGGCTAATCGTAACTCACATCCATTTAGTCAATGACTGGGATCCCGAACGGTGGGGAAGGTGGTTTTCATCCAGCCCACCAGGGATCAAGTCTCAAGGAGACATGGCCTGCTGTGATAAGGCTCAAAGGGTAGACGCCCCCTGGATAGGATACCACCAGACGAGTTATCCATTTCTCTACTTAAAAAAAATTGTTAAAGAGAATCTTGTTGGGCAAAAAATATTTAATATGTAGCTGGTTATTAAATGTTGGGAAGGTAGTACTGTTAACCATTGGATCTCAAGTTGAGATCCAATGACCCACAATACTATAGCCATAGCATTCTAACCTTATTGCATATTATATTGTTAAGAAGGTTTCTTCCATCTCTAATTCCTCTTGCACTCTCTCTTAGCTGCCCCTGGAATTGAGTAGATCTTCCTTTTCTTCTCCCTTAAAATGTCTCTCACTGGTATCTATTCTTTTTCAGATTATTAGGTCTTTGTGGGGTTTGATATAAGTTGGTTTTCTGCAATTTGTTTTTAGCAATTTCTAAAACTTGCTGGAGATAAGTTGGTTTTCTGCAATTTGTTTTTCGCAATTTCTAAAAGGTGCTGGAGATAAGTTGGTTTTCTGCAATTTGTTTTTCGCAATTTTTGGTTTTCTGCAATTTGTTTTTCCCCATTTGTTTTTCCAATTCCTAAAACTTGGTTTTCCCTAACTTGTATTTCCAATTCCTAAAACTTGTTATAGATAAGTTGGTTTTCAGCAATTTATTTCCCGCACTTCTTATTAGCTTTAGGTCTAAATTGAGAAATCACAAACAAACAAACAAAATTGACTTCATTTTCATTGATGGGTTACTTTTATGCAGAAATGGGATCTACAGGAAACTTTGTACTGCGGTTTATAGTGGCGATTTCCTGTTTGGTGGCATCGGCTACTGCAGGAGTGCAGTTCTCTTCCTTGCCCACGACCCTGGCAGTCACCTTAACCATTGATTCATTTAAGTCACAAGTACCCAATGGTAGGAAGCATTATTTCTATTTAAATTATTATATATTCTTTTAAGCAAGCATCTATTTAGTTTTAGTTTTGAATTAGTGATCTTATTTTTATTTAAATTATTATATATATATTTTTAAGCAAGCATCCACTTAGTTTAGAACCAGTAATCTTAAGCCAAAAATGCATTAGTTTGGAACCAATAATCTAAAGCCAAAACTGTATTAACAGTACATCCATCTACAGTTTATTTTACTTTCCGTGGACTTAATTCAAATTATTATACTTCTAGACCCAACTTTTCTTTCTTCAGTTTCTAGCTCTAGCACAGGGGCTTCACTTATTGACCAATATCCTATCACGTTAGTTCATATTGTGGGTTTTAAAATTATCAAAAATTGAACCAAAATATTGCAGGTATTGGGGGATCAGGGGTTTAAGGTGGGGGTTGGTAGGGTGGTTTATAAGGATTGAGGTATAAAAAGGGGTGGGGAGGAGTTTTTAAGTATTGGGAGGGGGTTTCAACACAAAGACTTTGGGGCAATATCTCTAGAAATTAAGGGTATTCTTTAATATCTTAATATCCCACACGATCCCACGGGGCTATGTGAGAGGTTCACTAAATGAAGTACCACTGAGCTCTAGTTGACCAGATTTTTTTAAAACTCCATATACTAATCTAACATAATTTTTTATGTGTTTAAGTTTAATAAAAAGTTTTTCAAGTGATCAATGTTAACTCAGTGTTAAATGTTTATTCTTCGTACTTGTAAAATTTTCACTATAATAGATATTCAATCCCTTTCAACAAAATTTATACTGCAAAACTCTCAAAGAAGAATTTGAAATAACTTTACAGTTGCCCTAGCGGGGAGAGACCAACTGGTAGTGTCATGGTGGATAAACGAATCATTATCATCCATGAATTCAGAGTACAAGAATGTGGAGGTGAAGCTTTGTTTCGCTCCAGTGAGCCAAGTGGACAGATCGTGGAGGGCCAGCAACAATGATCTGGAGAAGGATAAGACGTGCCAGTTTGATATCATAGAGCAACCCTATAATTCAAACATCAAGAACAACACCACCACATGGACTGTGGAGAGGGACGTGCCCAAAGGCACATACTTTGTGAGAGCATACGCATTGAACGGTTCAGGGAGCAAAGTGGCATACGGGCAGAGCAGCAACAAGAACAAGACCAGCAATCTGTTCATGGTCCAGCCCATCTCTGGGAGGCACGCTTCCCTCGACATTGCTGCTGTTGTTTTCTCTTCTTTCTCCATTGTATCCCTCTTAGGGTTCTTCGTTGTCGAGAAATGGAGTGCCAAGAAGGCCGCCGCACAGAATAAATAATTAGTTGCTGCCATATCATAGATAGATTTTATGAATTGTATAAAGCATTAAGACACATCCAGGTACATATTATATATGATTTTAGGAGCAATTTGTCATTTGAACTAGTGAAAATTTACAGGCAGTGTAGGTGCAGTTTTAGATGTGTCATGTATGAAAAAAACTGAACTCTAAAACTTTATTTCATCCTTTTTATCTTAAAGATATGAGCCGTTAATAAATTGTTGACTAAGTTTGATTTCAGTTAATTTAGCTAATTTATAAATCAGAACTAGTATTTAATGCATGTGCCCTCACTTACCATTTCATTGGGCAATTAATATTCAGCTTACTATAGGCCAATAGATTGACCTATTTAACTGACCATTTGCACCGGACTACCGGCAACGTGGGCAAATGGTATGGTCGGTTAAGTAGTTTACTCCTAGACCAATTAGAGCAACACTTATTGTGCTAGTTAGATCTCAAACTATTTAAAATCTAACAAATACAATGTGCTAGTTGGATCTCAAACTATTTAAAATCTAATAAAAATCTAACAAATACAATGCCTGTTGCCAACTGTTTGAAATCTAACAAATACAATACCTGCTGCTAACTGTTTGAAATCTAACAAATACAATACCTGCTGCTGCTTCTTTATTAATTGGCCTGTAGCAGGTTAAATAATTTTGGCCATTTCATTGTAGCTCTGAACAGTTAATAAACTGTTAACTAAAATCGATTTTGAACTGATTTATAAATCAGAGCTAGCATTTAATGCAGGTTCATACTCATGCCAACTTACCATCTCATTGTAGTATATTTGGCATGGAAAAGGTAACTAGATATCTGTCACGTAATACCTTATATGTAGATTATTTTTCAATCAGTTTAACGGATATGGTTTTTTTTATGGCAACGACTGTGAACATTTAAAAGTGAATGCTGAATTACAAAATTAATCAATCAAATAAAAAGGAAATATAAATTATAATAAAAAGGAAATATAAATTATACTAATTTATATTGATAATTTTTTTAAGATGTTATAAAAAAAATTATCTTATAATCTTATTTGGAAACCAGATGATTTATGTAGCCACAAGGAAAACGGTAAACTCAGTAAACTGCACGGCCAAAACATTCAAAATCCTTTTTTCACTAAATGGATTCATGGACCATTTTCATTTTATAGAGAAACAATATATAGTTTACTATATATCTATTTTTAAATATATTTAAAGTAATAAATGTTGTGTAAGTTGAAATATACATTGTTGTAAACTCAGTAAAGTGCATGGCCAAAACATTCAGAATCCTTTTTTCACTAAATGGACTATACAATTTTCATGGACCATTTTTATTTTATATTATTTTATAGAGAAACAATATATAGTTTACTATATATCTATTTTTATTTAAAGTAATAAATGTTGTGTAAGTTGAAATATACATGGTTGTATTCAAAGTATTTTATTGTTGTATTCAAAGTATTTTAAAGTAATAGTGCATATTTCAATTTCTACAGTAGTTATTGAGATATATTTATTATAATATTATTAAATATATATTAAATTTTAATTACAAATGTTTTCAATTACTTTATTAAATCTAATGGGTTGTAAGATTTTAATTAGTTGAAAAGCACTGTCGGAATTTGAGGATATTTTGTCAGTCATGGGGCATTTTTACGGTCAAATACTTTTAAATATTTTGAGAGAATCTCATACCAAACAGGTAAACAATTTTCCAAAACTTATTTTTTGAAGGATTTTTGTAAGCTCTCATTAATTTATTTTTTGTTTTTGTTAGTTTTTAGAGAGACTGAACTTTGAAACCAGTTCCTAAACCCAAATTTTAATTACACTTAATATGAATGCTGGTGGGTGTATATTGCATAATGTTGGTGGGTGTCAATTATTAGTTTGTGTTATTTTTGGTAACTAATTTTGTTAGATTTTTGTTAAGTATATAATAAAAACTAATTTCTTCATTACTTAAATTTTTTAATAAAAAAAAATTAATAAAAGAATTATATTCTCATTGTTGAAGTTGAATAGGCTCTTTTAATAAAAAGTTATGTGATTGGGGAGATAAAAGCTCAAAAGCTCAAAAAATTTTAGTTTGAAAGATGGAAATGAAATGAAATTCCATTCATGGTTGTAAGTAACCAATTCAATAAAAAACAATAACATCCAATTTAATACATTAAAGTTATCCATTACCATAACTATCAGTTAATCACTCTCACCAAACTCTATAGACACTCCCACAACACTTTATGACATTACAATTGCTATTAAATTTCACCAAACTCCATAGAGACTCCAATAACACTCTTTATTACATTACAATTACTATATTTCTTAAGCATTTATTAGAATATATTTCAGTTTATATAACATTTATTATAGTAATGTTGTTCACCTTATTGTATGTTTTTCTAATTCTTAGTAAGATAAATGTTTTTACTTACAATTATTTATATATTAAGATATATTTTAATTTATATAACATTTATTACAATATTCTGATATACATACATATTTACCTTATTCTATGTTTTTTAACTCTAACTAAGTTCGATATTTTCAATTGCCTGACCAAGTCTAACTGGTTGTAGAATTCTAACACGTTGCAGGTTAGCCAATTTAAAAATAGCCAATTCAGTATGAAACAGTAACATCACAACAAAGCCAATTTAACACACTAGAGTTGTCCATTACCTTGACTATCAGTTATTAACTCTCACCAAACTGAATGAGGAAATGGGAGGTAAAGGTGAACTGTGATTAAGGGTAAAATAACAGATAGGAGGTTAGATTGTTATAGAAAATTACAAGCACTGGGATAAAAAGGGTGAGAGAAGGGTAGTGGGAGATGAAAGTGAATTCAGAGTTTTGTATGAGAAGATTTCGGTATGCATTTTTAGTAACTCATATTGTGTAACAGGTATGTATAATCTATCTTATATATATCATAAACTTAAAAGTTTAATTGATTATATAAAAAGATTCAAAATACCAAAATAAAAACAATTTTTTAAGTTGACATTTATATTACTCCTAGATGTGCCATTAGGTTTGAACTTTTTGGTTTGAATTTTTTTGAGCATCAATAATGCATATAGGTTTGTTTTTATAATTCTATATACTGTAATGTTTATATATTTTAAAACTAGCAACAACCATATTAATAAGATTAATATGTTTGGAATACACGGAGAGGAATATATCACTAGTGAAGTTAATTTAATAGTTGTATCATGATTGGAGTTAACATAATAGTTAATCTAATAGTTATCCAATATAATTGCGATTAGAGTTAAAGTTAAGCTAATAGTTGTAGAATCATTGGATTTAAACTAATAATTGTATCTAATAGTTAATTTAAAAGTTAATATATCAACCATTACAGTTCAATTAAAATTTGTGATTGGAGTTGAAGTTAACTTAAAGTTGTATCATCATTGGACTTAATCTAATAGTTATAAATTTTTTCCCTAAAAAATGTGTCAATTACTTGTATCTAATAGTTAATCTAACATAAAAATCACTCAAGTTGTGGTTGTTAAGCTCATAGTTGTATCATCATGTTGGAGTTAAGCTAATAGTTGTATTTAATAGTTAATTTAAAAGTTAATATAAAACTAAATTGTAGTTACTAAAAGAGCTTCGAGTTATCGTAACTTCTAGCTTCCAAATGGAGTTGGACTAAGCCTTATGCACATTAACTGGACTCCCAATTGTAGGTGGAGTTCGAGTGTCACATCAATTGCACATTACCATGCTAGTAAGTGCAGTTATCACATGAGTTAAGAGAAATTTATTAGGAGTTTAGAGGATTTTATTTGGAATTATACTATCACACTAACTGCACTTTACTTCAACTCCCAACTGTAAAATGCAGTTTGACTAATTAACTTGAGTTCAAGCTACTAGATGGAGTTCAACTCTCACATGGACTACACATTACCATGCCATTAAGTTTAGTTATCACATGAGCTATTTTTTATTTTTTATAATTGTTTATAAGCAGTTCGAACATTTACTAGTTAATTTAAAAGTTAATATAAATCTATTGTGGTTAATAAAAGACACATAAAAGAGCTATGAGTTATCCCTAAGACTTATGCACATTAACTAAACTCCCAATTGGTAGGTGGAGTTCGAGTGTCACATGAGTTGCACAATACCATGCTACTAAGTGTAGTTATCAAATGAGTTCAGAGGAATTTATTACGAGTTCGAACTATTTTATTAGGAGTTCGACTCTTATATGAGTCGTACATTAGCTAGAATCCTAGATGCCAAATGCAGTTGGACTAAGCCGTAAGTAATTGGAGTTGAAGTTAAGCTAATAGTCGTAGAATCATTGGAGTTAAAAGCTAATAGTTGTATCTAATAGTTAAGCTAATATAAACTTTCTATTGTAGTTAATAAAAGAGCTATGAGTTATCGTGACTTCTAGCTTCAAAATGGAGTTCGACTAAGCCTTATGCACATTAAGTGGAATCCCAATTGGTAGGTGGAGTTCGAGTGTCACATGAGTTGCACAATACCATGCCACTAAGTGCACTTATCACACTAGTTCAGAGAAATTTATTAAGAGTTCCAACTATTTTATTTGGAGTTCGACTCTTACATGACTGCACATTAGCTAGACTCCTAGATGCCAAATGCACTTGGACTAAGTCGTAAGTAATTAGAGTTGTAGTTAAGCCAATAGTTGTAGAATCATTGGATTTAACATAACAATTGCATATAATAGTTAAGCTAATAGTTATCCAATATAACTTTGATTAGAGTCGAAGTTAAGCTAATAGTTCTAGACACATTTGTGTTAAGCTAATAGTTGTATCTAATAATCGATGGAGTTAAGATAGTAGTTGTATCTAATAATCGAATAGTTGAAGATTAATTTTAATTTTTACAACTATCACTAACTCTACTTATCACATGTTAGTTAAATTATTTTTTATTTTTTTGAAATTATTAATTGTTAATTTTGTACGACACTCATATAATCAATCTGGACAGTACACTTGTCTCATTCTCGTCGGTAGATGAAAAAACATAGATGATAGTCCACCCCAAAATTCTAACATATATACGCCTATCGGTGTAAAAATATATACCATTATTAATAAAAAGTTATTTATATTAATATATTTAAAAAGATGATCATTGTAATTACATAAAAATTATTTATATTGATATATTTAAACAGATGATCATTGTAATTAGGTGTTTATATTTTAGAATTTTGAATGGAGTAGTATGTGTTTTTCTAAATTGTAGAATGATAAGATAAGTGTTATGTGCCTAGTTTCAAATTCAAAATACTCTGTTAGAGTTAGTATGAATCTACTTTCTATCGGATAGTCTGACAAGATGAAGAGTACCTCTCTCATATATAAACTAGTCCAATTAAATTTCTGAAGCTAAGTTAATTTTAGTTTGCCTATATATAGAAGAAGAAGATTGTAAAGAGTAAAGAGAGAATTTCAGAGAGAATGTTAAGAGAATCTGGTGTGAAATATCTCTTTAAATTTTCAAGTTTGTATTTACTGCTTTGTGTGTGTTTGATCGTGTCTAGAGCTGAAGCTCTTTAATTTCCAAGTTTGTATTTACTGCAAATAGTTATTTGTTATGTCCCCACAAGTTTTATAAATCAATTGTTGAGGTTAAATGCATGTTTTATTTAGCGACACATTCTCTCAGGAATTACTTAAATAAATGTTGTTTACATTTAAAGGTTAAGTGAAAGACAAAAAGAATCCATAAGAAGTAAGTTGTGTCAAGTTTGTTAAATAAATTGGTCGAAAAGAAGTCCGTAAAAGTACAACTTGTCTCAGAGTTGTTAAGAGAGTGAAAGTTTCACTACAAGAATGTGGATGCATGGATAACAAGTGTTAGTTTAAATAAAAGAAGATAAGTGATAAGGAGTAACTGAGGTATATACAACCCATAGATATAAGTTATTCATGAGATTTACCAGTGGAGAGACACAAATTGGTAGTGTCATGATGTATAAACGAATCATCGTCATGGATGAGTACATAGTACAAGAATGTGGAGGTGAAGTTTGTTTCACTCCAGTGAGCCAAGTGAAAGACTGATGATGATAAAAAAGGAAAAGTTTTGATGTCATTGAGCAACCCTATAATTCAAACATCAAGAAAAACGCCACCACATGGACTGTGGAGAGGGACGTGCCCAAAGGCACATACTTTGTGAGAGCGCACACATTGAACGCTTCAGGGAGTGAATGGTTGACTTCGCTGTTGGTTCATTGGATGGACCGAACGTACATGTTTGTTAAGGATGGATGAGCGAAGCGGCATACACGCAGAGCACCAACAAGAACAAAACCACCAATCTGTTCATGGTCGAGCCCAGCTCTGGGAGGCATGCTTCCCTTGACATTGCGATTGTTGATTGCTCTACTTTCTCCATTGTAATCCTCTTCGGATTCTTAGTTGTCGAGAAATGTGGCGCCAAGAAGACTGCGGGATAGAAGAAATAGCTAATGTAGAAGGAGCACAATACAATGCATTTAAGGTCTCTTCAGCACAAGTATGCCATTATCATGGGCAGATTTTATAAATTGTATAGAACATGAGTCTAAGAGTATTAATTCGCTTTCATTCACATTACTTATTCTATATAAATTTAGGTTAGTTTTTTATTTGCAGGTGTAGGTGTGTTTTAATATTATGGAGGGAGATGTGTTATTTATTTATTTATTTTTGACAATAACGCTTATAGTATATTAGCAGGGTGGTGTGACCACGGGGTCTTCACTTGTTGACCAATATCCTATCACGTTAGTTCATATTGTGGGTTTTAGAATTATCAAAAATTGAACCAATATATTGCAAGTATTGGGGGGATGAGGGGTTTAAGGTGGGGGTGGGTAGGGTGGTTTATAAGGATTGAGGTATAAAAAGTGGCGAGGAGGAGGTTTGAAGTATTGGGAGGGGGTTTCAACAAAAAGAGTTTGGGTCAATATCTTTGGAAATTAAGGGTATTCTTTAATATCCCACGATCGTACATGCTATGTGAGAGGTTCACTAAGTGAAGTTCCCGTGGGTGTGACCACCAAACAGAACCAGAATTACAAAATGCCCTTGTGGAAGCGGTAGCAGAAACTTATAGTCTCGTCATACACCCTTGTGGAAGTGGCAATGTAGCTTTTAAACCTCTAATTACACCTTTATGAAAGCGGCAAAGCATTACCAGTCTTTAATAGAATGCAAACTAAACATTTCAGTAAACAGAGGGGGATTCAGAGATTCTAACACAGGGTCTATTCTATCCAAAGAGTGAGAGAGACTTATACAAGGAAAACAACAAAAGAGCAAAAACCATCCATGAACTCAAATAAACTACCCATCCGAGCTGGACGAAAATTCTGGAACAGAGGCTTCATCCATGAACTCAAATAAACTACCCATCCGAGCTGGACGAAAATCTTGGAATAGAGGCTTCATGCTTGACGAGCTTGAGGGCTAGCTTATCTACCTTAATTTCCAGCTCCGCAATTAGCCTGATTAACGTGTTTTTTGATCGCTTCACCTTGCGCTTGAGCTTCTTACATAGAAAAACCAAATCTTTACCCACATTGTCCAACCTCCTGCCACCTTCGCAATCAATTGCATTGACCTGGTTCTGCAACAGCTTGAAGTCATGCTTCAGGTCTCTGATCTTCACCTCCACGGGAATTGGGGCAGCGGGCGCAATGGAGGAAGAAGACCCAGTATCCATAATGACGAACAATAACTCCTTATCACTAACCAGAGGACAGAGCTCCTGGAGAAGACCGATATTTACCATGCAAGCGATTTTGATATGGCAACCATCCACATTGATCCAACGTTTTAAAGCGATGCCACACAGGGGCTCTGGCAGCACCGTATCCCCCAACGCACGAGCAATTAAACATGTCATGAAAACACTCGAATACTCCATCTTCGATGAGACGCCTTTCAATTTCGCACCAGGCATCCCCTTATCCCCCTACATGCGAGCAATTAAACCTACCATGAAAAGACTCGAATACTCTAGCTTCGACGAGACGCCTTTCAATTTCGCACTAGGCGAAATGACCGCAACCGAGCTCCTATTTAACCTCCCTTCACCTGTCGACGCCAAGCCACGTGTCGACCATCCTCCACTTGTCCTGGAAACCAATTGGCACGGTTCAGACCAGATTGCAAGGGCCCACAGGGTGGATGACCACTTGGTCTTAGCCCTGGTCCTATGGGGGGGAACAAAGAGAGCCCAAGCCATTGATAATTAGCTCCCCGGGGCTGAGAGAGGAGCCCAGGTTTGCTTCTTTGTCAGCCTCAATATTGTTTTTCCACAACACATGATAGAAATCAATTAAATTATTGAAGGAGAGGACTTGGGCCATGATTTTGTGGATAAGTCGCCTCAGGAGCATTTGGCTCGGAATTAGGTTCTCAATTAGTGCTTGAATAATAATTCTGGAGTCTTTGATGACAGTTAATTCGAAGATTCCATGGGTCTTTGCGATCCTCAGCCCTTGCCATAATACTAAGGCTTCAGCCATGTTATTAGTGTCATCTCCTAGACCCCAAGCGAACCTAGTTTCCAAAAATCCATCCAGAGTGAAAAAAACTTCGCCGTGCCGCCCCCGGAGGAGATGTGTTATTTATTACTTATTCATAAGTATTCTAATTATCACTTACTAATATTATGTATTTAATACTAAGTATTTAAGCGATACTTTTTAAGTGGAATATTTAGAGATACTTTTTATAATCGATATACATGAAATGGGTTATGTTTTTAATATCTTGTTAACTAGCAACAACCACATTAATTAGATAGGCATAAATTTAAACACATGCTATAGAGAAAAATAATATAAAAAGTATGTGCCTAAAATGTGGTTGTTGCTAATAACAAGTGAGCTCATAGACATATTTACAAAAAATATTAATAAAAGAATAATATTGAAAAATTAAAAATTATAATATATAATAAATAATATCATTAAATTATTATGATATTATTTAATTAATATAAAAGATTAAAAAAATATTAATAAAAATAATATTATTTATTTAATTATAATATATAATAAATAATACCATTTATTTATTATTTAATTAATATAAAAGAAAATATATATAGAGTTAAAATATTTCTGATGTAATGTTTAGAATATTTTCTAGAATATTATTAATGGAATATTTAGAAGTACTCTCTATAAATGATATGCATGAAGTGGGTTATGTTTTTAATACTTTGTGAAAGAGATAAATTAATAAAAAAATTGTTAAAAAGATAAATTAATAAAAAATTATAGTATAAACTTTAATTTAATTTAAAATATATTAAATTGTATAAAATAAAAATAGATAGATATTAAATTGTATAAATTAAAAATAAGATAACAACATGACTAAAACAAAAAAAATATATATATAGTTTAATGTTTTATTTTTGTTGTTATTTGTAATCAATAAATGTGTACTCACCGTAAAAATTATTTGATTAAATGTTTTCATGGATGTTCATGATCACAAGGCATGATTAGGATGGGGCTAGTTAAAAGGTAAATAGTTATGATTAGGATGGGGCTAGCTAAAAGGTAAATAGTTTAGAAGAAAACTCAACTTATTAGGTTTATATATCTTTACTTTGACAATATGCATTTTACTTTGACAATTACTCTTACTTATTTAGTAAAAATTAATATATTTTGTACATTTAAAATTATGTTTAAATGAATTAGAAAACCGGAACAAAATTTGACTATCAATATTAATAATTTAGAATGCATTCCACCTACAATAAAAAAAATTTCATATTATGGATTCATATTAGTAAGAGACATTAGACATATCATTTTGGTGTGTTGTTTCATGCTCTAAAAATGAAATATGAATGAAAAATGTCTATTAGTATATTTTAAAAAAAAATATTGGTTTCAATCAACAAACTTTATATTATAAAATATTTTGAAAAATGTCATTCTCAAACAAACATTTCAATGTAATTAAATATATGAAAATTTAAGAACATATTTAATTATTTTATAAGTGATCAATTAAAAACTCGTGTGAACATGATGTATTATTATAGTAAAATATGCATTTCTAAAAGTATATATTACTACTTAACCTGCCTTAATCGTTATGTACTCATTAATATTATTATTTGACTATAAATGAGAACATATAACATTATACTTAAAGGTAAGCTCTTATACTATGTTAGAAAATTTGAAAGAGATATTTTTAAATGAATTTAGATTCATTTTAACTTTAAATTTATTATGTATAGAGAGGATCACATATTTCGAAGTGCAAACTGTTTTTATAGTGCAAAAACTTGAGGAAAGGTTCACACCTTTAGTAATTTGATCTCTCATGATGCATGATAGATCTAGAGTTAAGATGGATCTACACTGGTATGCTTATAATGCAATAGCTTCCCATTCCAAATTTTATATTTTCTCACTTGTAAAGTTTCATCTATTGATATCTAGTTAAAGAGTAGTAATTGTTATTTGATATCTGCAATCCCCCACAAACATACTTTTTCTTAGAGATGAAAAAAGTACAATCCACATGTGCATAATGCACTATAAAAAACAAGATACAGACCTTTAAATCAATATTAGGTCTATCCAAATACAAAAAGGAGTAGATAGTTCTTTGAGATACCCATCAATAGTTATCATATAATATATAGATCTAGTATAATATGAGGGTTTATCATCCATATCACATGTATGCAAGCATCACTTGTTCATACCATTTTACTCATTCCACTTGATACACTTTTTAGAGAGAGAATATGATGGTAATGACATTTTTCAATACATATGTGTAGTTCACTTGCTTATATTTATGAGTATTTAATAAATGATTTTATATACTTAATTCATTTTTCCTTAAACTTATGATATGGAACTTATATTGATGAGCATATAGTAAGCTATTCTTAATTCATTCTTCTTTTAACTTATCATATGGATGACTCTTTAACAATATAAAACACTAGACATGCACACACCGACCTAAATATATATATAAATGTAAATGATTAATTATGGATAAGAATGTTTTTTAAAACATATGGAAATGTAATCATCATGTTGAGAAGTCTTTCTATTTAATATACATAATTACTAAGTTATGTAAGGATAAATATAAGTAATTTATTTGTACAGATAAAATGTGTATGCATAATTAATGACACAATAATAAATATAATATGAACAACAAGAAATTTAAAATTTTATTTATATAGACTAAACATTAATAAAAAATAATGACCAAGCATGATAATATTAAGATATTATCACTAATCCAAAATAAGTTAAAGTGCATCAATAAGGTCAACCTGAAAAAAGGATTACAGTTTACTCATCTAGCCAATGGGTTATAGGAATACATGTCTCTATAATATTTTTATGGTGATCTTCCACCATCTTCCATCTCCTTAGTTCATCTTTGTTCACTAATTTCTATTATTTATATCTAAATTTTTATCACCAAATGATTGTACTAGCAAGATATAGCATAAAATCCCTATAGATAATATAATCATTGTGTTTTTAATTTTTTTAAAGAAACCCATCGCACCATGTTGCCAGTCTGGTATGTGGAATTTTCATCTTGAATTGGTTGTACCAACTTCCCTTGATTTTATTTACATGCTTCACATTAAATAATAGCCCACATTGTACATTTCCATGTGGTGCGATGACAAAAAATATATCACTTGCAGAGCCACAATTCAAAATATTCATTAATCTATAATGAACATATTTATAAGTCATGTATACCTTGACAACATCATGAAATCGACCATGATCTAATGAAACCACAACCTCTTCAACATGCATCTCTTGCAATGTTTGAATTGGATGTGTCTCCTTTGGATTTAGAGCCCGATATAATTTCATTATTTCATATATCCATTCTTTTCACATTGAGCAAATGCACATCCCTTACATCAACAGAAAATCCACAAAAGCATGCTTACTTTCTTATCTCAATGGAAAGACGTCAACAATGTCCTTACATAGAATAGAGCGTAATTCCTTTGTTTCAAGTATAGTTTCACAATACTAAGCTAATATATATTCACATTTCCAAGAACAACATTCCAAAAGACCCTGCATCATGAAGATTAAATTTATTTTTATATTGTGTGTACATGTTTTAAAATATATTATAAATCCCCCCTATGTAATAGATCAGTTGGAAATAGGGTGCACTACCAAGGAAATCCTTGTGACATAGCTAGTTCAAACCTCGACTAACATTGTGTGTCGTTCTTGGGGAAGTATGGGAATTCCTGGAATTTATAGTGGTAGTGGCCAGAATCAACCCTATGTCATGCAAATATGAACTTGACTTAGTTGTCGATCCTGCTAGACATATTGAAAAATTTATCTTCAATATTCACACCATAGTCTCGTACATATGCACCATCCTTGCTTATTTATGAACTTCATGGCCTAGATGCAATTTGCTCTAGTTAGCTACTTCAAAAGATTATTTGAGGTACACTACATCATGACTCATTTGGTACCTCCTAAGTTCATGTTTCACAAAAGCATTTGCACCATCATGTCCACATTTTCCCAGTGTCCTACTTCAAAAAAGATCTAAGTATGTTGAACTCATGTATCCTTATGAATCCAACTCAACCATTAAAAAGAACATGTTGATTTGAACATCCCCACACACCCATCAAACCAAATCAAGTATTTCATAAATGTTATTTTGTTTTTTTCTAAATGATCCATAGTTCAAACCAAAGCAATGTTGAAAAAATACAAAGTGTCATGCTCTCGATCGCCTCTGACATAAAAATGGTACTCCTTAGTCACATCACATGATTATGGAGTACTATCCCTACCATTAATGCTCACATGTTCATGTCTATACAATACATGCATGAATATAGACACCTAGATAGAATGATAGTACTTTCTTTCTATCTCTTTCTAGGGATAAAACATGTAATCCTTGACAAATTATACCACTTATAAGAATGTTCCCAAGCCAATTACCTTGTGAAACTGTCTGAATTGGGAAGATTCCCATATGGACCTATGAGAGTATTTAGAATATTTATAATTATGGTTTTGAAACTTTCCCATGAATTTTGAAACATGGATATTGTCTTCAAGCAATCAATCCTCTTAAATGCCACACTTGAAGAAAAGGCAAGTTCATAGTAACATACTTGTTGTTTGCCTCCATGTGATTGTGATATCTATCAATTTAGGGTGTGTGAGATCCATAAGAAAAATAATAGGAAAAAAATTATAACAAACTTCTTCCACCTACACAACTTTTAATAAAAAACACACTTTCGGGATTTCTTCTGTGTAATATCATTGAAATAAAATCACACATTGCGGGAGGAGGAGAGTTTCCTTTCCAATTCATTTTGAAAAACCTATGAATGTTTCATAATTGAGCCAAAATTCAATGTGATATTGACAACAACCAACGTTGTGGATTATGTTGGGCCTAATATACCACGGTTTCAATTTATCAAACATGTTAAAGGTAATATTGACATCATTTCTTGAAATTCCTTAAATTGTTTAACTTGCGTATTCTCCAAAACATGTTTACAATGCTCGTCATGCGTTCCTCTAGATAAACATAATCACAAAAAATGCTTCCGATTTAGTATAACATGAAAAATGGGTTTGCTAAAACTTTACCACTTTCTCTCTAATGCCTTTTGGTAGTCAAACTTAGTAGGGTTGGTTACAAATAAGGGACCAACAAATAGATTCATTATTTTCATCTATAAAAAACCTACTTGTTGTGTGCCTCCATAATGTTTGTATTGAAACATGAAACAATTTTGACATCCTTGTCACACTTTGACTTCTTGAAGTCCCTAGCATGACAAAAGCGATTATAATTTCCCTATGAGAACTTGGATATCAAGTTTTCTTAATTTCTCAACTAAAGAGAATGATTTTGATATGTTATTTAGTGTAATCGTATGTGCCTTTGTGTACAATTTAGCATCTCGAAACCCAACATCTTTGTTGCATGTTTTAATTTTGTGTGTGTTTTCCAATCTAAGTAAGATTTGAGCTTGTGTAATCATTGATTTTTCTCTGAAAAAATGACTCAATTATGTAATTGGCATACATTATCTAATTGTTCGATTTAGTAGGATTCGAGTCCCTATTAAATTATTCTCTTATATTTGTTGAAAGAAATGTAACTTCAGAAGATATTCTATTGTAATTTTATTGTATTCCTCCTTTTGAGATGTTATTCCTCCATTCAGAGATGTCCTTGATGTAATTGGTCATGTAAAATTCATGAGGTAAAACATCCGTTGTAATTCGGGACAATAGTAACTACAAAAGTATTTTATAAATGTTATTTTGAGTCTTCCTAGGTAGGTCAGCCCTAATTAGAGAACATGGATGACCTAGTTAGGTAATTGAGTCACTCAGTTGTTGAGTATAAATGAGGTGCCTCCCTCGTTTTACACACACTTCTCACTCAAACATTGCATAAGAGAGAGAGAGAGAGAGAGAGAGAGAGAGAGAGAGAGTGTGTGTGTCTACTATGGAAAGGGAGCTTCTATTCTTGTTCTTGGGGTCTTACACTGTACTTGGTCGAATTCTATATTGAGGAGGTTTTGCTGAATTTTATCCCCCATGAGGGTTTCCTAGGATAAATCTATGTGTTCTTTTGTGTGGTTGTGCTTGTCTTTCTTTTTGTGATCCTTTGCTTATGGTTATGATGTTATGATGCTAAATTTTTTAAGATCTTGTATAACCATCAAAATTATAATATGGTATCAGAGCCGCCTTGAAATACTTCTTTGTGTAGTTGAAACACTGCTACAACTGCAACTACTAGAGATTAGGTTTTCATGATTGAAAACCCTAGAAGGTAAAATCTAGTAATCTTGGAATTTTCGCTATAACTAGTGTTTGGTAAATGAGAAGGAGATGAAACTTAGAAATAACGAAGGTGAAATCTTGTTGTACCTTTTTTGCGAGTTTAAACCTCATATTTTCTATACTTTATGTTAGGGTGCACACCTCAACGGTCCTTAAGATGGGTAACTCCGCGGGTTTGACTCAAAATAGTCTTAGGGGTGTCGGGGGTTGAGTCAAAGTCTTCTATTGTAATAAACCCGCGGCTTAAGACCGGGGTTGAGGGTTTTGGGTGCCCATGGTATTGAATCCATGTTTTTGTAAACAGTGCGTTATAAATAGGCACTTGTGTAAATAAGAAAGGTTAGGTTTTATGATGTAAGAAAGATTAAGGCAAAGCTAAGGCTGATTTTGTAAGGAAAGGTTAAGTCCCAGCTGTGTGCGTGGACGACCTCTGCAGCTGTGTGCGCAGAGGGTTTTGTAAGAAGATTGAGAAAAGATCTGCAACTGTGTGCACAGAGGCCTGCTGCTATGTGCGCGGCTGTTAAGGATTAAAGGGATCTGCAGCTGAGTGCGCAGATCAAACTGTGGTTTTGTAGCAAGTTGAATAAAACATAGTTTGTGGACATAGCCCCTACACTGGGGGTGAACCACGTTATATTTGGTGTTGTGGTTTCTTGTGTTGTTTCTATTTCTGTTGTCTTTTATGCATTAATAACTGTATACATTTGATAACTTAGATCACTGCTAATAACAAGCTTCGTTGTGAATTCCCTGTAGTGGGTTAAGCAAGTCACGGTTGTTTATCTATCTGTGAAGTTGTATAAAAGTGAATGACAAAGCTGTGTAATTGTTGATTAATAAGTTTAGTAAAGGCTAAGGTACAGTAATATCCCTCTCTGCTTGCAGAAACCTGATTCTGCGGCACCCCATTGCTGTTTCGGGTGAGACTGAAACCTGTGCGCAGGTTGTTGCCGAAAGGGCCAACACAGTGGGTCTTTTGTTGGTGCGACACAAAAGGATTAAACTCGGGTCTGCCTTATTGCCCAACAAATTGGTTCCGTTGCTGGTTGAACTCAGTATCTGCTCAAGAGGGGTTTACGTCGTACCTCGAGGGCTATGTTCTGGAGGCCGTATGTGACGGAAATCGGTGATTGGTTTGCTGCGACTTATCTGCAATTCGCGCACCAAGAGAACACAAATCTGCGTTGTAGCGCACGTGACTTTTTACAAAGGTATGTTTTTTGTGATGCTTATGAAATTTTCTTTGGTAATATCCACATAGAGTTGCACCAGTGGTTGTTTAGGTTAACAGAAAGAAGGACGAACTGCTAAGCTCAACGGGTTCCCACGTGGACCCCCACAAGGGTCAATCTTGTGCAACACGTGAACAACGAGGTATCCCGCGCTGTTGATTTCTGGACGACGCGCACATTGGAAGCTTTCGTGACAGAGTTTGCCATTAACACAAGTACCTCCTTCAGCGAAGCTAAACGGGAGTTCTTCAAAGGTCCCCGTGGTAATTTTTTGAATTCATTAAGCTTGCGGATTAAAATACTATTGGCTGAAAAGGGTATATTGTGGTTTGAATCAGACTGCTAGCTTAGTCGTACTAACATATGTTTGCAAGTGATAATACCTTCGACGAGCAAAGTGGAAAAAGGTACAAAAGAGATTTTGACTCCTATTCCTTAGGTCAGGCTACCGTGTCTTCCCCCGTAAATTCTGAAGAGTCAGGCTCTAAAGAAATCCCTTCGCTTGGAAACCCTCCTGTCACCCCGCAGCGAAGCCCTGTTACCCCTGAAAGTCCATCGCAGTCTGACAGTCAACCAAGTCCAAGCATTCCGGCCACAGGCCAGTCTGTCCCTGTAAATCCCTCCCCATCAACGTCATGTCCCCCTCCCAGAACCACCATGGCCCACCTGGTTGATGACATTAAGCTCCCCATCTTCAAAGGCACGGGCTCAGAGGACCCCGAACAGTTCTGGTTTTTATGTGAAGCAGTATGGAATGCGAAGAAAATTACAGACCCAGATGTGAGAGCCGCGCAACTCATTACTTCTTTCTGGGATAGGGCTTTGACCTGGTTCATGAAGTTCTCCAGTACTCAGAGCCCTACGTTAGATGAGATTAAGGCAGCCATAACCAAAGAATTTAAAAAGCCTAAATCGGAATCGCAGAGCATCACCGAACTCAAAGAGATTCAACAGCGGTGCGGTGAATCTGTGTGGGACTTTGACCAGAGATTCAAAGTCCTCCTCGACCAAGTCAGCTTTACCATTAGTCCTGTGCAGCACAAGGAATGGTTTATCGCAGCATTATTACCACATATCCGAACTCCGCTCATGCAACAGAAGGTTGCTGACCAGCAAGAGGCTCTGGAAATCGCAATGAAGCTGGAGACTGCCCCCGTCGGAGATGATTTTGGTATTGCTCAAATCCAAGCGTAGCTAGCAGCGATGGCCCTGGAACTTCGCGAGATGAAGAAGGGAAAACCCGATCGCGAAGCGGTTTGGTGTACGCAATGTCGGACCGAAGGTCATGACAAGGAACGGTGCCCTCTGGTAAGCAAGTACCTGCATACAGGTGCGCCGGACCCATTTCCACCACAAGTCCTATATTGTGAGCTCTGTAGAACAACAGGTCAGCACCGACCCGAGAACTGTCACCTGCTGCAACGGTACGGACAGGGACCTAAGAACCCCTACTGTAATTTCTGCAAGTCCGTAGGTCATAATGAGGATGAGTGTCGCGCCTATGATGCCTATGGCGCAATGAAGGCCCCAGTAGTGATAGCTACGGTTACCAGGGGGGTGCCTCTGGTAGAGGTTCGTCTGGAGGCCGTGGTGGTATGGCCGGCAGAGGCCGAGGCCAGTTGGTATGTTACAATTGTAACCAAGCTGGGCATTTGGCTCGCGACTGTCGGAATCCCACTACGACATGTCGGTACTGCCGTGCGGTAGATCATGTGATTGAGCAGTGCCCGCAGCTCATAGCTAAGATTCAGGCACGACAGAGTGCCCCTACGCAGAATATCCAGATGATTTCAGTTGAGCCCAGACCTGCCGCACATATCAATGTTGTCACACGGAGTGGAGCTACGACACACCCATAGGATACAGAAATACAGCCCACCGACGCTCGGGTTCGTAAGGCTCCTGTGAAAATCCCAGCATTTGATATCACAAGAGAAAGAGAGACATTTATGGAGGTTAAGAAAGATTCTGCTGGTCCTAGCACATCCATTACACCTGTCCAACCTCAGCAACTATCTTCGCGGCCCCGGGAAGCCCCGCGGGATAATGTAAGTACCCTATCCTCCTTTTTACAGAGTTGCCTCAAATTTTTACGAGATCAGGATGCTCTGACTAAGCTACAGAAAGTCATTGCTTCCTGCGGACCTCCCCACAGTTCCGCTCAAGACAAAACTGTTCATAGAGTGAACAGAACCGGTAGGGAAATGAGATTGAATGCTCAGATAGGGGCATATAATCTGACTGATGTTATCTTGGACTTAGGGTCCGACGTAAATGTGTTAACTAAACAAACCTGGGAACACATGGGAAAACCCCCCCTCGCCTGGTCCCCTATCCAGTTGCGGCTAGCCAACCAGCAAAGGATTGTGCCTCTAGGATGTTTCCTGAGTGTCCAAACAGATATTGTCGGGGTCAGTACTGTCGTGGACTTCGAAGTAATTGAGATCATTGACGACAGTGACCCCTACCCAGCCCTGTTAGGAATTGAATGGGCAATGGAAAATGCTACAGTTATTAACCTAAAGAAGAGACAGATGATCTTCGAAGGGAAAGACGTGAGAGTCATCCTACCCTTGGATCCCTCACAAGGGGAACGGTACACGGAACCACTCCGACAAAAGGATCAGGATGATGTGGAGCCCATCTACACTATCACCGCGCAGGACAGAGGTTATGAGGATCCTCCTACCACAGGTTGGGAGTCTGGTAGCTCCTGTATGACCAACTCGGAGGATGACTTAGAGAGTGGGCAGAACCGATTATATGAGCTCCATGGACATAGCAGTACCAGACCTACTAAATCTCTCATATGGCTCAGCTCACAACCAAGCACTCTCCCTACTTTTGATGGTTCGACAGACCCTGACCCATTTATCGTACAATTTTCAGGTCAGATACCGGAGTCACAGAAAATGACTTCTCTGGAGTCAGCACTTAGAGTCACAGCAGCCAGATGGTGGAAGAGCCATAAGCCGCAGATTCCTAGCTGGGAATTCTGTCAGAGGCTCCTTCGGCTGAGATTTAAGGACCAGCCTGAGGAGGTGCGAAGCAAGTTTGATGGAAAATCTAGTCCACAAGCACATTTGGCGAACTGCTATGAGGCGTGGAGGTATGTACCTCAGAACGAATGGGCACATAGATTCATCCATACACTGGCACCGATAGCTCAGAACTGGTATGAGGAAGCTGAGCTCCGCCTCGATACTGTAAGTTGGGACTGTCTTGCCCATAGTTTTATACATACTTTTTCTACTATTGATGTCTTCCCAGCTCTAGACGCAGCTATCAGGATCATCCATACCAAGGTCTTTGATGACCGAGAACTAGTAGAACAGCGCCCGGATTGGACAGTGCAGGAAGCCCATGCACTAGAATGTTATAACTTCGCCATTGAGGAAGATGAGGACCCGCGCAATATCGCTATCCCTGAGTCAGAAGGACGCTGCGATGTGCAAGGACCAGCCATCGAAGCCCCGGAAGTAAATCAGCCCCTGAAGACACGCACAGTTAACATTGGATCCGAAGAACAGCCTAAGCTCGCCACAATCGGTGACTATTGGGATGATGAAATGGTCAGCAAGGTAACCCAGCTTCTCCACGAGTACCAAGATCTCTTTCCAACAAAGTTTTCTGAAATGAAGGGTATCTTGGGTGATATTGGCGTAATGAAGATCCCTTTGAAACCTGACGCAAAACCTGTGAAACAGCGGCCTTATAGATTGAATCCGAAGTATAAAGAAAAGGTTAAGGTGGAGCTAGATAAGATGCTCGCCGCAAGAATAATTGAGCCTGTTGAAGAATCTGAGTGGGCCAGTCCTATGGTGGTCCAGGAGAAGAAGACTAAGGGTGAAATCCGCATCTGTGTCGACCTCAGGAAATTAAATGATGCTTGTCTGCATGATCCCTTCCTACCCCCTTTACAGACGAAGTGCTCGACAATGTTGGAGGTCAAGAAATATACTCTTTCACTGATGGGTTTTCTGGCTACCATCAGATCCAAATTGCTCCCGAATACTGACATAAGACAACATTTGCTACTGAAATGGGATCCTTTCAGTATACTGTCATGCCCTTTGGGCTGAAGAATGCACCTGCTATATTTTCTAGAGTCGTCATCTCTGCGTTTAAGGAATATATACATAAATTCTTAGAAGTTTATTTTGATGATTGGACTATTTTTGGGCTAGTAAAAGACCACCTCACTAGTTTGAGACTTATGTTAAACAAGTGTAGACAGCACCAGATTGCTTTGAATCTAAAAAAGTGTATCTTTTGTGCCCCTTTTGGAATTCTCCTTGGTCATGTTGTCTGTAAGCAGGGATTGATGATGGATCCTGCGAAGATAGCTATTATTGTCAATCTACCACCCCCGAAGTCCGTCAAACAACTGCGCACAACACTCGGTCACACTGGTTACTACAAAAAGTTCATCCAAGGATATGCTCAAATTACCGCTCCGATGGAAAGGCAGTTGAAGAAAGATAATAAGTTCGAATGGACACCGGAGTGCCAAGAAAGCTTAGATATTTTGAAGAAAAAAATGGTCACTGCCCCTATTCTAGTATTTCCTTACCGGAACAAAGAATTTCATGTGCATGTCGACGCATCCTCCATTGCTCTAGGAGTGGTATTGGCTCAACCAGGCGCAGGTCAGATAGATCACCCTATTTCTTTTTCAGTAGAAAATTATCCACTGCAGAGAAAAATTATACTACAACTGAGCGGGAAGGCCTTGCTATGGTGTATGCACTACAGAAGTTTCGACATTATCTATTAGGCTCTCATTTTAAGATGTTTATTGACCATTCTGCTTTGAAATATTTGGTTAATAAGCCTGTGCTAGGAGCCAGAATATGCAGATGGCTGATTCTGTTCCAAGAATATGACTTCGAAATCATAGTTAAGCCTGGGAGACTGAACCTAGGACCTGACCACTTGTCGAGGCTCGAGTCGGGCGAAGAACCCACCAGTTTGGATGAGGGCCTCCTTGACGCGCAGCTGTTTGCCATCCAGATAATCGATGACTACTTCCAGGATATTGCTCAGTACTTGTCTACAGGGTTTCCACCTGTTGAAATGACAACACAACAGAAAAAGCAGCTGGTAGTGCGAGCAGCGGACTTCACCCTAATAGCCGGCCAGCTGTACAAGATGGGACCAGATGAAATACTGTGCAGGTGTGTTTTGGAGCATGAACGACCCCTGATTCTGGTCGAGGCCCATTCTGGCGCAGCAGGAGGTCATTATGCAGGGAAAGCTACCGCACAGAAGATTTTGACAACCGGCTTATGGTGGCCCACCGTTCACAAGGATGCACGAGAATATTGCCACAGCTGCGACGTCTGTCAGAGGACAGGCAAACCATCCCGGCGGGATGAAATGCCCCTAGTTCCACAGGTAACCTTACAAGCTTTTGAGAAATGGGCTATTGACTTTGTCGGCCCCATCAACCCCCCTATGAAGAAGTCTAGCGCGCGATATATTATTACAGCAACTGACTACCTTACCCGTTGGGTTGAAGCCCAACCGGTCAAGAACTGTAGCGCTGCTACAGCTGCGCAATTCATCTTCGATCACATCCTGTCCAGGTTCGGGTGTCCTCGCGTCCTTATGAGCGATCAAGGCTCACATTTCTTAAATAAAACTATTGCAGTGCTGCCTGAAGAATTTCAAGTATACCATCAGAAAAGTACAGCCTATCATCCACAAGCAAATGGGACTGTCGAAGCTTTTAATAAGATCCTGGACCATGCTTTGATTGGGACCTTCTCATTCCAGCAGTGCTATGGGCTTACAAAACTACTTGCAAAAAGTTGACAGGCCAAACACCTTTTCGATTGGTTTATGGGCAAGAAGCCGTCATGCCCATGGAATACATTGTTCCCAGCCTCAGAATATCTGCTTTCACCGAGATGGATGACCTAGCCATAATAACAGAGAGACTGAAACAGATATTAGAACTCGAGGAGGATAGATTTATTGCAGGTTTCCAGCAACAGGTGCAGAAAGCTCGAGAAAAAGCATGGCATGACAGACACATTAAGAAGAAACAATTCCAGCAGGGTGATCTTGTGCTCCTCTATGATAGCAAATTTATGAAGTTCCCTGGAAAGTTTAAGACACATTGGAAGGGACCGTATATAGTACAGAAAGTTACTGATGGGGGCGCAGTCCAACTAGCTAAGTTAAATGGAGAACTCTTTACTTCTATGATAAATGGGAGTCGTCTAAAGAAGTACAGGGATAGGCCAAGTCCTCAGAATTGAAGGTAGCACCAAGAAAGAAAATTCTACGTACCCAGCACAGCTGCTCGCCACACTGGAGAATGTCGTAATCTGAAGGATAAAGTATGGGAAGCCGAAGGTTGGTCAGGGACACAGGTTCATCCTGTGTCGAAGTGGAAACTGGTTGTTATGTCGTAGGTTGGAACTGTGTCGCAGCCTAGTATGAGATGGATGGGACAAAATACATTTGACGACGGCGGCACGTGAGCTACTCTTCATAACTGTAACTATGAGATTTCGGGAAAATCTCAGGCTGGGTGTGATGAGATTTATGGTATTCAAGCAGATTTGATGTCACTACTACACTATGATGACAGATTCTGTAACGAAATTCTATAAGTAAGCTACATTGGCTTGTGGCATCTTCCTCGAAGCACCTCTTGGAGTTTGCTCGACTGGAGCCATGACAAACAATTGTGAAGTCCAGGAGCTAGTACGAGAGTTCAGAGAGAGAGGTCTGTAGAACCTTCTGAGTAATCCGCCAGTACAGTCGTATTCGACTTAGGTACACAGGCAGGCAGAAGTTTGCTTTAAACCAGGCGAAGGCAGGCACAAATTTGCTCTAACATGGAGCCACGAAGGCCATAAGACCTCGCCAAACGACTCTGGTGAGCCCCACCCTGAAACCTTTCGACATAGCAGAACCATGGCAGCTGTGTGTCTTATGCAGCGTGGCACACAATTCCAGGGGACCCCAAGCTGTGGCTGGTTAAGTGTCACCAACCCGACCAAAGGATGGGGTTGCAGATGGATCCACAAGGCCTTACTCAGCATCAATATCAAGCAGCAGAACGAAGCAGGCAGCCGGCCACTAGCAGGAAGGACTCCAGGAACCAGCGCACAATGACTTCGCCAAGCAAATTTTACCACCAGCCGAGCAGTTAAGTGCCCCGGGACGGGACACTGGTGAGTCTTAGGGGCCTGTTAGGGCGCGCACCTCAACGGTCCTTAAGATGGGTAACTCCGCAGGTTTGACTCAAAATAGTCTTAGGGGTGTCGGGGGTTGAGTCAAAGTCTTCTATTGTAATAAACCCACGGCTTAAGACCAGGGTTGAGGGTTTTGGGTGCCCATGGTATTGAATCCATGTTTTTGTAAACAGTGCGTTATAAATAGGCACTTGTGTAAATAAGAAAGGTTAGGTTTTATGATGTAAGAAAGATTAAGGCAAAGCTAAGGCTGATTTTGTAAGGAAAGGTTAAGTCCCAGCTGTGTGCGTGGACGACCTCTGCAGCTGTGTGCGCAGAGGGTTTTGTAAGAAGATTGAGAAAAGATCTGCAGCTGTGTGCGCAGAGGCCTACTGCTGTGTGCGCGGCTGTTAAGGATTAAAGGGATCTGCAGCTGAGTGCGCAGATCAAACTGTGGTTTTGTAGCAAGTTGAATAAAACACAGTTTGTGGACGTATCCCCTACACTGGGGGTGAACCACGTTATATTTGGTGTTGTGGTTTCTTGTGTTGTTTCTATTTCTGTTGTCTTTTATGCATTAATAACTGTATACATTTGATAACTTAGATCACTGCTAATAACAAGCTTTGCTGTGAATTCCCTGTAGTGGGTTAAGCAAGTCACGGTTGTTTATCTCTGCGAAGTTGTATAAAAGCGAATGACAAAGCTGTGTAATTGTTGATTAATAAGTTTAGTAAAGGCTAAGGTACAGTAATATCTCTCTCTGCTTGCAGAAACCTGATTCTGCGGCACCCCATTGTTGTTTCGGGTGAGACTGCAACCAGTGCGCAGGTTGTTGCCGAAAGGGCCAACACAGTGGGTCTTTTCTTGGTGCGACACAAAAGGATTAAACCCGGGTCTGCCCTATTGCCCAACACTTTAGGAGATATGATCTCTCTAAATCAGAGTTCCAACCTCTTCCAAAATTCAGTCTTAAACAGGTGACCTAGGTAGAATTACTATATCTTTGGATAGGAATGTCCAAATCAAATTTCACAATACATTGCAAATAGCCTGAATGAAATGTAATTTCTATGGTGTGATTTTGAGACCCTAAAGTTGGAAAAGTGACACGTGGAAGTCTGCATAAGTTCGTTATACTGAACCAGTCTATAAACAGGTCACCTTGCGAAACTTAGCATGAGTTCCACTTGGTAAATCTAATACTGCTCTAACATGTTGGGTTGGAAATAAGACATATCAAGATATCGCTGGACGAAGATTGAGACCTTTAGGAGTGGTAATTTTAGAGATACACCATAATTAATATCATGAAATTCTGTAGAATAAATTGAAGAAACTAGGGCTTCCTGTTTCGAGCACTTCCCTCCATAGATCAACTAAAAAAGGAGGACCATTCAACTCACCCTAGGAGGGCACACCTTTCTATAAAGAGAGTTTCTCATTATGTGTATTTTCAAATTTTGACCTAAAACTACTGCCGGGAAATTAACTAGGGCATAAGATATTTTATAGTTCCTTCCACGGTTTTGGAAAAAAGAGTATGTTTCCCAGCTTGCCTTGAGGATGCACATCTTTCTATCCATTCATATTTGAAATTCACCTAGGTTGAAAAATTAGGGTTTCACTATCAAACCCTAGGTCCACTAGAAGGACTCTTCCAAAAAATCATTGAAGCAAGTACCAAATGAAGCAATATCATTGGTGAGTTCTATTCTCTTTATTTCCACTTAAGGTTCTCATTTTAATCATGATGACAAATAGTACCAATATTAAGGACAATCTTGAAGGACTTGAGAACTTCCGCAAATGGAAGTATAGAGTGCTTCTCATACAAAATAACATGACTTAGAAGACCATGTCAAAGGAGAAGCTACCGATCTAGAGGGAGATTAGGAAAAATCCAAGCACAAGAAGGAATTAGTCAAAGCAAAGAGGAGTATTTCCATCTCCATTGCATCTCACATGTATCATCCTTAAATACTCCCAAGGAGATGTTCGATGAACTGACCAACTTGTACGAAGGAAAGAACATCAACAAGAAGATGATATTGAGAACTCAACTCAAGGATGTGAATATGCATATGCCATAAAGAATTCAATCCCACTTCATATGGGTCTCTCAGATCAAGGAGCAATTGGAATCCATTGAAGACAATGTTGAAGAAGTAGGAGTAGAAATGACGATCTTGAATGGTCTCCCAAGTTCATGGGAATCTTTCATTCAAGTGATTTGTTTTAGAAGGAAGCTTACCAATCGAGGATTGCATGTAATAAGAAGCTCAACTTATGGAAAGAAAAGAAAGTATGGGTGAAGATAGCTATTAAGCCCTAACATCTCATACCAAGAAGAGAAAGCACAAGAAGGAAGAACATTCTCACAAGAAGAAAATGATTTCAGAAGAAGGACCTCTCACAGCTCAGATGTTTCACTTGTGATGAGAAAGGACACTTTACAAAAGAATTGAATGATACTATGATCGAGGAGTATCAATCAATCATGTAGAAAGATGTCTAAGATATGGTTCTAAACCCTGAAGGTAAGTTTCTAGTGTCTTCCAAGAGGATCTACTAGATCGAGCATGCAACAGATGGCAGAATCGGGAGATTCAAAGCAAGGTTCATGGTTTCTCTTAGAAAGAGGGAGTCAATTGTGGTGAAATGTTTCTCTGGTGATCAAACACACCTTTCCAGTGGTGGATATTACACTAGACAATTGGTGTAATCAAAGTAGAAGGGAAAATCAATCTCCAGGATTTGGGACTCTCTAAAGAAAACCACCTATGCGTAGAAGTTCTTGTACTAGCTCAAAAGGCACCCATGGGATAACATATACAGTTACATGAGGATTAACTAGAGTGATGGAGATCCCAACCTTTACTACAAGGTTGAAGATAGAATCCTAGAAATGATGAGAAGCTCAGAGATGGGTGCAAGAGAAACTTGCAACAAAATTCTAGATGGAGGATCTTGATATTCAGTGACCTTGAGAGGTGACATACATGGATACACAGAATATTAGTAGTAGAGGAGGCCACCTATCACTCCAGTGAATAATTTCCTGATGTAGAGAGTACAAGATGCAGAGGGAGGATGGTGATCCACTTCAGAGGGAGTGATTGCAATAGATCTTATAGTTCAAGAAACTTGACATAATTCTTGGGATTAGAGGTATGGCGAAATCCATAGGAGATTTTCCTTATACGAGGAAAATATGTCGTCAAGACCTTGAAGGGGTTCGAGATGTTGGTATATAACTACACTGATGGCATCTAACTTGAAGTTGATATGTAATTTTACTTCAAAGATAGAGCCACAGTCTACAGGAATATGATCGATTCATTGATGTACTTGACGAACACGAGCCCAGATATTTTCTTTGCGCCAGTACATGGTGGAGAGAAGATGTGTTCACATGGTTGCGACACCTGAAGGATACAGTTGAGGATGGACTCAAATATGCAAGAGATCAAAGGATATACCAGTAAGGGTATGACTAAATCCAATTTGGATGGTAGTGCTATAAATAGGAAAAGAACTTTAGGTTGTTCCTTCAGTATGGCATGATTTCTTGGTTAAGAAATAAGCAAATGAACATAGCACTAATTATAACCGAGGAAGATTATATTTCAACTTGTTTAGAAATTTTTGAGGCAATATGGTTTTGGAAGATACTTTTTGGATTGATCAATGACAACTTGTGTGTATTGTGACAACTAGAGTAGATTGAAGCACATGAAGAAGACCTTGAAGCTACTAGAGTCAATGTCACTTCTATATGACATCATTGAAGCAAAATCTTCATTCATGAAGAACTATCTAAGAAAAAATCAAGGGAATATTCCTCAAGTTATGAGGAATATGTATTTTGATCCAGAAGAATTATACTGATGAAGACGAAGGTAATGCTCTTATCCATTTCAGCGTTGGATAAGAAGGGATTCATTTGTAGGACACACATATTCAACACCAATACATAGTTCCATGTTATATATACATAGTTCTTAGTATTTCCGATCATGAGTAAGATATGCACAGGTCCTCAGAATCAAACAATGAAGTAGAGCATGTTTTCAGAGACTCCGTTAGTTCACGCAAGGAGACAGAGATCAAGAGAGTGTACCAAACAAACAAAGATAGGTATTTGAATTGTCATGTCCTATATATATAGTTGCTTAAATGATATTGTAGATATGTTCCTAGATTTATGAAGTGTATTATGCATGTTAGATTATTTGCATTTGTGAACAGTTTACTACTAATATACATGTGATGGGTAAGTGGCTTATGGTGTTGTACAACATTCCATTTCCACTTCTCATCATGGAAGAATTTTTTGATGGTTACAACTGTTCTAGGAATTCGAATTCGAAGTCGTCGTTAGACCAGGAAAACTAAATGTCAAACCTGACCACTTGTCAAGAATCAACATGGGGGAGGAGCTGACAGGAGTCAAAGATGACCTGCCGGATGCACACTTATTCTGAATAGAAGTTGTTCCAGCAGAATTGGAAGAAATAGCTCAATTCTTGGAAAATGGTCAAGAACTAGAGGGCATGAGCACGAAAAAGAAACAAATCTTAGCCATGAAAGATGCACCATACAGCCTCATAAATGGATTTTTATATAAAATGGGCTTAGACGACATCCTCCGGTGATGTGTATTAAAACACGAAAGAGAGAATATTATGCACGAAGCACACTATGGACCGATGGGAGGACATTTCCAAGCAGAAACAACTGCCAAGAAAATCCAACAGTCAGGGCTATGGTGGCTGACACTGTACAAGGACCGTGAGAAGTTTGTTAGCCAATGCGACCGATGCCAAGGACTGGGTCGACCTTTTCCTAGTATAGAAATTCCCTTGATATCAGTAAACCCAAGTCTGATATTTGATATTTGGGTCATCGACTTCATAGGACCATTCCCAATACCTGCAAAAAGAATAAGTGTGAGGTATATAATAACTGCAGTAGAATATGTAACCAAATGGGCAGAGGAAGAACCTGTTGAAACCTGTTCCAACAAGGTAGCTGCTAAGATTATCTATGAAAACATAATTACTAGATTTGGATGTCCAATAACCTTAATCAGTGACCAAGGGCCACACTTCATTAACAAAACCATCAAAGCACTGACAGACCAGTTCAAAATTGACCACCAACGAAGTACAGCTTATCACCCTCATTCGAATGGAGAAATAGAGGCATTTAACAAAACACTAACAAAGGGTCTAACAAAAATTTGCAATACCGACAAGGATGACTGGGACGATAAAATCCCTGCAGTGCTATGGGCTTACACGACAACATACAAACGATCAACATACCAAACATCGTTTCGACTTGTCTATGGACAAGAAGCCGTCGTCCCACTACATTTTCGACAACAAACACCTATGATAGCAGATATCTTACACATCGATGTCGAAGAAGGAAGGAAGGACTGACTGATGCAACTAGGAAAACTATAAGAACATTGACTACTCACTATACAACATCAAGAAATCCAAAAACAACAGCAGAAGGCTTGGCATGATAGAAACATTCAAAACAAAAATTTGTCAATCGGAGATCTTACTCTACTGTATAATAGTCGAGTAAAAGGGAAACCTAAAAATTTACACACATAATGGATGGACCTTACATTGTCGAAGAGATTCATTCCAATGAATCAGTACGACTAAGGACATTACAAGGCATAGTATTTCAGAAACTTGTTGATGGTACCCAACTAAAACAATACCAAAACTAAGTAATTTGAAAAATAATAATAATAATAATAACGACCATAACTGTTCAGAAGAACCTATAAAAATCTTAAAAACCCAAAAACAACAAAAAGAGCCATCAATCATAAAGCCAAAATGACAGGAAAATTCGAAAGACACAGTAGACCGCACTTCGACAACCGACATCCCTACCATCGACATGCCATCATCGACCACCCTCAGGATCGACATCAACAAACGACTCCAAAGGTCAAATCATGCCTTTATGACTACGGTCAGAAGGAGCGCCAAATCCAGAATACATTAAACGCGACCTCAATCCACTGTCTTGGACCATCATTTCCGCCATCAATACCTTCATCAACAAGTTCACCACTCGCTCCACCTATAAATACTACGTCAGAAAAAGATTCCTTACCGTGTTTCGAAGAAATAGAGCAACCAAGTATTCAAAAATTTGAGAGCAAAAACCTTGTGAAGAAAGCCGACCAAGAGACCAACAAAATGGCCCCAAAGCAAACCAGAGCCGCAGCTGCCGAAACAAAAGAACTATAATCCACCGAAACCCCACTCATGAGAAGATTAAGAAACATTAAAAATGCAAAGGTACAGGAAAATTCATGGGCAAAGACCTGGGAAGAAATCAAACAATGGGCCTGTGTAGATAAGAAAATGACACAGGAAGCAGAGAAAATAAGTTGCAGTACCATTATGAGTTACATGAATACAACTTTCATGACGAGTTTCAGGGGGACAAAAGAAACTGCTGTAAAATTTATCATCAGCCGGTAACACAATGGCAAATTCTACTTCGACAGACTAGTAGAAATTTTCGGCGAGGTCATATACAAGATTACCGGTCTTTCAACCCAGGGTAAACCTGTTCCTATCGGCATAAAAGACAAATTAGTAGAACGACTAGCATGGACATCATCAGGGAAGAACTCGAAAGGGATAATGATCAGTCAAATACAAGCCCAAACACTGCAGATAGTTGTCAAAATCATAGCGATGGGACTCACCCCCACAGGCAGGGTGAGTGATCTGAAGCTAGAAATGTTGGAAGCAGTCAACACAATAGGAGACACAGGGAAAATTTACCGTTGGGCTCAGTATGTCACTGACATGCTCAAGACTATATGTGAAAAATGCCAAGAGTCGGTTGGAATTATCATGTTCCCATCACTGATAATTTGGATAGCCATGTACCACTTATGTCCAGTCAGAGATAAGCAGTTCCTCGAACCATGCAAATATCACATGTGGCGGTTCAAACCATTTTCACAAAAAGGAACTCTGAAAGAACTAGCAAATGGCAAAGTATTGTTGGAAAATTGGTTTCAGACTCTAGAAGTCCAGACAACTAGATGGAGGGTGCCTTAGAACATCCTAAGAAGTCTACCAAAAACAACACACATTCAACTAGAGCTCGACCACACTCTAGTCTGTTACATGCAAGGGGTGAAAGCAAAGGCAAAACCACTCGACTATTACCCTTCAGCCAATGAGATTTTACAAGAGCTAGCTTGATAATCCAATACCAAGCTATCGATACCGGCAAGGGCCAAAGAAACAAATCAGCCTATTGAGGAACCCTTGACTGACCAGGAAAAAGAGGAGGATTATGAACTTCGTCTATATATCAGTACCTTCATGTCAGAGGCTATACTGACAGAGGATACCAACAAGCTCCAACTGATGACTGTTCCCCAACCTCTCCAAATCGAAAGCGCACCATACCGATAGAACAAAGTATCATCATGACTCATCAACAGGAGGGAGGAGAAGAGCAGATAGAAGAAGAGATTGAATCGGATAATCCAGAGTATGCTATGATGAAACAAAATTTAAAGAAAATAGAAAAGGAAATAACATCCTCAAGGAAAAAAGAAAATCAGGAAAAAGGGAAGGGGAAGCGTAAACTTATACTTTCAGAGTCAAAAGATGAAGAACAACTGCTGGCTACTCCTCTCGACATCATAGAAGATGTGGCAGCAAATAAAATATCAGTCGAGATACAGTTCAAACAGTTCATCAACTCGAGAGAGAAACAAGGCAGACTGAAAAAGGTAAAAGCTACAAACCCTTCAGTCGATGAGGATATTGTTGATTTTGTTTCCACACCCCCACTCCCATCCCCAACCCAGATCACACAAGAAGATATCCCACAGCCACTCACCATCAGCCCTGTCGATATCTGTAAAAATGCTATGCCGGAGATGTTAAAAGAACAGCTCAACCACGATGGCGATTTCCAGGCATTCATTGAAAAACTCCCCAAATTATTCACCTCTGCTCAGAAAATTACCACCAAATCTTCGTTAATCGAGTCTAGCTCAGCACACCAGACTTTATCACAACAAATCGGCCATATACCTCAGTAACCAAGAACTGTTGGAAGTATCAAATCCACATTCTTAAGGAACCCAAACAAGACCTCTCAAATTGTCGCAAGATGCACTTCATCTATTAACCTATCAAGCATTAACCATCCTCCACCACCCAATGAACGAGTGGGAGACTTGGAAGAAAATGACTAGGAAGATATATTAACAATCAACCAAGTGATCGACAACCTATTCTCTGACGACCCAGCCAATTCACCACCAGAAGTCGAAGATCCCCCGTCGATTGAAAATATCCCAACCACACCACTCACACCAGACCACTCACCTTCTCCATCACCACTCCCTAATATAGAACTGTTGACAAACCCTGAACCACCAGCTTCAAACCCATCAAATACACACCAAGCTACAAGCTCTACCCAAGAAGCTCAGACAAAAATTCCCCCAACCAATGAAGCTTAGCCTAACGAAGATCGGCAGCCGAGAAATCAGCTGCCTGAAAATCAACCACAAGCAGAACAACAGGCAGACCAGCATAGACACAAAAGGAAGAGAAAATACAAAAAGAAAAAGGAACACCACAAAGAACAAAGGCCGACAGTGATCCACCTCAACCAACTAGGATCGACTATTGTAGTCAACATAGCGAAATTAAGAGATGTAGATTTGGGTCAACTCTTAGAATCCTTCGCCACAGAAGTAGCAACAAGAAGCCAGACTAGACAAGAGCAGCTCAACAACACTAAGAAAGAGCAAATTGAATTTCTGTCAAATTGCAGAAATTTAATTCAATAGCCATACCAGAACCATTAGAGGCCGACATCGACAAGCCACTAGAGAAAGTGTATCAGCTATTTGAAACTGTGGTGTCGACCTTACAAGCACACCTACAAAATACAAAAGAAGATCGAAAACAAGAAACATTCAGATTATTAAGGCAGCAATATACATCATTCTCTGAAGCTCATAAGGTACTGCAGGACCACTTGGAAGAGTCTATCATTACAGAAGTACTCCGTAATTGGCCCACCTACTACGAGCAAGTATTTTAGCAGACCCGCCAGACTCATGAACAAATCCAAGCACTAGAAAAGAGGCGAGATCGTGAAGAAACAATGAGGAGTACAATACAAGACCAGATTGTATTGGAAACAACCAAAATACAGAAACTAGAAAAACGGGCACATCAGTGGGTACATCAAGCACTACCAAGCCTCCACAGACTGGACACAATTTTCCCATAGATGAAGAGACTATTGGATATAGAAGAAGAAAAGGCTCAAATTATGGGGCCCGACATGGAAAGCATCACAGATATTTCCATCCAGGAGAAAATGTCGACTATGTCAAGCATCACAACCTTGACTATCGATATCCAGAAAGTGCTACAGAATTGGACAGAGTTTCAGCATCAACTTGCCATTATAGCAGAAGCCATTGTGGAAGTATGTGTGCGAAAACGACCAACCATCCAACTACATAGTCCATGAAGAAAAACTAAAGAGTAACTACCTCAGACAGTGCAGTGCTAAGTACCTCCCCTGTTTCTTTGGGACGAAGAAAGATTTTGTTCCTGGGGGAGATGTTGGAGGAGCTAGTCAGTGAGTCGACTAGTCAAATAGCGGACTAATCAGAGATTAAGTCGGCCGCGTAAAGTCATGTCAGTTGACCGAACTGACAGGTAGTTACTTGTAACCATTTGTAATCATATATATTAGGTTGTTGAGCCAGATGAGAACTCGGTTCAGTTTGGATATATGTATGGACCGTCATGTAATATTATGATATAATCTGTTACTTCCTTATCTATTCCGGTATCTTGTGTCTGTGATGTTTATATTTTTCTGTGTGTATTATTGGTAACCCTATGTGATCTGTGAGATTACAACACTAAGCCTCTATCTCGTGTAAATTTTGAATACTTTCGAGACAATCTTGGTGTAGTTTGAAAGGAACTCCCTCGAAAGAGGGAGTGATGATGAGGATGTGGATGTGGTGCCTGTTGCAGTGGTGTGCCAACTCAGTCTAGGATTGGTATGTCATCTTAATAAGGCATGGTTGATCCCATTACGATTGGTATATCAGTACCAAAAAGGCTTGTTTGATCCTAGGGATATTAGTATGTCTGTTTAGTCTTGTTTGGCACAAAAGGTTTAGTAAGTCAGACAAGGCTTGTTTGGTATGTAGGTAGATCAATATGTATGGCTAGGCTTGTTTGGTTCAAAAGGATTAGTAATCCAGACAATGCTAGTTGGGTCTACTAGAGTTCCCACAGTGGTGTTGCTTCAGATGATTCCAACACTCTATGTTGATGATGTGGTTGTGGTTCCAACACTCTATGTTGATGATGTTTTTGTGGTTTCAACACTCTGTGTTGATGATGTGTTTGTGGTCCCAACACTTTGTGCTGATGATGTTGATGTGGTTGTGGTCCCAACATATTATGTTGATGATGTTTATGTAGTTGTGGTCCCAACACTCTATGTTGTTGGTGATGATGATGTTGTTTCTCAAGAATTTCTATGTTGTTGCTGATGATGATGTGGCTACAACATTGATATGTTGATGATGATGGTGGTGTCTTAGCATTTTATGCTAATGATGATGATATTGTTTCAACATCTCTATGTTGATGATGATCTAGCATTTATTTATTGATGATGTTGTTTTTAGCACTAACATGCTAATGATGTTGTTATTGTTCCAGTATTCACATACTAATGATGTTGCAGATGATGATGATGTTCCAGTATTCACATATTGATGAGGTTGCAGATGATGGTGATGTCTTAGTATTCACATATTGATGATGTTGTAGATGATGAAGATGTTCCAGTATTTACATACTGATGTTGCAGATGATGATGATGTCCCAGTATTCACATGCTAATGTTGCAGATGATGAAGATGTTCCAATATTCACATACTGTTGTTACAGATGATGATGATGTCCAAGTATTCACAAAATGGTGTTGTAGATGATGATGATGTTCCAGTATTCACATACCAATGTTGCAGATGATGATGATGTCTTAGTATTCACATATTGATGTTGCATATTATGATGGTGTTCCGCAATTATGTTGTTTCGTGATGATGATGTTCGACGATGATGATGTTTTGTGATGATGGTGTTCCACAATGATGATGTTTTGTGATGATGATGTTCTAAGATGATGATGTTCCACGATGATGATGTTCCATGATGATGATGTTTTTCGATGATGATGTTTTGTGATGATGATGTTCCGTGATAATGATGTGCGATGAAAATGATCCTTATGATTTTGTTGTTACAAAACTTCCTATGACATATAGATTCACTAGTCAGTTGTACAAATGTTGTTGTGGTTGTTGTCGATGATGTAGAATATATTCCTTATTGATAGGGAGTGTTGAAAGAAATGTAACTTCAAAAGATATTGTATTGTACTTTTATTGTATTCCTCCTTTGGATATGTTATTCCTCCTTTGGAGATGTTATTCCTCCATTCGGAGATGTCCTTGATGTAATTGGTCATGTAAAAGTCAGGAGGTAAAATTTTTGTAGTAATTAGTGAGAATAATGCCCACAAAAGTATTTTATAAATGTTATTTTAAGTCTTCCTAGGTAGGTCATCCCTAATTAGAGAACCTGGATGACCTAGTTTGGTAATTGAGTCACTCACTTGTTGAGTATAAATAATTGAGGCACCTCCCTCATTATACACACACTTCTGACTCAAACATTGTGCAAGAGAGAAAGAGAGAGAGAGGAATTCTAATGCAAAAAGGGAGCTTATATTCTTGTTCTTGGGGTATTACACTATTTGCTCGAATTATGTATCAAGGAAGTTTTGCTGGGTTTTGTTCCCCATGAGCGTTTCCCTAGATAAATCTATGTGTTCTTTTGTGTGGTTGTGCTTGTTTTTCTTTTAGTGATCCTTTTCTTATATTTATGATGCTATTTTTTTAAAATCTTGTATAACCATCAAAATTCTAACAGTGTTTTCATCTAATATTTCTAAATTGTCTCCATCCCCTTCAAAACTAGTATAACTCATAGTTATTCTTGAAAATCAAGACATGATAAGGTCCTATAGTGACTAATTAGATTATAATATATCTATATAGTCCAATCAATTTGTCAATTTATTGTTAGAAACTTCCACATACCATGACCCTTAATTTCGCTAAAATGATAGCAAATTAGGGTTCATTGGTGTTGAACATAACAAAAGAAGTACTAGTCTGGCGAAAATATATAATAATCATATCAAAATAATTATTAAGAAAATATATAATGAATAGAACTAATTGCCTTATTATGCTTGAGTTTCATAGTCCCACTATTGTCAACTATTAAGAAAAACTATCCCTTACTAAACCATGGATGTCCCTCATTGACAATGGGTGACCTAGATAATTCAACAATTTACTTTGTTGAGTTATCACGTCACTTAAAAATTCTAAATATTTTGCTTCACTTGTTGTATGCTATTATGAGAGGTGATTTGATACTACTTGGAAACTTAAATGCTTGATTTGTTGTAAAAACTAAAGGACATCCACTCCAATTATTCAATGCTTATTTTCATGAGACTATTGTTGAAGGGTGATGTATATAAGATGTTTTGATCCATATTTACTTTACTACGGGAGGGTAATACTACGAAACAAAGAAGGTGACCCATACACAAACCTTGAGTAACTTAGTCATATAAGTTTAAATTTTAGGCTTATATACATTTTTTTATTGATGATACATATTCATGTTTGGAATTCAATTGTTCCTAGACACATATTATTTTTATCAATGATACTAAAAGACCTAATCCTCGAGTCTAGGTTTGAGTCTCCTCCTTTGTCACTGTGAGAGTGAGAAAACAAGAAACACAAATTTGTATAATCATATATGTTATTGCTTAGTTGATCTCCTATTTTTGCATCAATCACAACTTCCCTAACCTCATAATATCACCAAATGTCCTCGAAGTAGAGTTAGCAAGTTTCTATCAATTCTATGTCGACCATAATTTGGTGAGATTAGAGATCACACTATGATTTTGCACAAGGGGGGGGGGGGTCCATATGTGGGAAGTGATTTGAGAGGCTATGATGAGACCAAGAGGATTGGTGCACTTGACGACATTATTCTTTCCACCAACATTATTTGTCATTTTGTGTGGTGTTGGGACAATGGGTGCTATAACAAGATCTAGAGTCGTCAATAAGGAGATATGGGGAGGAGTTATAGGATGAAATATTATATGAATTGAGTATGTTGAGCAGAAATATTGATTGAGAGTTGGGAGGTACCATACTTAGGTACCTCAAGGGTGATTACCAAAAGAGTCATTGTAGTCATGATTGGAGTCTCAGTTACTCGGAATGTTGCAGGGTACCCTTGGAATCCCCCTCCCTTGTTATCCACTTTCTCCCTTATGAGGTCACCCCGTTGCAGTCATACTTAGTATGAACACCCCACTCCCTATCCCCCTACCTATGTATCCCTCCCTCGAGATCAGTTTCATATGCTTCTAGGTCATCCCTTCCATCATACTCTGAACAAAGGAAGTTTCAGTCCCATTGCTCATTTAATCTCGTATCCCTATCTCGAGTCTCAACTCATCCATCATGTTCTAGTTACATTGTGTTTGTACACCCTGAGCTCCTATCAAGGATCCATTATTGTCTTAGTAGTTGCAGGTATTCCTTTGTCTACATCAACACATGTATTCCAGAGGATAGACCGAGAGGTCCATGTACCTTGGCCTCACCACCATCATCGGTGAGTTCCTACGAACCATTTGGAAGGGAAAATTTATTTCCATTTTTGGTGGTTGCTTCTCACATGCTCGACATTAGCTCCTTATTTGCACCGTTGAGATTCATACATGGTTTTGGTCCCGTTATTACTTGGTCAAAGAAACCGTATGTCCTTTAACTCTAGCATATTGGTGAATCACTATGGACCCATTGATTCTTATGTTCTGTAGGGTATCTGGGCTGCGTTGGAGGCAATATTCAGAATCCCTTATGCTTCCCAAACCATCCAATCATTTCTAGTTTCACTTCCTCAGATCAGTAGTCATTTGGACCACCCTTTTAGTCCATGTATCAGTCCTCATTGGACCAATATGATGTATTCACCAGTTCTTTTGTATTATTTAGGTCCCCATCTAGACCTCACCATTTATGTATATTGACACATTGATACAAGAATTGGTATGTCCACCTCATTTATATATTTTTATTATACACACCTCATCCATATTGAGTGTTGTATTTGCATATATAGCCCTTCCAGCCTCAATAACGCTTTTATTCTCTACTTCGGCAGAGTCTTTGGCTCTCTACACTCTGGTCACACTCCCACTTTGGAAAAATAAGTCCTCTGATGTATATCAGTCATATGATTAGCTCCTATCCTCACACATTAGGGGGCAATATGTTAACACCCAAAATTTGATCATACATCATAAAGTACTTACCATATTCCACATGACCCTTTTTCATATTCAAAACTTACCATATAATCCCTCATGCACCCAAGAATCACAAATACCATAATTTATAGACCCATTGTTGTAAAAATAGAATTATCCCACCAAATTAGGGATTAATGTCCACATTAAGACACAAATCCACAAAATAAGGGAAATCCATACCAAAAACTAGATCCTGCGTATATTCAAATCTTACTGATGGTAAAGGAAAAAACACTATGTTATAAAAAAAACTAAAGCTCAAATATTTTCCTACAAATATAGCATGGAGGATCCGTTCCCCCGTCTCTCCATTGTTGCATCGTTACCCTGTCGAAATTCCCACTGAAGCTTGTAACCCTTTATTACCTTTCACCACTTCATTTCGATTGAGCTTAGAAACCTTTATGACCTCATGCGGAACACACCAGACTTTGCGGACATAGGATAACAACACTCACAGTCAGATACAAGGGCCCATTTATCTAAGGTATTCTCCAACCATGTAATGTCCAAAATCTCTTAATAAGAAGGTTTCATTTCATGCATTTTCTCTTGTGTGTAAAAAGAAAAATAATTTACTATTAATATTTACTATTACTGACATTTACTTCCTCATTATTTATTGCTTGCATGCTATAACATTTTGGTCCACTTCCTATGCTTTTCTTAGCATAATTTAAAATTTACTTGTCGTTACCTGTTTTTACCACTTCCTCTCACACACTTGAGCCACAGGAACAAGTTTTTCTTGATCTTCCTACCTTGGCTTCACTAAGACAAAAGCACCCACATTTTCACATGTGTGAATGTGAAAGCACTCACAACATTATTGATATATTTCTTCAACTAGATGACCTAAAGACTCTCCAATTAGATGTATCGAAGGTTCATAAATGGGTTGACCCATAATTCATTCACGTTGTTCTCTCAATTCATTATTCTACCCATATTTGTCTCTTTATTTCTCTATCCATGGGGTCTTCACTCAGTTAAATTGTGCCATATCACCTTCATTGATGGGATATTAAATAATAGCCCTAATTTCACTAGATATTGATAAATACCTACCAAAATCATTTATTGAGCCCCCCTTCCAATACTTATTTCAAATTAAAATACCTTATTTTTATTAGATATTCCCTACTTTTACTAGATACCCCTTTTTATGCCCCATGATACTTATAAACCCCTCATACCCTACTCCCCCCACTAAATACCTACAACATATCGACCTTATTCTTCACAATTTAAAAAACCCCTTTATGAACTAATGTGATAAGATATTGGTCAATGAGATGAATCCCATATGTCTCTATGCTTCTCTCATACTCAATTTTTTTCAACTCGTTGGTGATCATATTTCCTACCACTTTTTTCATATTTCCCATCTTGATTGTTGATTAATTCTTTCTTTGAAGTGTCTTTTTCCCGATGCTAATTTATGTTGGTTTACATGCAATTTTATTTATTTATAATCAAGAAACAGTCAAAACTACCAACAAAAAAACAGAATTGTCGAGTATTTGTAGGACAATATTAGGTTTGCAGTAGCTTGATAGAGCTATAAAGCTTCATCGAGATATTTGTTTAACCTAATAAATACATCGATCAAGGGTTTAATTAACCCTATATCGAGTTATTTCAAAATATTTGTTAAGCCCTCAATCGAGTTTTTTTTAAATACTTTGATAAATCTATATCACTTGATTGAGGGATTAAAGTCGTGTTTTCCATCCCTCATGATACATGGTTTTTTGTAGTTGCAACTTCCAAGGGGTGATGCCCATATATTTCATTCATCTTAGGTGGTAGAGTTAAAGCCAATGTATTGCTCTTGATGAATCCTCTATACAATGGCATATCGTTTTCACACTTTTGATTTCATAAATAATATTGTGTATCTAATTCTTTTAAAAACTATATCGATTTTTGTTTTCTATAGTTTCAAAGGTGTTAAAAGAAAAACAACAACATAAAAAATACACAACCGAAAATTTATTAAGGAAAATATGTGTGATTTCCATGGATGTTTTCTCTTCAAAATGGTATTTTTGCTTTTTCAATTTATGTAAATATTTCGAAGAAAAGTTGACAAGAACAACTAGATGTATACAACATGATTCAAATATTAATTGGTAAACTTCGGGGAAAAAGTGGGTCATACTATGTTTTGTGTAGATCATACTCATACATATATATTTTTTAAAATTGTGCATTGATCATTGAATTAGCTGACGGGAACAAAAGTCACTTGCTAATTTTTCCTGAAATTTGTAAGGACAAACATTTAATGAAATACAAATTTGACACATTTAATTATATTAATATTTTTTGAAATAAATCTCATTTGAAAAAACAACACATTTATCTAGATTTTTACTACATATCAAAATTCACAAGACACACATGAGCCTTGAGGGATTCAATGTAAAAAAGATATAAAATGTCAAATTTTCATCACCACATTTCATGAAGAGGTGCTACACATTTTCATGGAGTTGCCCAATAACTTAAACTGAAAAAAAATTATACAAAGAACATAGAAATCAAAACAATAGCATATTATGCCACCTAGGTATCCTTGCTAAAATCCTCATTGGTCCATAGGGAAAGTGTATTCTCCAATGACCACCAATTCTAGACTCTAGTGTGCAATAGTGATGATTCTCTGTGTTTTCATCCTAGGAATTTGATGAGCCATGGAAGAAGGAATCTGCCACAAATCCACATTTGAAGGGGAAATTGATAAAGGGGGTTACCAAATTACATTGCTTGAAGGTTGAGAAAACCAAAAATAATTGACACCAATGGGATCAATGGGTCTAGTTTCAAATCTAATTCTAGAAATTTGCCTCTTTGAATTTGTATAAAGGCCTTGAATTCCTACTCTAGATCTCTAAGTGTCCTTAGTAGGGTGGTTATCTCAATAGAATATCGTTCCCATTATTGAATTTCCATAGACAAACTGTTCTCCCACTTGTTCTAGACAATCCATTGTAGGGATGAAGTCACCATCAATTTTGAGCCTTTTTTATCACAAAATCACACAACTCTACAGTTCTAACATCATCTAGATCACACAAAACANCATGATCTTCCTGATTCAGATATTGTGTTTCAACCATGTTTGGATCCCAGTACCATGACGGGGGGTGTGGGGGTGGGGGGGGGGGCTTTCCCTCGCACTATAGTCACCATTGTGGGTCCAGGGAGGGATACTAATTGGGGATCCCCCCCTAGCAGGAGATCGGGAGCAACGCCCTTGTAGCAAAAATTTAGGAAAAAATTCCTTGTAAAATGTTGTAATTTCAAAGTCATGATTTGGTCAATAATGGGTGATTTATAGGCCCATGGTATTTTCCCATGGTATTCCCTTTATAAAAGGAAGGCATTGGAATACAATTGTGTATAGTTTTGTAACATTGTAAAAACAAACTTTGTGATTATGTGAGAGAGACTATGAGAGAGTGAAGAGGAAGTGCAGCAGGTGTGTTGTAGGTTGTATCCCTTCATTTTGTTGGACGGCATAATAATAAAAGGACTATCAATTTATGTGTGGATGTAGCCCATATTGAGTGAACCATGTTATATTGGTGTCTCTCTTTTAATTTGTTAATGTGTTCTATATTTGCATCTTGTTTAGTGTTATTGCTTTGCGATCCTATTTTCTAACAATTGATATTAGAGCCAAAAGGTCTATTTGGCTAGTAAACTTACATGACATGCAGGTTCCTGCTTCAAGTGGGAGAAATGTCATAAGAATGGAAGTTTGGGGTCGAGAAATTTAACGACCAAAACTACCAGTTATGGAATATGCAAATGGAGTACTATCTGTGCCAGAAGGATCTGTTCCTACCAATAGGCGGAAAAGAAAAACAATTGATGACTATGAAGGACAAAGAATGGGAGGTTCTTGAAAGAAAGACACTGGGAATAATGCAATTGTGCATGGCTTCATTGGTGGATTTCAATATTTCAAAATAAAATACAATGGAGGGTGTGATGAGCCCATTACCTAAGATCTAACCCTCAGCTTCCAATAGGGTATTTCTAATGAAGCGTTTATTTAATATGAAGATGTCAAAAGGTGGATCTGTTACTGACCACTTAATTGAATTTAATACGATTACTAATCAGCTAATCCCTATAGGAGTGAAATTCAATGATGAGGTTATGGATATTCTAATCTTGTGCTCATTTCCAGAAATATTGAATGGCTTGGTCATGGTTGTAAGTAACCTCGTCTCTGGTTCAAACACTCTTAAATTTGATGATGTTGTTGGCTTTATTCTCAGATAGGAATGCAAAGAAAAATTACAGGTGAGACATCAGGTAATGCATTGACCATGGAGAGAAGGGGAAGACAAAGGTAGAGAGGAAAGATCCCAAGTAACCGCGGCATGTCTAGAAAGGGAAGATACAAGTCCAAAGTGGGAAAGATAGAGTGTTAGAATTGTGGTAAGAGAGGACATCTGAAGAAAGACTGCAAAGCTCCAAAGAAGAAAGGAGACACGAAGGAGGAGACTAATCAGGAAGCTAATGTAGCAGGTGATGCATTACATGATACTTTGCTTCTTGCACTGGATAATACTAGTGATTACTGGGTAGTAGATTTAGGGGCTTCATGTCATGCTACACCCCATAGGAAATTCTTTCATGATTATGTTTTAGGTGATTTTGGACATGTTTTATTGAGGGATTATGAACCATGTAAAATTGTTGGAATGGGTAAGGTACATATTAAGTTAGATAATGGAAATGAATGGTTGCTAAAGGATCTAATGAATATTCCTGCTATGAAAAAAAATCTGATATCAAAAAGGAAATTGGGATATAATGGTCATTTGTCTACGTTTGGAAAAACATAGTGGAAGATTACTAAAGGAGCACTAGAAATATAAAAAGGAGAGAGGATAAGCACATTGTATTTATGTCCTCATAATAGTGATTATTCTATCTTTGTAGCTTCCACATAAACAAGTACAACGTTGTGGCAACATGAGTGAGAAGGGGACACAAATTCTCCACTTAAGGAAATTGCTTCATGATGTGAAGCAGGTAAGTCTAGAATTCTATGAGAACTGTGTTTATGGAAAAAAATAGAGTTATATTTCTCAGGGTTGGGAAACAAAAGAAGAGTGAAAAGTTATAACTTGTGCATACATATATATGGGGACTGGATCAGGTACAATACATTGGTGGATCTCTTTATTATGTCACTTTTATTGATGATGCAACTAGAAAAACTTGGGTTTATTGCATTAGACATAAATATGATGTGTTTGCACAACTTTTAAAAAGTGGAAAGGTTTGGTTCGGAATGAGACACAAAAAATATTGAGGTGTCTTAGATATGATAATGGAGGTGAATACTGCAGTAAGGAGTTTGATAGTTATTGCTCATACCATGGGATTCATAGAGAGATGACAATCCCAGGAACACCAGAAGAAAATGGTGTGTTAGAAAGGATGAATAGGATGATCATGGAGCATGCAAGTTGTATGAGATTCCATGCACGGTTTCCCTTACAGTTTTGGGATAATGTTGTCAATACTATTGTTTATTTTATAAACATAGGGCCTTCAAGCACTTTGGATGGTGGGATTCCAAAGGAGGCATGGACAGGTAAAAAGGTAAACTACTCATTTATGAGAACTTTTGGTTGTGAAGCATTTGTCCATATTGATAAACAAAATAGAACAAATCTTGAGGCTAATTCCAAGAAATGCACCTTTATTGGATACATGGTTGATGATTTTGGTTATGGCTTATGGGATTATGAAAATCACAAAATAATTAGGAGTAGAGATGTAGTATTCAATGAAAAGGTTATGTACAAATATGAGTTATAGGGAAAGAAAGAGGAAAAGGAAAACACATAGTACAAAGTGCTTGATGAAATCAAAGAAAATGAAGTTCCAAAGGTACTAAAAAATCAAGAACAACAACAAGTACCTCAAACTGCTGCAAGTGTAAGAATATCTACCGGGTTAAGTAGACCCACTAAACGATTCCCTCCTTCACTATATTATTTATTGATGAATGATTCTGGTGAGCTAGAATGTTATGAAGAGGCAATACAGGTGGAAACTAGAAATAAGTGGGAGAAAGGCATGAACAAGGATACAGACTGATTAGTAAGAAACCAGACTTGAGATTTGGTTGAGTCGCCTACAGGTAAAAGAGAATTACAAAATAAATGGGTTTACAGGTTGAAGGAAGTAGGAGGAAAGAAGTGGTACAAGGCTAGACTTGTTGTAAAGGGGTTTGCACAAAAGAAAGGTATAGATTTTGATGAAATATTTTCTCATGTTGTTAAAATGAATTCAATTAGGACTATTTTAAGTATAGTGGTGGTAGAATATTTGCATCTTGAACAATTAGATGTAAAAATGACCTTTCCCCATGGGGATTTGGAGGAAGAAATTTATATGCAATAGCCACAGGGGTATGAGGTCAAAGGGAAGGAGAATTTGGTTTGTAGGTTGAAGAAGAGCTTGTATGGCATGAAACAAGATCTGGGGCAGTGGTATTTGAAATTTGATAAGTTTATGACAGAACATGGTTATAATAGATGTCATTCTGACAACTGTGTTTATTTCAAGAGGCTATATAATGGAAGGTATATTATCTTGTTATTGTATTTGGATGGCATATCTTGTTGCAGGCTCTAACATGAAGGATATAAATGTGTTCAAAAGGAAACTAAATCATTTGTGATGAAGGATTTGGTGTTGCAAAGCAAATCCTTGGTATGAGAATAACAAGAGACAAGAAAAAACAAAAATTGACATTGTCTCAGGGTGAGTACATAGCAAATGTGTTGGAGAGGTTTAGAATGTAGAATGCAAAACCAGTTAGTACAACTTTGGCCAGCCATTTCAAACTAAGTAAGGAGATGTGTCCCAAGACACAAGAGGAGATAGAATACATGTCCAAGGTTCTCTATTCATCAGCAGTTGGCAGCTTGATGTATGCCATGGTGTGCACAAGACCATATATTGCACATGCAGTGGGAGTCATAAGCAGGTATATGAATAATCCAGGTAAAGAGAATTGGAGGGAAGTATAGTGGATTCTCAGGTATTAGGTATTTGAGAGGTACCACTTCTCATGCATTATGTTTTGTAGGTTCAGACAATATTCTAAAGGGTTATGTTGATGTAGATATGGCTCGTGATAAAGACAACATGAGTAGCACCACAAGGTATGTCTTTACTGTGGGTGGAACAACAGTAAGTTGGATTTCAAAACTGCAAAAGGTTGTTGCACTTTCAACAATGGAAGTAGAGTATGTTGCTGCTACAGAGGCTAGTAAAGAGATTATTTGGCTGCAGAGGTTCATGGAGGAATTGGGTAAGAAGTAGGAGAATAGAAGGATGTACAATGATAGCCAGAGTGCCATTCATCTTGCAAAGAACTCGGTTTTCCATTCAAAGACTAAACATATACAATTCAAGTACCATTTCATGCGACCTGTTCTAGAGGATGAACTGTTGAAGTTGGAAAAGATACACACTAGC